>JAOWBW010000687.1:35031-395872 GCA_026119855.1 Campanula takesimana
AGGCTAGACCAGCTCACCAAGATGCACATAGGCCTATCACGCATTGTACCTGAATCCTTCTTATTCCTCCCAAGAATACCATTTGTTGTCGATGCTTTTCTAGCTGAGGACAACCAAGAACAAGAACTTCTGTGCAGTATATAAGAAGAGACCTGGTAACCAGTGTCATCCACAAGAACAAGATCCACGTGGGTGTTCAAGACTGTTGGTCCCAGAGGGGCAACAAGGGTATGAAAAATGCTAGAGGGGGGTGAATAGCGTTTTTAAAAATTCTTTTCAAACCCTTTTTGCAAATCAATGGCTTATGCGCACAGTTCTCAAATAAGCTAAGTATAGCGCGCAGAGAGAGTGTGAAATGCACAGCGGAAAAATAAAGCAACACTGCGCAGGGTATACTGCGCAGGGTAAAAACGCACGCGCTAAGATTTGGCTAAACTGTTGGATAAAATCGGATTCTAAGGCAATAGGCAATAACAAACACAGCAGCAATAGCAACAATCTGGTAAGATCAAACAAAGCAGTAATTCAGAAATAACTAAGCTGGATGTAAATAGCAGAAATAATGAACAAGCTATTTTGGAGAGGTTCGATCGATGAAAGATCTACGTCCTCTACCAGATGGTTAGTCTTGGATTTTCTAATGAGATATATATTGATATGAGGAGCTTTTACAAGATTACAACGAATCAAAACTCAAATCAAAATCTAATCAATGAAGAGAAAATCCTAGACTAACCGGTGTTTCTCAAGAAGTAAGATCTATATGATCGAAGCTTCAAGAGGTGTGTGTGTCCGAAATTCTGGGCTCTATGAATCTAAGAGATGAGGAGCACGAAGAATTTCTGGTGATATAAGGCTTAGGATCTGGGCAGGAGTTTGAAGGTATGAAGGTTTGAGGGTTGTTCTTGAATCTGGAAAGCAGCAAACTTCAGAACTTCAGGAATACTTGTAAGCACAACTCTAGCAACTTGGAAATGAAGATGAGCAGGCTATTTATAGCAGAGAGCTTAAAACTAGCCGTTGGTGCTCTGAGCAAGGACGATGAGCTGGCACAATGGGATTGGTGCGCAGGTGTCCTTTATAGCCGTTGGAGCTCTGATCAAGTTGATGACCTGGCACAAAGTGATTGGTGCGCAGGTGTTTTAGAGTCGTTGGAGACTGAGCATGAAGGCAAAATTCAAAAGCTTCTTCTAGAAGGTTGACAGCTGTCTTCATTTGAAATATTTCTCTTGAGCGCGTCTCCACCGTTGGATCTGCTGACTGTGCAGGATTTGTCGTTTATGCACAACTAAGCGTACATCTTCTGAGAGCTTTCCAAGTTTGGTGATCTGAATGCATTGAAAACTGTGCAAGGTAAAATGCTGCGCAGGGGAGACCTGCGCAGTGATGTACTGCGCAGAGAGTCCTGCGCAGTAACCACAGTTGCTAAGATCATTCCTTCGCTGCAAGTCCTATATACTAAGCCTATACTACAAAATGGACTATGCTAAAAATGAAGTTATAAAACTTCTTACATAGGGTTCTAAAGTCCATAAAATACTCTTAGGTGATGGTATCAATCATTTCTAACAAAAATAGGAGGGTTAAGAAGTAAGCATACCCAACAATCTCCCCCTAAAGGATTGATGCCATTACCTACTATAACAAAGGCAATTCATTGTACTTGATAATAGCATGTCCATAAGAGTAAAAATGGTCAATCATGCCTCAAGTCAATGCACACACTAGCCAATGCTATAGATTTCTAGTCTATCCAAAATATATAACTTACAATATGGGAAAGACAGAAATAACATGCAGCGCATACAAATAATGTGAATTTTAGTTTGAGTATGCGTTTAAACTGAATGTTTAAACATCATGCGTAGAAAATATGAGCAGAATACAATATGCGCATGACGTGAAGTAAAGCATTCATTGTTCCACAAACAAAAGTTTGAATTGAACAAGGTTTTGAAACTAATGATGCGATTTTCTCATTAAAACTTGAAATGATAAGAGTTGGAGATTACAAGTTTGAAAGAGAAAAACAAAAATATTGCGCACAAAAAGAAATACCTTGCGCAAAAAAAAAATTACAAGAAACTAATTTATATTAATGCGATGCAGGGCTTCACGCAGCTCGTTCTGCAGGCTGTTGAACTTGTTCATAAGTTCAATCTTCAACGCTTGAAACTTTTCCCTGAATGCAACACTTTCATCAACAAATGTAACAATTCCTCTGCGCATATCTTTGTTGTCGTCTCGCAGCTCTTGGAATTGTTTTTATACTGCAATTGATGAGCAGTCATTTGGTTGAAGTAGGATTGCTCAGCAGCCTCTATGGTATTCAGGATGGTGGTCTACGTAGCTTCCAGACGTTGGTCAGTGTGGAGGCGCTGAGTGTTCACGCTGGCTTGAATGTCGAACATTGCTTGATCCATCCTAGCGTTGAACCCATCAGCGAAATCAGTCATCGCTTGAGTAATGCACTCCCTGACACTTTCCATGTTGAGCGCACTAGCTTGCGCAGAACCACCTTGCATAGACTTCTCCAAGATATGTGCTTCAATTTCCGCAAAGCCTTCATGTAGGCCATCGGCTAGACTCTTGCGCAGACGTTTCAGCAATCCTACAAACCCGTCATTAATCGCGGTGTAGGTGCAAACGTCTTCGAGCATCCCAGCAATTGACTTCAGTGAGTCCAAAATCATCTGATCTATAGCATCGGGGATTTTCTGCGCGGAGGGGCCGGCGGAGGTACTTGGACCTGCCTTTGTTGTACTCCTCTCCCCCTTAATGGCAGCAATCTCTATGCGCTGCGCATCAAGCTGCTCTTGAAGCATTGTCTGTGAAGTAAGCAGTTGCGCCATTTGTGACTGCGCTGCCAGTTGATTCACCTGAATAGTATTCAAGGCTTGAAGGATTTGGCGCAGTTCAGTTGACGTGGAGAGAGAAGATGTTGAGATCGCGGGAATTGATGAAGCAGGAGGAATTGGCGCGGAGGCCTTTGGAGGAGAGTTGGTTGACAGGGGATCGAACGGAGGAGTGCGCGAAGGAGAAGGATGTTGAGGAGATAGATTAATAGGATCAGCAGCAGGTGACTTCTGCGCAGGAGAGTGCGCACTGCTGCTGTCCGTATCCGTTGAGCGCACAACACCCTCTTTATCCCCTTCGGAGAGGTCAATAACTGGGGTACCCTGCGCAGCATCATCGGCCTGCGCAGCTTTGGTAACCTCATCCTCTTCATCTTCATCCTCCAAGTCCAGTCCATCATGGAGGACAGAAGTACCAGGGTGCGTGGTGCCAACCGGAATATTTAGACGGCGGAAGGCACTTGCACTAGGCTCAGGTGGGGAGGGAGGATCTGATGCCTTTGGCTTACCCTTAGCAGTGCTGCGCACAGTCTGTTTCTTGCGCGGAGTTCGAACAGGAACATCCTCAGCGGGCGCAGCAGCAGGGGCCTTTGTCGGTGTAGGGTCAGGGAACGCGGCATCCATCCAATCATCGTTTTCTGCGCTTCCCTGAGCAGCAGTAGGTTTTGCAGCAACCTTGGGATCCTGCTCCCCCTGCGCGGTATCAACCGCAGCCTCATCTTCAGCAGCAGTCTCATCCATACGAGACTCGCTGTCTTCTTCGGCAATAGGAGCAGCAGTACCAGGGGGAAGTCTGGTGAATGCAGACTTTTTCTTTGATGGCGCAGGAGTGGGCGCAGGAGGATCCTTGCGCTTCTTCGAAGGTTTGGGGGCAGGAGGAGCGGGCGCATCTGTCCTGATTTTGATGCCAGCAGTAGATCTGACATCAGGAATCACCTTAACTTTTTCGGGCGCAGGTTCTGCAATACCTTTGCCTTTGCGCTTTGCTTGCGCAGCTGCCGTTTCAGGCATATCAGGCGCAGAGGCCTTAGAGGGCTGCGCAGCAGCTTTCTTCGACTTGGGTTGAGGGGCTTCTTCAAGATCATCATCACCATCACTATCAACCCATGCCTCCTTGTTGGGGCTCTCATCCTTGCTCCAGATCTTGCGATACTCACTGCGGCCAATCTCATTGCGCAGTGAATATAGATGAGAAAGAGAGTATGTTTTGGAGCAAGGGACCTTCAGGTATGGGCGCTTCTGTACGAAGGTGCGCAGCTCAGCGATATTCATCAGATACTTGGAAAGGAGCCTACAGTGAGTTCTGTATTTGGCTACCTTTTGTCCATGCGCTTGTCGTAGCTTTCAGAAGCGTCCCAAAGTTCATCAAATAGAACTGAAGACCAATCTAAGGCATCGCCGTTGTAGACGGCAGCGCAGTAAGCCCACTGCTTGGAAATGAACTTGCCCTTATTTCCATTCTTGCAGTTCACAGAATCGCCAATGATGGTGCACAGGTGATACATCACCTCACCAAACTCCTTGCGATCATGGACACTCCACTTCTTCACAAGAGTGGGTTCCCCAACCAATTTCTGCGCTAGTTTGTTCTGTTTAGCTTCTGAATAAACTTCCGGCGCATCATCTACGTTGAAACCGCACAGCTTCTTCAGTGACGAAGGAACAATGCGCACTGAGTAGTTCTGAACAATGGAGCGGATCACATCGATCTTTTCCCTGGTGTGCTTGTGCGTCATGGTCACACGCTCTGCGCTCTCGAAAATTCATCCACCAAAGAAGGGACATAGAAGTCCTGATCCAATGTGAAGAGAGGAAGAATTCCAGAAACGTCCATTAGATTGATGATTTTGCGGCCCACTGCGTCTTTTTGTAGCGCAGCGATATTTAATTCCCATCCTTGTAGAAAGTAGAAAGAATTCTGCGCAAGACAAGAAATAGTTGACAAATATTGTTGCGCATGGAGCTTTGCGCATGCGCAGATAGCGCAAAGAAACTGATGCGCAGAAACACCGTACAAGATGTAAAGAATGCGCAAAATACAAGGATGCATGCGCAAAATCATAAATACTTGAAGAAAATTAAGCGATCCAAAGCATGTTTAAAGAATAAGAACTTGAAATGACTGTTCATGGACAAGAAGAACACCATGAACACTAAAAATCAAAGATTGACCAAAATGAACAAAAAGCATGTCAAAATGACCGCATAACAGAGACGAAAACAACCAAGCAAGTATGAAAGTCAACAACAACAAAATAAGCCCAGAAATCAAGAATAACTGTTCGTCTGCTCAGGAAGTTTTCGGACCAAAAAGTTTGCAGAGAGCGATTAACAAAAGCATTGATCATAAAATAAAGTATATAAAGGGGTAGATCAGAGAGAGACGAACCCAAAACACCAAACGATTTCAAAAAAGATGAACAGAAAAGAGAGAAATCGAAAAAGGGAGTTTCAAGAACTCGAAATAACAACAATGGCGGTTAATGAATAAACTGAGTTTTGAGGATCAGAAGTTCTTACCATATCGTCGACGGGTTTGGTTTCTTCGACAGGAACCTCAATGACCGGTTCATGGACCCCAACTACCTTTGCTTTCGATTTTTGGGGAGCCATTTATAGAGGAAAAGTATAGACGGAGAAGAGAGAGAAAGGGTTGAGGATGGTCAACTAAGAAGAAAAGGAAAGCTTTGGAGAAGCAAGAGAGATTGCAGAGGAGGAGAAAATGATTGAAAAGGGGAAACTTTGGAAGTTGGTAAGAAACAAGAGAAAAGAGAGATTTGGTGAAAGAGATTGAAAGTAGAAGAGAGAGAAAGAGAGGGTAGTTGTTTTTATCCAGAAAAGGAAAATGCGTGACGTCAACTCAGGGTAGCGATGTGATTCGCAGAAGTGGGACACGTGCTGCGATGACGTGGACCAACCGGATGCGCGCGTGCGCTGGCCTAGTGCGCGCGTGAGTGAGAAGTTCTAGGTCGGTCAAGTCGAGTCAACTTCCTCATAAATGCGGAGTTAGAGAAAGGACGGGCGCACGTTAGCGGGGTGACGTGGCCGAGTGGGGAAAGCGCGTGCGCAGTCTTTGCGCGCGCGTGTGTTAGCAAAAAGTGACTGACGGTTGTCGCATCACCTTCCTCATTAATGGTGAACAGACATTCGAAAGCAGGCGCTGTCACAATCGCAGTTTGCATTGATGACACTGGGATATGCGCAGGGGTAAAATAGTAATTTCCCAAAAAGATTCAAAAATAAATGCGCGGGAAAATTTTAAATACACAAGTACTCTTGTGAATTAGCGTTGACTTTTCAGTCAGGGACCTATGTGTAATTTCTAATGAATAGAGTACTTACCTGCGATCCAAGAGGAATTGCGCATGTTAAAGTCATACGCAGAGCTTTAGGTAGCGTAATAGATTCCTTAAAACTCATATTAGTTTCATGCGCAAATGAATTACTGCGCAGTACAATGTTGTGCAGGTGTTGCCTATATGCACGAAATTTTACCTATACGAATACTTATCAACCAAACACAAGATTGTTAGTAATAACAAATCATATGGACAAATTAGCTGAGTTCTAGCATACTCATTTCTCCTCTCAAGAAGATGAATCTCTTTGCATCAAGAGCCTTTGTGAGGATATCAGCAATTTGATTATCTGTGCCCACGTGCTCTAAATGAATGTTTCCTTTTTCCACGTGGTCCTTGAGAAAATGATATTTGATGTCGATGTGCTTTGTCTTTGAATGCATAACGGGATTGTTTGATACTGCTATAGTGGACATATTATCGCAGAAAATTGGACAATTCCCTTCATTAATTCCGTAGTCCACTAGTTGTTGCTTCATCCAGAGGATTTGACAGCAGCAGCTTCCAGCAGCAATGTATTCAGCTTCAGTAGTGGAAATGGACACAGCAGCTTGTTTCTTGCTTGCCCACGCAACAAGTTGATTTCCAAGGAAATGACAAGTCCCACTTGTGCTCTTCCTATCTATTGTGCATGCTGCGTAGTCTGCGTCTGAATAACCTAGCAAATCGAAATTCGAATCTTTGGTGTACCAAAGTCCAAGGTTAACAGTTCCAGAAAGATAACGAATAATGCGTTTAACAGCAGCTAGGTGCGCTTCTCTAGGGTCCGCTTGATAGAGCGCACAGACACAAACACTAAACATAATATCTGGCCTACTTGCAGTAAGATAAAGAAGAGAGCCAATCATACCTCGATATAAAGTTTGATCAACTTTCTTACCTTTTAAGTCTTTGTCAAGCTTATTGCCAGTGGCCATTGGAGTGTCGTATGCTTTAGCATTTTCAAGTCCAAATTTCTTGATTAAGTCCCTTGTGTATTTGGCTTGAGTTATAAAGATGCCATCATTCAATTGTTTGATTTGGAGCCCGAGGAAGAAAGTGAGCTCTCCCATCATGCTCATTTCAAACTTGCTTTTCATGAGCTTCTCGAAGCGCTTACAAAGTAACTCATTAGTAGAACCAAATATAATGTCATCGACATAAATTTGAACAAGTAAAGAATGATCATTATACTTAGCAATAAAAAGAGTTGTATCGATTTTACCGCGCTTAAAGCCTTTCTCTAGCAGGAATTTTGATAGGGTATCGTACCATGCTCTTGGAGCTTGCTTAAGTCCATACAAAGCTTTTTGAAGTTTGAAGACGTGATTTGGAAATTTGCTATCTTCGAAACCGGGAGGTTGTGCTACGTAGACCGTCTCTTGGAGTTCGCCGTTGAGAAATGCGCTTTTCACATCCATTTGATAAAGCTTGAATTTCTTGTGAGACGCATAAGCTAAGAAAATTCTTATAGCTTCAAGTCTTGCTACAGGCGCAAATGTTTCGTCGTAGTCGATTCCTTCCTCTTTCCTATAGCCTTGCGCAACCAACCTTGCTTTGTTTCTTGTAATGCTTCCATTCTCATCCATCTTGTTTCTGAATACCCATTTTGTACCAATAATGCCTTGATCAAGAGGTCTAGGTACTAAGGTCCAAACCTTGCAGGGCTCAAATTGGTTAAGCTCTTCTTGCATAGCAGTAACCCAGCTTGAATCTTGGAGCGCTTCATCAATCTTCTTTGGTTCGATTTGAGAGATAAAAGAGTGATATTCATCATCAAAGTTTGATCCTCTCCTAGTACGAACCCCTACATTGAGATCACCAATGATGTTTGAAGTTGGATGATCTCTAACTTCACGAACCTCGGGAGGTAAGTTAGGTTGAGTGGTAGGAATACGAAGATCTTCAATGGGTACTTCATTTGCTCCAGCATCAAGGTCATCGAAAGTGATTTGCTGAAGCGGAGAAACATCATGCGCAGGAGGAGGAGTTTGCGCATCAGGAGTCGTCACTTTTGGCGCAGCATCGGGTGTATGCGCATGCGATGGACTTGCTTGATTCTGGTTTTGATTTTCTTGATTAACATTCTGCGCAGGTGCAGTTTGAGGCTGCGTACCTGTCTCATTCTCAGCAGAATCATCAGAGTCATTTGGAGCCAAATGTGGCTCAAGAAGAGAATGCTCATCAAAAGTAACATGTACAGATTCTACAATTACTAGAGCAGTTCTATTAAAAACACGAAAAGCTTTAGAATGTTTGGCATACCCAACGAAAATACCTTCATCTGCTTTGGCGTCGAATTTACCTCTATGGTCTTTGCCATTGTAGAGGATATAGCATTTGCAGCCAAAAATCTTGAAGAAAGCAATGTTGGGCGCTCTTCCTCTCCATAGTTCATATGGAGTCTTGTTGTAGGCTTTGTTGATGAGGGATCTATTCTGAGTAAAGCAAGCAGTGTTGACAGCTTCTCCCCAGAAATACTTTGGAAGCTTAGCTTCTGCTATCATTGTTTTTCCAGCCTCAATCAACGTGCGATTCTTTCTTTCCACAACGCCATTTTGTTGAGGAACTCCAGCAGCAGAGAAATTGTGATCAATTCCATGGTCATCGCAGTATTGAGCAACACCGTTATTCTTGAATTCAGTTCCATTGTCTGATCGAACACTCACGATGTCGTCTTCTTTTTGAGTTTGGAGCTTTCGAAATAGCGCAGTCAAGATATCATAGCAGTCATCTTTGGATATCATCATTTCGACCCATGTGTATCTTGAGTAGTCATCCACCACGACTAAGGTATATTTGTTTCCTCCAATGCTTGCGGTGGTGACCGGTCCAAACAGATCTATGTGTAGCAATTGTAAACATTTGGAAGTTGAGGAAGCAATCTTGCTGGAGAAAGACTGCTTAGGTTGTTTACCGAGCTGGCATGCTGCGCATTTTCTATCATGATGGTCAGCTACTTTGGGAAGTCCTTTGACAAGATTTTCCCTTCCAAGCTTGGCCAAATATTTGAAGTTCAAATGACTTAAGCGCTTATGCCATAGCCAGCTGCTTTCACTAACATTCTTTGCTACAAAACAGAGATTAGTGATAGAATTTATAGCAGTAAGATCAATAATGTAAACATTAGTCTTACGAGTCCCTGTGAGCAAAGTTAGTCCGGATATGCCATCTTTGATGTAGCAGTGCGTAGCAGTGAAATGACATTCCAAACCTTTGTCGCAGAATTGAGATATGGATAGCAGGTTGTGCTTGAGTCCTTCTACGAGTGCAACTTTCTCAATGCACACTTTATCTTTTCTGATTCTTCCATATCCAACTATGTGCCCTTTGTTGTTATCACCAAAAGTTACTGAGGGACCTCTTCCTTCATACACATCTTCAAGAGCTGTGACATCTCCAGTCATGTGTCTAGAACATCCACTGTCGAGATACCATATATGCGCTTTAGGTTGTGAAGAGTGCGCAGTAAAGCAGGAGACCTGAAAGATAGACATTAAGAACGCAGGTCCTCTTTATTCTTGGGTCCTAGAGTTAGCAACTTTTGACAACCCACTCCTGTCTGACCTTAGGATTTTTACGTCCCTTGGCATTAGGAGCAAATCGCAAAAGGCATTCTGCAGCCTTGTGACCTAAACCATCACACACAACACAATGATGAAAGCCACTTATAGATTGGGTTTTTACAAACTCTTTACTTTTCTTTGGCGCAGCATTCTTTACTGGAGCAGATGAACTTGCTTTGACAAATATCATTTTCTGAGGTTTGGGTTCGCTTTTCTTAAGAATGCGCATCTGGCGTTGGGGCGCATGGCTTTCATGCGCATGACCCTTTTGCGCAGTTTTGACATTCGTAGTTGAAGCGCAACCGTAGTCAGAATATGAGTTGTCATGCGCAGGTTCAACTTTAGCCTTACCCTTGGCTTTTCCAGTTTGCTTCTTTGGGTAGACATAATGGAAATTTAGTCTCTGGACTTTCTCCTGTCCTTTACCCACTGAAGCAGAATGCTTTGCTTTAGGAATTTCAATAGTTTGCTGTGGTGTAAATTCCTTTTCCTTTTCAGAGCAAACTGCGCATTTAAAGTTATCACTAGTTGAGAATCCCAAGCCTTCCTTGTCTCCACTAGCTTTTTGGGATTCTAGAATTTGGTCCATAGTGACACGAGATTTGGTCCACTCATTAGTGATCTTTGTGAGATCAGCTACTTGAGCATCCAATTCTTCGTTTCTTACTTTAAATAGCTCATTTTGATCTGTGAGAAAACGATTCTTTTCAGTAAGAGGAGTCATGCTTTTAATCTGCTCCTTAAGGAGGGTGATCTCAGATTTTAAAAGAGTTTTCTCCGTCTTAAGCTGTGAAATTTCTCCAATTGATAAATCCACTGCTTCTTTCATAGAGTTAAATTTCTTGATTACCTTTTCAGCTTGCTGAAAAATAGACTCGCGCTCAGCAGCAGAGTCATTCTTTTCTATTACAATTTCAGCAGGAATTTCAAGAGATTCTTTGCGTGAGGGCGCAGCTACAAATTTCTTTGATAGGTCTGCTCTGGCAAACAAGTACTTGCCATTCTGTCTGCTTGGAGTCAGATGTCCCATTTCCACCAGTTCAGTGATAGTGGGACCTTTCTTCTTTGTTCTTGGCGCAGCCTTTGTGTCCGCATCTTGATCATCGTCTGAATCGCTATCAGCATCAGCATTTGCCATCAGGCAGAGCAGTCCATCCTCAGAGTCATCATCATCACTGTCTTCAGTGTCGGTCTCTATCCAAGTCTTAAGTTCCTTTTCTGCGCAGTCTTCTTCAGCAATCATCCCGTGCTGCCTTGATGATCTCTGTGCATTATTCCTCTTCATGTACTCATATTTTGGAGTGGGACATTTTGAAGCAAAATGACCGGGCTTTCTGCAGTTGTAGCAGACCAATTCTTCATCTTTCTTTGAGTCTCTGCCACGAGAGAATTTAGCAGGTGATTTGCTAGAGGATCCAGGTTTAGAGAATTTCCTGAATTTTTGGAATCGCTTAACGAACATAGCGAAATCATCATCATCCATTTCGAGTAAAGAGGAAGTAGAGACTTTGTCTGAGGTTTGAGTAGGCGCAGGTTCCTTTTGCGCAACATAGGAAACAAGCTTTCCTTTGCCTTCAGTTTCGTCGATTCGATCAAGCTTTAGCTCATACACTTTTAAGTTAGGGTATAAGCTGCGCAGAGGCCAAGTATCTAGAAATCCAGAATCTTCCAGATGACTTGCTTTGTGCACATATCTGGAACCTAGCGCATCTAAGAATTGAGAATTGACTTCTTTATTAGTGAAAGTAGTTCCAAGAGATTTACAAGAGTTTACAACAGCACAGAAGCGATCATAGGTTTGTCTCAAGGTTTCACCATCTTTTCTCATGAAGCAGTTGAATTTTCTTTGCACCACAAATCTTCTGTTTTCCTTGCTTACTTTGTCTCCATTTACATATCCTTCAATAGCATCCCATAGTTCCTTTGCAGTTCCACCGCTCACAATTTGATTGTGCGTGGAGAGGTCTAGAGTGCTAAGAATGATGTTCCTTGCTCTTCCATCATATCCAACCCATTTCTTTTCTTCATCAGTCCATTCCTCCTTGTTTTTCTTGATGGTAGGATTCTCCTTATTTGTAGCAGCATCAGGATTAGCCTTCATAGGAATGTAGGGTCCTTCAAGAACGATGTCGTGGAGGATCTCGTCGATAGAAGAAAAATGAGTGAGCATGCAGTGCTTCCAGATTTCGAAGTGATCTTCATTCAGCACTGGGACATGTGAATAGTTAGCCATTGCCCAAGATTTTGAAGCCATCTTGAATCGGCACCCAAGCTGTTAAGCTTGATAAACAAAGCAAGTTTAATGAAGGTGTTTGCTCTGATACCACTTGTTGGTCCCAGAGGGGCAACAAGGGTATGAAAAATGCTAGAGGGGGGGTGAATAGCGTTTTTAAAATTCTTTTCAAACCCTTTTTGCAAATCAATGGCTTATGCGCACAGTTCTCAAATAAGCTAAGTATAGCGCGCAGAGAGAGTGTGAAATGCACAGCGGAAAATTAAAGCAACACTGCGCAGGGTATACTGCGCAGGGTAAAAACGCACGCGCTAAGATTTGGCTAAACTGTTGGATAAAATCGGATTCTAAGGCAATAGGCAATAACAAACACAGCAGCAATAGCAACAATCTGGTAAGATCAAACAAAGCAGTAATTCAGAAATAACTAAGCTGGATGTAAATAGCAGAAATAATGAACAAGCTATTTGGAGAGGTTCGATCGATGAAAGATCTACATCCTCTACCAAGATGGTTAGTCTTGGATTTTCTAATGAGATATATATTGATATGAGGAGCTTTTACAAGATTACAACGAATCAAAACTCAAATCAAAATCTAATCAATGAAGAGCAAATCCTAGACTAAACTGGTGTTTCTCAAGAAGTAAGATCTATATGATCGAAGTTTCAAGAGGTGTGTGTGTGTCCGAAATTCTGGGCTCTATGAATCTAAGAGATGAGGAGCACGAAGAATTTCTGGTGATATAAGGCTTAGGATCTGGGCAGGAGTTTGAAGGTATGAAGGTTTGAGGGTTGTTCTTGAATCTGGAAAGCAGCAAACTTCAGAACTTCAGGAATACTTGTAAGCACAAACTCTAGCAACTTGGAAATGAAGATGAGCAGGCTATTTATAGCAGAGAGCTTAAAACTAGCCGTTGGTGCTCTGAGCAAGGACGATGAGCTGGCACAATGGGATTGGTGCGCAGGTGTCCTTTATAGCCGTTGGAGCTCTGATCAAGGTTGATGACCTGGCACAAAGTGATTGGTGCGCAGGTGTTTTAGAGTCGTTGGAGACTGAGCATGAAGGCAAAATTCAAAAGCTTCTTCTAGAAGGTTGACAGCTGTCTTCATTTGAAATATTTCTCTTGAGCGCGTCTCCACCGTTGGATCTGCTGACTGTGCAGGATTTGTCGTTTATGCACAACTAAGCGTACATCTTCTGAGAGCTTTCCAAGTTTGGTGATCTGAATGCATTGAAAACTGTGCAAGGTAAAATGCTGCGCAGGGGAGACCTGCGCAGTGATGTACTGCGCAGAGAGTCCTGCGCAGTAACCACAGTTGCTAAGATCATTCCTTCGCTGCAAGTCCTATATACTAAGCCTATACTACAAAATGGACTATGCTAAAAATGAAGTTATAAAACTTCTTACATAGGGTTCTAAAGTCCATAAAATACTCTTAGGTGATGGTATCAATCATTTCTAACAAAAATAGGAGGGTTAAGAAGTAAGCATACCCAACAAAGACAATCGCATTCACTTAGGTCAGGCTTATTGCTCTAACCAAGGAAGCTATGCCCTTACTATGGCCAGTAGTAAGGGGTCAAGCGGAAATACATAGGGACCCGATTGTCACTTAAACCCCAGCTCTCGCGACAAGCGTGAACCTATATATTTTCGAACAAGCAAGGAGAACCAGCTGGACTCACACAAGAATGCACAAGTAGATGTTTACTTGAACTACGAGAATAGAACTAAGTCCCATATTAGTGGACCAGTCTTTATGCACTATGTAATCATGTATCATGTGCTCACGAGAATATGCACCATGTAGTAATGTATCATGTGCTCACGAGAATATGCACCATGTAGTAATGTATCATGTGCTCACGAGAATACAAGTACACGTACGCAATTATTGCGAAGACAAATCAATCTAACAATGGCACGTAGAGTGTCCATATAACACAGTCAATCCAAGTTAGAGTCTATTAATAACAGACCTCAAACAAGTAGTAGGGTATATCATTCTATATCACTTTGTTACATGCCAAGTTTGCACGTACATATTCATATCACGTTTAACACATTAAAGTGTCTATCACGATACCCTTACTATCAAGTAGAGCTCAATACATTATACTCTAAACACGTAGTAGAATAGGTCACATTGTACCTAGACACAGTCATATTTCATGTATAGGTATCGTTAATAATCGAATACATTTTCTAACACATATTGTGTTCTATAACCATTCTTATTAATTTAAATCGTAGTATTCACGATTCTCTTCATATTACACTAGTCCCTATTTTCTTTAGGAACCCATTTCAAGACAAGATATCTTCTTTATTCTTTATATACTTTATTGAGTATATACATGATTAAAACTAAATCATTTACACTTTAGTGCTTATTTATAGCACTTCCAATATACACGTATCAAGTTCCAGTATGTAGTAGAGTTAATCATTCTCTATCTAGTTCCATAAACCACTTCTTTGGTTATTCATACCATGTACCAATCAATCAAGAAGCCACATTCTATCAAGTAAATGTATGCAAGATTTGCATATACACATCAAGACTCTTTCAAGTTTATTACCATACACATATATTGGTGTCAAGGCACGTACAAGATTTCATAATCTTATATTCAAGTCTTAATCCAATTATTTGGATGCTCAAGTCATGTACAAGATTTATTTGTCTTATACTTCAAGTTACTGTCTCATCTTAAGACATTCAAGACATTCAGGACATTCAAGACATTCAAGACATTCAGGACATTCAAGACATTCAAGACATTCAGGACATTCAATACATATACAAGATTTTATCATCCTATATCCAAGTTCTCAATCCATTTATTTGGATGGTTAAACATGTACACGAGTTAATTATCTTATACTTCAAGTTCAAACTAGGAAGATGAATTATACATCTTTCACGAATTATTTCCAAATCCTTTTCTTAGGACATTCAAGACATTAGTTGGTGCCCCTAAGTACACAAACATTAACTTCAATACACATGAAAGAGTTACTACTCTTATACTCAAGTTATCATTTAATTATGATTCAAGTCCACCTTTCATTTATTCACAAAGGGACTATTTTTCAGTACTAGAGTGTTCTACAACACTCATCTAGGCCATCTAGGGTAGTACCCTAAACCTAGACCAACAATACTTCGAGTTCACTTTAAGTAAATGAGCTATACAACTTATACTTACAAGTTCATAATCCCCTACATAGGATATTCAATCTCTAGTCATTGTTTTAATTCCCCTAAGGTGCACAATCATTGGCTTCAAGACAAGTATAACACATAAGTGCTTGTTCATAGCACTTTCAAGACATATAAAAGACTTCTTCCTTTTATACTCAAGTTCTCATTTTAATTTAATGAGTAATCAGGTTCAAGACTCACTTCTGATACCCTTAAGGTGTCACAACACTTGCTAGGACATCTTATCTTAAGGCTATATGCCTTAGGAGGGATAAGCTTTCAATTTAATTTAGATTTAAAACACTTTGGTTGAAACAGTGGACCGGGCGGGCGCCTACAAGGTACCGGGCGGGCGCCTGTTCTAGCACTTTAGAAACCCAAACTTTCTGTTGAAAAGGGCGGGCGCTTGGTGGGTAACCAGGCGGGCGCTCGGCACGATTTTTAGCAAATACCAAATTCTTTCCCAGGCTTAGAAATCCCCGTCCCAAGCGTAGGAGTATACTTTTTATCAATATATTATCAAACCCAGGAGTACAATAACAAGCTTAAATCACTCATTTCAATTATACTTTCTTATTTCAACAGAGACTTTTATACTTATAAATTCTCCGTCTCAAATGTAGGAGTATACTTTTACTAACCCCTAGGCAATACCCAAGACACTATTTCAAGCTCAATTCATTTCTTTTACCGTCCCATAAATAATAGGATAATTTCCTTTTATTCCATTTCAATATTTCACCGTCCCCAAAAGTATAAGTACAATTTTATGTTATACTTAATATACCCATTTAGGGATACTTCCATTCATTTCCCCGTACCACAAATAATGGTACAATTTTTCTAATAATATTTAAATCAAGTTACTATTTTACCGTCTCACGAGTAGGAGTATAAATTCCTAACATATATTTGCAAACCCATTTACTAGGTTCTCTGTACTAATAGTATAGAAATACTCCCTTCGTCCCAATTTTACAAGTATCACAAAAATTGCCCAAAACACAATTTTAACAAGAACAAGTAGCGGGAATAACATATATACATGTTATTACAAGTAAGGGGGAGTCAATAGCTTACCTAGTCAAAAATCAAGTTGACCCAAATTAACTTCTGTTCGGCAGGAAACGCTCTATTCAACGCCACGAATATTTATCCGGGACCAGAATCACGAACAGAGAGATAATTAATCGCGAGGAGTCGAGAATAGAAAGAATCCTAAACTTGGCTTTTGGAACAGAAGGAGTGTTCGTAATGTTTGTTTGGGGATAATGATCCCAGACAAACAAGATATACTTGCAAGTTTCAAAGAATTGCAACTAGGCCCCTCAAGTTTCACTTCCTACAAAAAGGCCCCTAAACTTTCAACTTTGACATTTAACCACCTTAATTTTCTAAAGTAATTAAATGATTAACTCAAATAAAATAGCATATAAATATGCTAGTCAAGAATTTAACAAATAAGTCAAATATTTAACGAGATTAAGGATGGGCGTTACAAAACTGATTAAAGACAATGGAATTAAAGATAAAACTTTATCTGTCTTTTGTGATGCAAAGGATACCATAGAGATAGTAAAAGGCTCCATTCAAAGTTCTACCCATAAGCATCTTGATTTAAGGCTTCACTTTATAAGAGATATTATTGAACAAAAAATCATCAGTCGTCAATTTGTTGGAAATAATAAACGACTGAATGACATTTTCATAAGGCCATTGTTTTTCGAGAGATGATTTTCTCTCGATGTGTGTGAGTTCATTTTATCGCAAAAGTGTGCGGACAACTGTCTGCATCTCTGTATAAATGTATATAACAGAAAACACAAAAAAAAATAAAAAAATAATAATAATAAATTATGCATTCATGCTTTACACGATTATCTTTTGTGATCACTTGGTTGACCTTTCCCGTGACTCTGTGTTTGACTCTTGAATGTGAGACCATTCTTAACCTGATAATTCAAATTATCTTGTTAATTCCTTCGTGTTGTTTATCATGGAGTGGGCACTTAATCTAAGGTTACGGGGAAAACAAGCTAAGGTTACGGGGAAAACAAACTGCCTCCTATCTTTGAAGTCACTACTCATTTAGGCAAATGCCGACATTGTACAAATATACATCACTTGAGGAAAAAAGTATGGCGACACTGTATTGTGAGAGTGAAAAGCTCATCCCCGTAACTGATTCAATGCCTCAAAAGAAAGTGTTCTAGAGGCTACATGATTGAAGTATATCTCATTGAATTCCTGTTTGTTAAAACCGAGCCATTGAATATGTGTACCATGTCACACCTAATTGAGATTAATCTCCACTTTGTGTGCTTGTTAGGCATAACTCAAAATTAGGATTTCTTTGGCCTCGTGAAAATCTCATTTTGTTTATTATTATTTTCATCAAATTGTGGGCTAATCATTTCTTGGTTAACAATATATTTAAATGAGTGTTTGCCCATGTTTATATGCAAAGGAAATCTAAACAAGACAATATTTGGGGTCTTAAGTGGAAATTATCTTCTATGATATTGCAATGGGTCACAAAATCTGAATAAATTTTTGGTTTTTGAATTCATGTTCTTTGGCCAATTTGATCCTCCAAAAGGTTTGCTCTCCTTGACTGTGTTTGTTTCCTAGACCAAGTGAACTTCTCCCCAGCCATAATCAGCAACAATACTCTCTCTGGAAATTTTCATTTTTTTATGAGAATGTCATCCCTGACAGTTGTCTTTGCTGTTGTTTTGGAAGTTGTGTGCACATCTCTGCACTCAACTGGTTGCACAACTGTGCAGTTGTCGTCTCTTTCTCCAAATTTTTTTTATGTCTTCTTCCATATTTTCCTCTGCCTCTGATCCTTTGAAGCTGCAACTCTATGACGCCGGAACCAAACGATTGGTATTTGACACTCTCAATAAAATCAATCACATTCAAGAGTGTGTATATCTCAAACAATTCATCCAAAAATTACACGCAGCATACCATTCGAAAGGCCTCTGGGTCTAGTTTCTACAGCACTTTTAGGATCATCATTTGAAGTTTCCTAGAGAGAGTTATGATAATTTTGGTGGAGGGTAGTCTCACAGTCAAGTACATCCGAAAATTGGTCAAGTCTTCACGTTCATCAAGTCTCTTCTAATTTCTAGGTTATCTTATCTTTTTATCATAATTGTTTAATCAATATTTTAGCATCTTTTGTATTCCTAGGCTTGGAGGGATGTTCCAAGTAACTATAAATACCCTACTAGATGGCATTGTAAAAGATAATTGAGAGTTGAATTTTGAGTTTAATAAAATATAAGTTGTGCTTAGTGCCTTCTTTATTTGTTGTCATCTCTTTGGTGGATTCCATTGAGCATTGAACAACACCTTACTCTGTATCTCTTCGGTGGTTTCCTTTGAGTGGTGATTGTTTATGCCCTGTATCTTCAAGGTGGATTCTTTGAAGTGGTGAGTATACCTTCCATTTCTATCCCATTTTCCCTATTTTCCATTTCCGCTGCGTTTTCCGGTGTCACTCTGATTATAATTTGTAAAGGGGTTTGTTGAGATATTTTCATGAATGCGCGCACATTTTTTTTTTTAAATATCTAAAGAAAAATGGGAGAATAGGGAGATAGTCAATCAATGGAGAAGATGATCATCAATGAAGATGCAGAAGATGATCATCAAGGGAGATATAATCCATTTAGGGGGAGTTTCCAATACAGGAGGAGAGATTGTGGTGACCAATTAAGGGGGAGCAAGCTCGAGTTCCTAATGCCATGAATGAAGATGAACTGGAGTTCAATGGGTAAAGATTGAGGTTTGAGTTATCGTATGCTAACTTTGTTCATGCAGGTTCTAAATAAGAACCACAAAAATAGGGGGAGTTTGAAAGAGTATAAAATACTCTTGATATCCTTTTGGATTTTCGTAATTCTGATTTGTGATTTATTTTAATTTAGTTTAGATATTGTATATATTTACTTTTAAGATATTGTATTATTTATCTTAAGAATAGTTTATTTTAGGATAAATACTTTTGATTTGATTTACTTGATTAACCTACTAATGTTTATCTTTGATAAGTTAGTATTTTGTATTTTAGGTAAAGGGGACTCTTGTTTATTTTGGCATGGTATTTTAGGGTCAATTTCAAAGGTATGGTTTTCGTGGTCACTGATTCATGCTAAGCCTTATGCTGATGGTTGCAAGCTCATGTGGCTATCCTCCCCAATTGGGGCACCTGGACAAAAGGAATTACAGTAATTTTGAAAGGGTTATGACTTGTATCACATTAAAATATCCAAATGCCTGATAATTGGAATATATTCTTAATTAAATTAAAGGGGCAACTACCATTTAGTCCCTCATCCAAATGAAAATTACCAACTAGGACAATGACTTTTCAATATTACCACCTAGTCCAAGGGTTATTAAAAGGACACCCATGCCCTTAATAAATAATGAAAAACTACATTAATGCCACTCCCTCCATCATTTCACTTTCTCCCTCCAACCACCATGACCACCCATCCTAACCACCTCCGGCGACTATTTTCCGGCGACCACCTCCGGCGACCATTTCCGGTGACCACTTTCCGGCGACCATTTTCTGGTGTCCATTTTATTTTTTTTGATAAAATAATCATTCTTTATATAAAAAAATAACTTCACATTTTCTACAAGAACAAATTAACAGCTCTTAACAACAAATTCATATTTTTCAAAAAAAAAAAAAAAAAAATTTAAGAACAAATTCACAGTTGTTCAAGAACAAGTTCAAAGTTGTTCCAAGAACAAGTTCACAGTTGTTCCAAGAACAAGTTCATAGTTGTTCCAGAACAAGTTTATAGTTATTCCAAGAACAAATTCACATTTTTGAAAAAAAATATATATATTTTTTTCAATAACAAATTCACAGTTGTTCCAAAACAAGTTTACAGTTAATCCAAGAACAAATTCACATTTTTCAAAATAATAATAAATCAAGAACAAGTTCACAGTTGTTCCAGAACAAGTTTACAGTCATTCCAAGAACAAATTCACATTTAAAAAAAAAAAAAAAATCAAGAACAAGTTCACAGTTGTAAGTTCGCAATTGTAAGATCACAATTGTAAGTTCGCAATTTTAAGTTCACAATTGTAAGTTCGCAATTGTTCTAATAACAAGTTCGCACTTGTTCCAAAAACAAGTTCGCAATTGTAAGTTCGCACTTGTTCAAAGAACAAGTTCACACTTGTTCTAAGAACAGGTTCACAGATGTTCTAACAACAAGTTCACAGTTGTTCCCAAAACAAATTCCAAGAACAAGTTCATTTTTTTTTTCAAAAACAAGTTCACACTTGTTCCAAGAACAGGTTCACAGTTGTTCCCAGAACAAGTTCACTGTTTTTTCTTCAAAACAAGTTCACACTTGTCCCAAAACAAGCTTACACTTGTTCCAAGACAAGTTCACAGTTGTTTCAAGAACAAGTTCGTTATTGTTCCTAGAAAAACTTCGCAATTGTTTCAAGAACAAATGAGTTTCAAAAAGGTTTACGTTTGTCCAAGAACAACTGTTCAGTTTTTCGAAAAACAAATTCACAGTTGTTTCAAACAATCAGTTAGCTAAACTCTTATCAGATGGTACGTAGAGAACTTGGTCAACACATTACTTAAAATCCATAATAAGATATATGAACAACCAGAAATATAAACGGAAAGTACTGCACCAAATTTTTCAGTATGATATATACTTCCAACCAACTACTATAACCCCTTGAACATGTTTTCCAGTATTATGGTGTCAACCAATTACCATATCCCATTGAGACTTGCCAGAATTACTAAGAGCTCACCACCAACAATTCAAGTGTCGCCACAATTAAGACATTTATCATTGACGGAAGCCTTAAATCAAACATAAACACCAGCAATTCAAGTGTCGCCTTAAATGAATTTCGCTTGGGATTCTCACCTCAACTGGAGTCTCAGTCCCTTTTGTGTTCTCTTGCCGATCTTCAGCAAACGCACCCCAAGCAGCCGGAGGTGGAGCTGTTACGGCATAACAGTTGTTTCAAACAACCAGTTAGCTAAACTCATTAGCAGAGGTCTAGATCGAAGATGGTCAGAGGTGGGGGAAGGAGGGGTATGCCGGATTTGTAGATCTGGGAGTAACCGGCATGATCCGACAAAGTGTGGTCGACGGCAGGGGAGGGGTGGCCGGAGGTGTGGAGATGACGCAGGAAGTCACCAACCGGAGTACTGAAATAGGTAGGGTAGTGAGATGCTCAGATATGGTCGGATAAAGGAGATGGTCGCCGTAATTTGAATAGACTGGATCTGTTGGGGTAGTCGTCGTCGGAAGAGAGCATCGCCGTAGGAGGTGGCCGGTGATGGAGAAGAGGTAGATCTGCAGGATCGCCGGAGGTAGGGTCACCGGAGGTGGGGATGGGTCACCGGAGAAGGTCGGAGGGAGGGTGTCGGATGTTCGGGAGAAGTGAGAGAAAGTAGAGAGATGCAGCGCCGTAATTGTGAAAGGGAGGAGGGAGGTAGGATTTTATTTATAGCAGGGTATTTTCGGGAAATAATAATTTTAATGGACTAGGTGGTAAACAAAAATATTAGCTTGGATTAGGTGGTAAACGAAAATATTGGCTTGGACTAGGTGGCCATTTTGCTTAGGACTGAGGATTAGGTGGTAATTTTCTCCAAGTCATAACCATCGGATAAGATGAAACTGAAGTTTTATTGAAAATTAATCTTTTTGTTTTTGTTTCTTTCTTTTTGTCATTTTTTTATTTGTCTTGATTTATTGTTAATGTAATAATTAGTAAGATTAATTTTTATATATTTTTAAATTTTAATATATTAAAAATACTAAAGCTTTTATTGAAATTTTTTAATTAAATCAATTCTAAATCTGAGATTTATTTTTAAATTGTACTTATAATTTTTTGGTAAAAAAATTGATATATTAAATATGCAGAAAAATATTGTACATTTGATTTTTGAACCCTTTAAGTTTTAAGAATTTCACTAAAGCCCTTTAAATAGCTGATATCAAGTACAAATCCATCCATTTTGTCAATCATGTGCATGGCACATGCTATTTAACTGACTTTTCTAACAAAATCCGTCAAAAAAACCTTAACTGGCATTTTTTTACACTTCAAGGTCTGATCTAGCGAAAAAAAAACTTCAGGGTTCGTTTGGGAGGGTGGTATAGGACTTTAAGGACTAAATTGTCATTAACCTTATTTTAATGTGCATTTAATTTTATTAGTTATTTGCACATTTGGTGACTATTTTACAGATGTGAAGATGTAATAGATATTTTTTTGAAAAAAAAATGGGTTTACTCACCATTATGCTACTTGTTTTCCAGAAAGTTGAAAGCAGATTAAGTGA
The DNA here is from genome assembly GCA_026119855.1 of Campanula takesimana. Taxonomy (NCBI): domain Eukaryota; kingdom Viridiplantae; phylum Streptophyta; class Magnoliopsida; order Asterales; family Campanulaceae; genus Campanula; species Campanula takesimana. Next base: position 57,602 of record JAOWBW010000687.1, read on the forward strand.
TTTGAGAGATCTCGCTTCAGCTGAGAGTCCAGATTCTTTCACTCTTGTTTATACAAATATTCTCCAACATCAGCCTGACTGTCCTGTCAGTGAAATTTGCTAAGTTTTGGGTGTTTGTGTGAATATATATATATATATATATAGTCGCGCTCCTGTGAGAACAATTTTAAATGAGAACCGTGAGAACCAATCAAAACCGTTTGATTAAATACAAAATCAACGGTCCAGATTATAGATACATTGGATACAGTAGCTAATTTTCAAAAATACAATTGGATACATTAGTTTTTAACCTACTATATCCAAGTGTTTACTTGGATACAGTACTTGTTTAGCTATCGTATAAAAGTGTAATATCAAAATTATGTATTGTATCCAAGTGTATCCAATGTATCTATAATCTTAACCCTTGATTTTGATTCTAATTTAATGGTTATGCTTGGTTCTCACGGTTCTCACGCAATTGTGGTTCTCATTTGAGCACATAGCTATATATATATATATATATATATACTACATCTGTCCTTAAATGAGTGTTCAAATTTTATTTTAAGGGACATCTGAAAATCTCAACTCTTTGTACAATTTGATGGCAAAGATTCATATATAATCTTTTAATCTACTTTCCAAACATTTAGTTTTGAACGTATAAAGAGACCGGTGAAAAAAAAATCGAAAAAAAATATTTAGAGACAAAGTTGTGTTAAAAAAAGACACTCATTTTGGGACAAGTATTTTCTTAAAAGGACACTCATTTATGGACAGATGGAGTATAATGTACATGAGTAGAATAGATAAAATTTGTCAATAATGTAGATTTTTTTTCTCCATTTGTTATGAACCAATATGCATAAATAATAAAAAATTAAAAAAAAAGGGAACTAACGTTAGCTTTTTCTCGTTTAATAAAATATCATGACTTGATATTAGTTTTATTTTGCGATACAACCAAGCACATTGATGCTCCGAGCATCAAAGTTGATAGATTTTTATAAGCTACCTCAGTAAACCTACTTGGGCTCGTTCCCAGCTCCCAAAACTTGCTGTCAGGCTTATATGAAATTCCAGATTAAGTTGGCAAAATGGAAGGAATACATGCTTCTTCAAGGCAGATTAAATGTTTCCTTTTGTATCAGGATCATCTTTTTGTTTTTCATTAAAACTGCTTACAAGGAGAAAAACAACTGTGAGAATTGAAATAAAAATTGCCCTTGCAAAACTAAAACTTGTAATAAGCTTACAGCATAACTATTTTTGACACGTCCAACATAGCAAAAATCAGCACAACAACGGCCACACAGGATGTTGGTAGAATACATAAAATGAATGGCCAATGAAATCAAATGAACATATTTGATCAATCTTCCCATTACTGTAGTCGTAAGAAAGGAGTAGCTTATCCTTTGTTTCGAGAAGAAAACATTGAGGATTTACTGGATTGAAGCGAAAACTTCTAACGTCATCAAAACGCTCAAGTATCGGATGGTTGTATATATCTATTTTATGGATCAAATTCCACCTTTCATGACCAACAACTCCTTCTGTATTATACAGACTTCTAGTTGATTCATTGAGAACAAATATCTCAATGAACAACTCGGATCTGAAATATTGCAGGTACCCTTCTTTTGTTTCTGATATTCCATAAGCATGGTAGGAGGTTATTTGCTCATCTGGATAATCTTCATCGTACCCATTTAATGGATTTTCAATTATCATACCACGTTGCTTTGGATCATTGGGGTCATAGGCCATGAACATGTATCCGCTAACGTCCCACCAGTACAAAACTTCTGCCATCACTTGAGCAACACAATAAGGTCTAAGACTAATTACTGAAGCCATATTGATCAATGATTTCTTCCACTGCCCAGTTTTTGACGAGTAAGTTTCAATTTTTAACTCTGACTTATACATGTAAGCATTTGTGCACACTACCACCCTGTAGTGCCCGTCATCTTCGCAAAATAATCCATGAGCAAAGTACTTGTATTCTTCAAGAATGGGGGGAAGTGCGACGTGCTTTCGGGTGACTGGATCACACACATAATAGTGGGGCTTAACACGCTCCTTAGGGGGACTTGTGATTAGTAGGAGGCCCTTGCAAGAAGCTATCACGTGCCCAAGTTTGTCGATGAAATCAAAGGAATCAGACACGTGTTGATCATCACGATCACAAATGTTAATAAATCGAGCCGAACCACCAGGTTGTGGGGCCCAAGCAAGGCTTATGAGGTCATCTTCGGGTTTTCTATCATAGTAGAAGAAGCCGCATGTATTGGCACCAGCAACTTGAGATCCTAATTTATAGTTGCGCTTGAAGTATGGGTCTAAAATAAGAGAGTTCCAAGCTTTGGAGACACACTTGAATCTGAAAACAGACTTCAACGGTAGTCTTTGAAGAAACTTTGCAATAATATCATTTGAAAACATGTTGAACAAATTGATCTTTGATAACCTGAATTAATAACAAAAGTAATTTCGGAATAATTAGTTAGAAAGATAATCACTTAATTATGTTCAAAGAAGAACGTAACTCTATAGATATATATTTCACTTGGTGGTAGATTTAATATACTATATAGTCTGCATGCAGTTACAGATTTGTTTTCAGTCCAAAGTCTGACATGAACAAAGGTGATTTATTTTTTTATGGAGAGTCAAATATTTGAGAGGAGGCATATCCTAACAAACATAAATTGTTGGTTAAAATTGATGTAAAAAAAAAAAACAGATAATTTTGCAATGAATTTCTTCAAATATAACAATAAAAAGAGAATTATAAAGAAACACAATCAGTGGCAGTCATGGGGAGAACATGTACATACCTCTCCTTTAGATCTCAAAAATCGCCGCCAGCAGTCTTAAGTCCGAGAAAAGAAAATACAATTGTGCTTTTGGCGTTTAATCATAAAGCTCTTATATATATATAATTAAAAAAAAAAAAAAAAAACTTTCTCCTTGTCCATACTATAGTATTAGGAAAAAGTTGAATAATAATGAATCTCGCTTTCTTTACAATCGCCTTCCCATTAGGAAAAACAGTCCCTTTACTACCAGGAAACGGAGCAATATTATACGAGTAGACATACATAATATATATATAAGTATATAATATTGCTTATTCCTTCTGTCCCAAAATGAGAGAGACATTTAACTTGTCAAACATTTAAAAAAAAAAAAAAAAACTTATTTATACATGATATATACAATTTTAAAATTGCACAATATTATTTCTTATTTTAAAATTGAGACATTTATTTTTAAGCATACCAAAAAAAAAGTTTGCAATATTTATTTTTTGCAATATTTATTTTGGTACTAAAGAATTTTAAAATCTGTTCTAAGGATCAAAAGAAACAAAGAAGAAAGTATTGGAGATGAATGCTAGGATCTTGCACGTCACTAAGCATCTTCTTTAATTTTAAATACGTAGTACTCAGGCTACTGTATTTGCAAAGCTAAGCTAATATTAATGAGTAAGGATGACTCAAATATGTGAACAATAAACCAGAAAAACATTGTCTCCATCTTTAAAAAATAGTCTCATTTTTATCTATCAATACAAATGAATTTGATTAAATATTAGTGTCAATTTAATGGATTAATTTCCCAAAAGTCCTTGAAACAAAATGCAATTTTCAATAAGGACTAACAATCTAATCTATTTTTAAAAAGCCCACAAGATAAAATTTTATTGCTAAAAAACCCTCAATACTTAATGTAAATCCGAAAATACCCTTCCCCACCAAAACCTCTCCTCCCTCCCCTCATTCACAACACACAAACACCCAAACTTCTCTCTCTTCCCACCCTCGCGGGCTCACCATATTTTCCGGCGACCTGCGACTCTTTTCTCACTTCGTCTATATCTTTCTGATCCGTCTCTATCTCACAGATCTGTAACCGATGAAGTCAAGGCCGGCTGCTTTCTCTCCCTCACTTCCAGGTCATCCATCTCTGCCGCTAGCGATTTTCGTCATGTCTACAACCAGATCTGCAGATTCCGACCCCCTCACCTTCTCCGTCGCCATGCCTACTCTGTTTCTCGTCACTAAGGCTATGTCTGGTGCCGCGATGCAGCTTAAAACGGAGTCAAAAAGCATTGTCCCTTCCTATTAAGCGTACCAATGGAGCGGTCTAAACAGACTTCGTTTCTGAACAAGCCATCCGTTTGAAACACTACAATTTGTAGCGTCTTCTAAACCCAACAAATAAAACGGAGCAACTAAAATTACTGGACCAAATAAACCTTTTACTTTTGTGATGGAGTTGGAGTTCCTAATTTGAAATTTTTGGATTTACAGAAAGAACAAGAAAGAGTGCTTTAAATTTATATTTGAAGGTTGAAAAGATATGTACCTAAAATTGAAAGTTAGAAATGTGGAATAGATAGTATTACTTACTGGAAGAAAATTATGAAAGAATATGGTAGAAGAGATGAAACAAAAAAACTCCATGGCCGTCACACTTACGAGTTACAGTCATAGGGGTAAGGTGAAGGAGAAAAGTTGTTACTGAATTTCTCTTTCCTCTCTCTTTCTTTTTCAATGTTGTACTAGTAATATTTTATTTTTCTTTTTGTTTCCATTGATTGTATTTTAACATTTTTGATATCCTTAACATTGTTTTTCAATGAATGCTAGTTTAAAACTTTAATTATTTTTTCTGTTTTTTTGAAAATAAATTAATATATTTTTTTTTTCCTTTTGTTTTCGTTGACACAGTTTTCTCAAATAAATGTTGTACTCCCTCCGTCCCAGTATAAGATTCTTACTTTCGTTTTTGGTATGTCCCAGTTTAAGGTTCTTAGTTGTTTTATTCCTTAAATGACAAATGTTTTAAACAAACTTGTCCCCATAAAGTCCATACTCCCTCCGTCCCACCCGAATTAGGATTTTTGGGTTGGGCACGGGGATTAAGAAAAAAAATGTTAGTGGAGTAGGTGTTGTGAGTATGAAAAGTAAAGTAGGAGAGAGAAAGTGGGGTAGAGAATAATGAGTGGAAAGTTGTTGTGAGTGTGAATGTGGGTCCCATTAAATAAAACACTTCCATTTTTGGGTTGTCCTAATTCGAATGGGACACCCAAAATGGAAATTTGTTCTAATTCGAGTGGGACGGAGAGAGTATATTAAAAAAAAATTACTTACTTATTTACTTTTTACTCACTTGCTTTATGAATGGACAATTATATCCTTCTCACACAATTTTTGATCTAAATTTGCCTTAGTTCCTTAATAAACGTACAAAGTCAAACTAAGAACCTTAAACCGGGACGGAGAGAGTATATACGTTTTCACGACATTTTTTATTTGGGTTGAAAAAATAGAGTGAAACTTATCTCTCAGAGTAAATTTGTCTTCGAGACTAAGGGTGGCTTGGTTGGTACACCCGGTGTATTTTAGTTGTACCGTGTACCAATCAAGTTTAGCTTGGTATACAAAAATATATACCATTACAAACCACCAAAGTCGGTATACCAACTTAATTGGTACAATTGGTACTTAATTGGAATAGTTGGTACATGTATTGCCTATTTTTGTATTTGTACAAAATTTAATGTATTCTTAAAGAAAAAGTATTAGAAAAAATTAGTGGGAGGAAATGTTGTGAGTACAAAAGATAAATTGCACGTGTATTGCATATTTTTTATAGGTCTATGACACGTCTCTCAGTGTTTTTAAAGGTCTGCGACACGTCTATCAGTCTTTTAATAGGCATGTGACTTGTGTCTCAGTGTTTTTATAGGTCTGAGACATGGCTCTCAGTGTTTTTATAGGTATGTGACTTGTGTCTAAATGTTTTTATAGGTCTGAGACATGGATATCAATATTTTTATTGGTCTACGACATGGCTTTCAGTGTTTTAACAGGTGTAAGACATGGCTATAGGTATGTGACATGTCTCTTAGTGTTTTTTTAGATCTGTGACATGGCTCTAAGTGTTTTTATAGGTATGTGACTTGTCTCTCACTATTTTTATATGTCTGTGACATGTCTCTCGGTGTTTTTATAGGTATGTGACATGTCTCTCAGTATTATTATAGGTCTGCGACACGTTTCTCAGTGTTTTTATAGGTTTGCGACATAGTTCTAAGTGTTTTTATAGGTATGTGACATGTCTCTCAATGTTTTCATATGTCTGCGACACATCTCTCAGTGTTTCTATAGGTCTGAGATATGTCTCTCAGTGTTTTCATAGGTCTGAGACACGTCTCTCAGTGTTTTGATAGGTCTGAGACACGTCTCTCAGTGTTTTGATAGGTCTGAGACACGTCTCTCAGTGTTTTTATAGGTTTGAGATATGTCTCTCAGTGTTTTTATAGGTCTGAGACACTTGTCTCACTATTTTTTATAGGTATGTGACATAGCTCTCAGTGTTTTTATATGTATATAACATGTATCTCAATGTTTTTATAAGTCGGAGACATGACTCTCAATGTTTTTATAGGTTTGAGACATGGATATCAATGTTTTTATGGGTCAACAACATGGCTCTCAGTGTTTTAACATGTGTAAGACATGGCTATAGGTCTGTGACATGTCTCTTAGTGTTTTTGTAGATATGCGACATGGCTCTCAGTGTTTTTATAGGTATGTGACTTGTCTCTCACTATTTTTATAGGTTTGCGATATGTCTCTCAGTGTTTTTATAAGTATGTGGCATGTATGTCAGTATTGTTATAGATCCGCGACACGTTTCTCAGTGCTTTTATAGGTTTGCGACATAGTTCTAAGTGTTTTGTATACGTATGTGACATGTCTCTCAGTGTTTTTATAGGCCTGCGACACGTCTCTCAGTGTTTCTATAGGTTTGAGATATGTCTCTCAGTGTTTTCATAGATCTGAGACACGTCTCTCAGTGTTTTGATAGGTCTGAGACACGTCTCTCAATGTTTTTATAGGTTTGAGATATGTCTCTCATTGTTTTTATAGGTCTGAGACACTTGTCTCACTATTTTTATAGGTCTGTGACATAGCTCTCAGTGTTTTTATATGTATGTAACATGTATCTCAATATTTTTATAAGTCGGAGACATGACTCTCAATGTTTTTATAGGTTTGGGACATGGATATCAATGTTTTTATTGGTCTACGACATGGCTCTCAATGTTTTAACAGGTGTAAGACATGGCTATAGGTCTGCGACATGTCTCTTACTGTTTTTATAGATATGCGACATGGCTCTCAGTGTTTTTATAGGTATGTGACTTGTCTCTCACTATTTTTATAGGTTTGCGATATGTCTCTCAGTGTTTTTATAAGTATGTGACATGTCTGTCAGTATTGTTATAGGTCTGCGACACGTTTCTTAGTGTTTTAAAGGTTTGCGACATGGTTCTAAGTGTTTTGTATACGTAAGTGACATGTCTCTCAGTGTTTTTATAGGTCTGCGATGTTGGTGTTATGCCCTAGGCATGTTGTTTGTAAAATTAATGTTATTATTTATAAATATATTGAATGTTTGATTATTATATCTATTACATGTTTATTATAATAATCCCCGTCCCTGATAATTATGATTAATTATTAGTATAAGTTTAATAGATAATCATATGATGATTATGGTGTATGAGATACAATTAGACTTATGGGTATTTGTTGGAGAATAAATACTGGACTGACCCCTATGAGATTTATGTCATGGTCACTATGTCATAATTAAGTCTCACACAGTTATATCACTAGAATCTCTAGACCTGAGGTTATTACAGTCTTCCACATGACGAACATTACGTTTGACATATTCAAACGTTATCCCTAACAGGATAGCTATAAAGAATATGATTGGCATAATCGGAGTCATGTAGGGAAGAGTAATAAGCCAAGATGTAATTTGTTCCTCGTCAAGAGAGATGTCAAGCTTTGGGCACTCGATGAATGGTATTGCTGAAATGCATGGCCGTGCTCAAATATGATTTGTATTATCAATACATTCGGGATCGAGAAAGCATTGAAAAAATGTAAGTTGACCATTGAGCATGGCTTACGTTCAATAGACATCGTGTAACAAAGAGATTGTGTTATGTTCTATTTTAGGAAACATTGGATTCTAAAGTTATACTAATTGGATAGTCATAATGGCTTGCTAGAGTCCGCTTATGACTTATGAGGTTTGACTGGTTCGGACTCGTTGTCAATTTAGTATAATCCTATTGGGTCACAAACGCAGAACGGATAATTAAAAGGAGCGAAAAACGAGGAATCTGATGGAACCCACCGTACGGCTTAATGAGCTTCGTACGGCTCGATTCAATCCGTACGACGGCAATTCCGGCAAACAGATTTATTTAAGTCAGTTCGTGTTGAACAAGAATACCTAAGTCCTAAAGGGTTTTGGACACCCCTTATATATATTATGGACAGACGGGAAAAGTTCCCTAACTATTGATTTGATCAATTCCAAACTCTTTATTTGAGAAAGAAAATATACATAATATACTAGGATCATTGTGTTTGATAATTCCCAATCATCAACCACAATTATCTTTGGGAGCTTTGAAGAATCGTTCTTCACAATCATTTTTCAAACCGAAGGCCTAGCAGTCAAGTTCAAGAAGGAGTTCTTGAAGTCTGTTCGTTGTGCGGATCACCGGTAGAGAGCGTTCATCCTAACGCTTAATCCAAGTTTTATTCGATCTACAAAGGTTAGCTTCCTTCATCTTGATATTATGAATTATTGTTCATATCGGATCTAGGCTATTAGGTTTTATTCATGTCTATCTTTCGCTGCGCATGATTGCACAAAACCCAACAGTGGTATCAGAGCTCCGTTGATGATCAATAATTCTAATATAGTCATGACATAATTATTTAATGCGCTTATTTAATTGATATGATCATGAGGAAGATGAATTTATGTGATGGATTTTATATGAGATATGAAATATACATGCTAGTTGATGTGGTTGTAATATTGATTTGATTAATATGTATGATTGCATGCTTAGATTATCATGTTATAATCGAATTATAATTGTTGATAATATTGATCTTATTTGTATGAGGAATAAATTGGTTATTGTTTGTATGAATAAAGTGGGTTAAAATTCGTATTCTGTATATTTCGTATTTCAGTAATCTGATTATGTATAAATACGATATTGAATTGATCGAATTTCTGAAAAACTGGAAATCTGGAGAAACTGATCGCAGCATCTGTACTGCTGGACAGACGGCGTACGCCTAGGTCCAAGCCGTACGGCACCTGCAGATTTTTCCAGATTGTTTCTATGTTTTCTGGTATCCAGATTGTTCGGTAAATTGTTTACGGAATTCGAATCTGGAAACAGAAACTGGTTTCAGACGGCTGGTTTTCGAAACCGTGTTTCCTGAAACAGTTTTCTGCGAAGAATTCAAAGTAACTGCAGAAATCAAAGTTCTAAAGAGTTTAGAACTGCTGTAATCTATGAGATTAAGAGACAATGAAAGATCTTGAGACAAGTGGCCAATCTATACGGGAATGTGGATGCCTTTTGGCTTAGTTTCGACCGTATAGAGAAGTTGTTTGGTTTCTTGATCCTAGTACGGGAATGTGGATGCCTTTTGGATTAGTTTCGACCGTAGGATTTGTACTCTCAATTTTAAGATGCTTTGCGGATGGTTTGGACTATACTGATTTGATCCATTTCAGATGGCTGGTTTTAGAAACCGTGTTTCCTGAAATAGATGTAAGTTCAGAAATCCAGACATTGAGATTAGAATCTTAAAGGTGTTTAAGATTGGCATGATCTCAAAGTTTCAGACTTTAATCCTTAACTAGCGCAACTAATGTCACATAAAATTAATTCGGTTAATTGATTAACTTTATTTGTGTGAACCTTCTTAAAATTTAAGTTATGTGCCAATCCAGGATTAAAACACTTGTGAGTACATGTGTAGTTTTATTCAGGTTACACCCTAGCGTAGGCACATTAATTCTATTCATCTATGAGCAAGATGAGGTAACAGTTATTCCTATACGTTTAAAATGGTTTGACTTAATTAGGCTATCAAAACAGTTTTGGGCCTAAGGCACATATGAGATTAAAACATGTTTAGATATATGATGTCTGAAATCTCATAAAAGATCTAAGAGTCATATATGATATGATTGACAAGGAGTTGTCTACCTAAATAACTTATTTTGAGCAGTCGTGCCCTAGCCGACTTAAAGTTAAGTGAAATATGGATCTTAGCCCATTTAAATTATATGATACATTAGATGTATTTGAAGGTTATATAATTTAGTGGGAGTATTTGTGAAATACTAATATTTATAATATCTTTAATTAAGTTGGTACTTATATGTGATTACATGTTTGCATAATTGTAGATAATGACTCAAAATTCAAATTCTTTATCATTGCGATCTATCCTTGAGAATGAAAAGCTTTAAGAAAATGGATCTAAATTCACGGATTGGATCCGTAGCTTTAGAATTGTTCTAAAGCATGAAGACAAGCTATATATTCTTGATGAGCCCGTTCCTGAAGAGTAACCTGCTTCCTCTGCTCCTAAGGATGAGACAAACGCCTACAAGAAGTACAAAAGTGATTCTCGTGAGGTGGGTTGTCTCATGCTTGCTGCAATGTGTTCTGAGCTTCAGAAGACTCTTGAACACTTAGAGGCATATGACCTTGCTATTGAGTTGAAAGACATGTTTCAAGAACAGGTAAGGCAAGAAAGGTTCGACACAATAGCTGCCATTGTCTCATGCAAGATGAACGATGAGCAGGCTGTGGGCCCTAATGTTTTGAAGATGAAGGCTCACTTTGAGCATCTAGAGAGACTTGGCCATCCCATTGATGTTGAGTTGGCCACCGATTTTATACTTAATTCATTGCCCAAAAGCTATAATCAGTTTGTCATGAACTTTAATATGCATGGGATGGATAAGTCCCTGTCTGAATTGCATGGGATGCTAAAGACAGCAGAAAAGAAAATCGGTAAAGAAGTCGCTCCTGTGCTCGTAGTGTCAAAAGAAGGAAAATGCTCTAAAGGCAAAGGAAAAAGGGGTAAGACAAAAGTTGTCAAACCCAAGATTAGCAATGCAACTGTTGCCAATGCTGCTGTGGCTAAACCTACTTCCTAGAATGATGCAATCTGTTTCCACTGCAATGAGATTGGTCATTGGAAACGCAATTGCAAGGTTTACAAGGAAGAGTTATAGAAGAAGAAGAGTAGTGGGACTGCGTCTACTTCAGGTATCTATGTTATAGATATTCTACTTTCTACTTCTAGTTCCTGGGTATTAGATACTGGATGTGGATCTCATATTTGTTTGATTGTGCAGGCACTAAGGAATAGGAAGCTACTCAAAGATGGCGAAGTGGACCTACGCATGAGGAATGGAGCAAGAGTTGTTGCATTAGCCGTAGGAACATATGATGTCATTTTACCTAGCGGATTAATTCTTGTTTTGAACAATTGTTATTACGTTCTGGATTTGAGTAGAAATATTATTTCAGTTTCTTGTTTGGACAATGAAGGTTATAGTTTTCTTATTAAAAATAAGAAGTTTTCTATTTATTTAAATGATATGCTTTATTGTACTGCATGTTCATTTAATGACATTTATGTTCTTGATGTTGAGAATGGAAATAATGAGAATATTTATAATGTAAATAAGAAATCCAAACCTAATGATGTAAATCATACTTATTTGTGGCATTGCCGTCTTGGTCATATTAATGAGAAACGTATCTCAAAACTCCATGGAGACGGACTTTTAGATTCACATGATTTTGAATCATATGAAACTTGTGAGTCTTGTTTACTTGAAAAAATGACTAAGGCGCCTTTTACTAAGAGTAGTGAAAGAGCTAGTGACTTATTGGTACTCATACATACTGATGTGTGTGGACTAATGAGCTGCAATGCTAGTGATGGATATCAATACTTCATAACTTTTACTGATGATTTTAGTAGATATGGCTATGTCTACTTAATGAAACATAAAAGTGAGTCTTTTGATATTTAAAATATTTCAAAATGAAGTACAAAATCAACTTGGTAAAACTATTAAAGAACTTCGATCCGATCGTGGTGGAGAATATTTAAGCCAAGAATTTGACAACCATCTTAAAGACTGTGGAATTGTTTCACAATTAACTCCATCTGGAACACCACAATGGAATGGTGTGTCTGAGCGGAGAAATAGGACCTTATTGGATATGGTCCGCTCCATGATGAGCCAAATTGATCTTCCTTTATCTTTTAGGAGACATGCACTAGAAACTGCTGCTTTTACACTAAATAATGTTCCAACAAAATATGTTCCAAAGACTCCATATGAGATGTGGAATGGAAGAAAACCTAGTTTGTCTTTCATGAAGATTTGGGGTTGTGAAGCCTTTGTTAAGAAACTCATATCTGACAAACTTACACCAAAATCTGATAAATGTATTTTCGTTGGTTGCCCTAAGGAAACTAAGGGTTATTACTTTTACAACCGCACGGAAAACAAAGTTTTTGTTGCCCGTCATGGTACCTTTCTAGAGAAAGAGTTTCTCTCCAAAAGAATTAGTGGGAGTAAAATTAATCTCGAAGAGGTTCGAGAACCCAAAAATAACATGGAACAGATGGTTGGATCTGATCAAGGTTCAAAAGGAGTTGTGGAATCTAATCAGAATACTCAAGTTCCTTGCAGAACTGGTAGGGTGCGATCCGAACCTGGGAGATATGGATTTCTCATGACGGATAGCAATGAAGTAGAAGTCATAGTTGATGACGAACCTACTTCCTATCAAGAAGTGATGTCCGCTCCTGATTTAGATAAATGGCTTGGAGCCATGGAATCTGAAATTAAGTCCATGTATGATAATCAAGTTTGGAACTTGATTGATGCGCCCGAAGGTGTAAAAACCGTAGGATGCAAGTGGGTTTTCAAAAGGAAAACTGACATGGATGGAAAGGTGCATACTTATAAATCTAGACTTGTAGCGAAAGGCTATAGGCATATTCATGGAATCGACTATGATGAAACCTTTTCGCCCGTAGCAATGATCAAGTCTATAAGAATTTTACTTGCCATAGCCGTATATTTTGACTATGAGATATGGCAAATGGATGTCAAAACAACGTTCCTTAACGGGAACTTACTTAAGGATGTTTATATGACACAACCTGAAGGTTTTGTAATTCCAATTTTTTTTTTAACAAAGTATGCAAGTTGCAAAGATCCATCTATGGATTAAAGCAAGCCTCTAGGAGTTGGAATCTTCGATTTGATGAATCGGTCAAAGAGTTTGGCTTCATCAAGAATGAAGATGAACCTTGTGTATACAAGAAGATTAGTGGGAGCGTAGTACTATTTCTAGTACTATATGTTGATGACATATTGCTCATTGGAAACGACATTCCTGCACTGCAGTCTGTAAAGACTTGGTTATGAAAGTGTTTCTCGATGAAAGACATGGGAGAAGCCGCCTACATCCTTGGCATAAGGATCTATCGTGATAGATCCAAGAAGTTGATTGGTTTAAGTCAAGATACATATATTGACAAAGTTCTTAAGAGATTCTGGATGGAAAACTCTAAAAGAGGAAATTTGCCAGTAGGTCATGGCATAACTCTAAGCAAGAATCAGTGTCTATGCCATGATATGTACTAGACCCGATGTCTCGTATGCTTTGAGCATGATGAGCAAATACCAATCAGATCCTGGTGAGAGTCACTGGATTGCAGTCAAGACAATTCTAAAGTACTTGCGAAGGACTAAATATTCATTCTTGGTGTATGGAGGAATGGAAGATGATCTTGTTGTAAGTGGTTACACAGATGCAAGTTTCCAAACCGACAAGGATGATTCTAGATCGCAATCTAGATTTGTATTTGTGCTTAATGGAGGTGCTGTTAGCTGGAAGAGTTCTAAGCAAAGTACCGTAGCAGATTCTACAACTGAAGCTGAGTATATTGCTGCATCCGATGATGCTAAAGAGGCTGTTTGGATTAAGAAGTTCATTGGTGAACTAGAAGTGGTTCCTAGCACTGCTAATCCAATAGACCTTTATTGTGATAATAATTGTGCTATTGCTCAAGTAAAGGAACCTAGATCGCATCAGAAATACAATCACATACTTAGGCGTTTTCATATCATTCGAGAGATCGTTGTTACAGGAGACGTAAATATATGCAGAGTACCAACTGATGATAATATTGCAGACCCATTGACAAAGGGTCTTCAGCAAGCAAAGCATGATGGTCATGTTAGGTCTATGGGTATTCGATACATTAATTAGGCCTAGTGCAAGTGGGAGATTGTTGGTGTTATGCCCTAGGCATGTTGTTTGTAAAATTAATGTTATTATTTATAAAGATATTGAATGTTTGATTATTATATCTATTGCATGTTTATTATAATAATCCACATCCCTGATAATTATGATTAATTATTAGTATAAGTTTAATAGATAATCATATGATGATTATGGTGTATGGGATACAATTAGACTTATGGGTATTTGTTAGAGAACAAATACTGGACTGACCCCTATGATATTTATGTCATGGCCACTATGTCATAATTAAGTCTCATATAGTTATATCACTGGAATCTCTAGACCTGAGGTTATTACAGTCTTCCACATGACGAACATTACGTTTGACATATTCAAACGTTATCCCTAACAGGATAGCTATAAAGAATATGATTGGCATAATCGGAATCATGTAGGGAAGAGTAATAAGCCAAGATGGAATTTGTTCCTCGTTAAGAGAGATGTCAAGCTTTGGACATTCGATGAATGGTATTGCTGAAATTCATGGCCGTGCTCAAATATGATTTGTATTATCAATACATTCGGGATCGAGAAAGCATTGAAAAAATGTAAGTTGACCATTGAGTATGGCATACGTTCAATAGACATCGTGTAACAAAGAGATTGTGTTATGTTCTATTTTAGAAAAACTTTGAATTCCAAAGTTATACTAATTGGGTAGTCATAATGGCTTGCTAGAGTCCGCTTATGACTTACGAGGTTTGATTGGTTCGGACTCGTTGTCAACTTAGTATAATCCTATTAGGTCACACACGCAGAACAAATAATTAAAAGGAGCGAAAAATGAGGAATCTGATGGAACCCACCGTACGGCTTAATGAGCTTCGTACGGCTCGATTCAAGCCCTACGACGGCAATCCCGGCAAACAGATTTGTTTAAGTCAGTTCGTGTTGAACAAGAAGATCTATGTCCTAAAGGGTTTTGGACACCCCTTGTATATATTATGGACAGACGGTAAAAGTTCCCTAACTATTGATTTGATCAATTCCAAACTCTTTCTTTGAGAAAGAAAATACACATAATATACTTGGATCATTGTGTTTGATAATTCCCAATCATCAACCATAATTATCTTTGAGAGCTTTGAAGAATCGTTCTTCACAATCGTTTTTCAAACCGAAGGCCTAGCAGTCAAGTTCAAGAAGGAGTTATTGAAGTCTGTTCGTTGTGTGGATCACCGGTAGAGAGCGTTCATCCTAACGCTTAATACAAGTTTTATTTAGATCTACAAAGGTTAGCTTTCTTCATCTTGATATTATGAATTATTTTTCATTGCGGATCTAGGATATTGGGTTTTATTCATGTCTATATTCTGATGCGCATGATTGCACGAAACCCAACATGCGACACGTCTCTCAATGTTTCTATAGGTCTGAGATATGTCTTTCAGTGTTTTTATAGGTCTGCGACACGTCTCTCAGTGTTTTTATAGGTCTGATACACGCCTCTCAGTGTTTTTATAGGTTTGAGACACGTCTCTCAGTATTTTTATAGGTTTGAGATATGTCTCTTAGTGTTTTTATAGGTCTGAGATACTTGTCTCAGTATTTTTATAGGTATGTGACATAGCTCTCAGTATTTTTATATGTATGTGACATGTATCTTAATGTTTTTACAAGTCAGAAACATGACTCTTAATGTTTTATAGGTTTGTGAGATGTATCTCAGAGTTTTTATAGGTCTGCGGTATGACTTTCAGTGTTTTAATAGGTTCGTGACATGGCTCTCAATGTTTTTAGAGGTATGTGATATGTTTCTAAGTGTTTTTATGTGTATGTGACATGTCTCTCAGTGTTTTTATAGGTATGTGACATGAGTGTTTTTATAGGTATGTGATATGGTTCTAAGTGTTTTTATTAGTGTGTGACATGGTTCTAAGTGTTTTTATAGGTATGTGATATGGTTCTAAGTGTTTTTATAGGTATGTGACATGACTTTCAATGTTTTTATAGGTATGCGACATGTCTCTCAGTGTTTTTATACGTTTAAGATATGACTTTTAGTGTTTTTATAGGTTTGAGACGTGATTCTCAGTTTTTCTAAGAGTCTGAGACATGAATCTCAGAGCGGGATGAAAATATGACCTGAAAATATGATATGGCCTGGAAAGGGGGAGCACCCTTATAAGGGGTAGTTAGGGGTATTCTTGGCTATTTTTGTCCCTTGGGTTTTTGAGCAATTAGAAAAATATTGTGTCTTCTTTAGAAATAAAAGTTAGAATGAAGGGATTTTAAGAAAATGTCCCCAATTTAATTACCAAATGTTTGTTCAAAATCATTTGCGCAAAACATTAGAAACTAATTAATAAGACCATCTCTTTAAAATAAAGGAAATAACTAGAAACTTAAAACACATTATACTAGCAACGATATATCTATCGGATAAAATGGTCCAAACATATATCTATACATACATGTATATGGACATCCAAATCAATCTACAACGTACACATCAACATCCAAACTCATATAGCGTATAGTACCAGGCATATATGAACCACCTTCATGAGCTCATATACCAAAACAAAATAATACTACACCAAAAGCATAATCGGGTATAGTAGCTCATGTACCAAAACAAAGTAATACACACCAAAAGCATAATCGGGTATAGTAATAGTATGAAACATATACCAAGCATAATCGGGCACTAGTAAGAGACACCATCTACTACAACAATGAAATCACATCCAAGTAAATCCACTAATGCCCTCCTTGAAGTCTCTCCATCCTCCTCCGTGCCGAAGAGCGACACGGAACATAAGGCACCGCTGGCGCAACATATGGATGATGCTCTAAGGGACATGTCCTCGGAAAGTAGCATCTCCCAGTAAGATGGTAGAGGGTGCACAAACCAGCAAGTCGGTCTGAATTCCAAGCATCACTATGGGTATAGAAGCAAGCCTCACCCATAAAGCAGAACCTCCTGTCATCAGCCCAATCAGGACAAACCTACATAAAGAGAAGTGATATAATATGGTTAGCTAATTCAAGCAACACAAAAGAAAAAATATCGGCATTATTAATTATACTATCTTTGTCTCAAAGTAAGTGACCATCTTTTTTGCATGTTAGCACGAAGGAAATTTGAACAATAATTTTAGGTTGATTTAGTTATTTGAATGAAATTTTAAAAAATGTTATTGATAATTTATATAATACTGTATAAGAAACAAGTTTTATATATATTTTTAAATAATTAAATCAAACTAAAAATTATTGCTCAAAGTTTATTTGTGTTGACATGAAAAAAAGGTAAATACTTAGTAATATAAGAGGGTGGGAATAATAAGCAATGTAAATAAATACAGTACTAGTGGGTAACACGTGCTTTGCACGGGAAACTAATTTACTATTTTTTCGTATTTTGTTTTTTATGATTTTATTTAGTAATGTAACATAATAACTTTTTAATATAACTATATTGTATATGAATTAAAATGATTGCTTATAAATTTAGGAAATTTGTGATAATTTTTTAGTAATAATTAAAATAATTATTATAATTAACTAATATTATTAATTGTACTTATTAACATATATAATAACTATTATTATTCACTAATAATACTACTTATAGTTATAATTAACCTATATATTAACTATTATAATTAATTAATACTCCCTACACCCTAGAGTAAAAGTCCTACCTTGTTTGTGCACACTTATTAAAGACATAATAGTAAATTGGTAAACAATGTAAGTGTGTTGAGGGTATAATTTTCCAAAACACTATTTATTCTTTCTCATCATTTGTCCTTTTAGGAAATATACTTTTAGTGGGGACGTACAAAAATAGAAAGTAAGACTCTTACTCTCGAACGGAGCGAGTACTATTAATATTAAATATTAACATTTATTGTATAATGATTAACTAATACTATTAATAATAATAGTTAACTTATATAGTAACAATTATGATTAACTAATAATACTATTAATAGTAATAATTAATATATATAGTAACTATTATGATTAACTAATACTATTAATAGTAATTTTTAGTTTATTTAACAGTTAATTGAAATAATTAAATATAAATTTTAATTATAATGATAGTTAACTATTAATAGTCAATTGTTATTTGTTTAACAATATTAACTAATTATATTAATTATTATATAAAATAATTATTATAGTAACTATTACTAATAATAGTAGTAATTACTATATAGGGTAACTATTATAGTTAACTATAATAGTAACTATTACTAATAATAATAATACTTAACTATATTACTTAACTACTATAGTTAACTATTATTAATAATAGTAATACTTAACTATAGTACATAACTACTATAGTTAACTATTACTATTATTAGTAATAGTTACTATTATAGTTAACTATAATAGTTACCCTATATAGTAACTAATATTATTAGCTAATACTATTAGCTAATAGAAAAAGAAAAAAAATCACTTATTTAGTTATTTAAGAGGGTAGTGTTGATGTGACATCACCAAATTCAAGCTTCTTCCATGACTTGTCCACATGACAACACCTTAGCTCTCCTCACCAACTTTAATATATATATATATATATATATATATATGGAAAAATTGCAACAAAAAAAAAAGCACTCAACTCTTGATCTTTTGTGGATATTACCACCAAACTATTTTTTTTGTATCCGGCACATCCAACTTTATTTTTTTTTTGCATTAGTTACCATCAAGACTAACGATGTTAAGTTTTCTCAGTTAAGTGATCATGTGCTATTGCACATGTCATTTTTGCAAGGGAATTTTCGGCTTAGCAAGTTTAGGAAACGAGATATTAATATCTCTTCTATAATCCAATATCCGAATTAACAAAACACACAGAAAAAGGAACGAAAGGAAAATGTGGTCCATTGATGTACATGGTAGGCCCCTGTGTGTTTTGTTAATTCGGATATTGAATTATAGAAGAGATATTAATATCTCGTTTCCTAAACTTCCTAAGCCGAAAATACCCTTGCAAAAATGACATGTGCAATAGCAGATGATCACTTAACTGAGAAAACTTAACATCGTTAGTCTTGATGGTAACTAATGCAAAAAAAATAAAGTTGGATGTGCCGGATACAAAAAAAAAAAAGTTTGGTGGTAATATCCACAAAAGGTCAAGAGTTAAGTGTTTTTTTTTTTGCAATTTTTCCTATATATATATAGATAGATTTTAAAATAATAAATTAAAGATAATAGTATCCTATATAGTTACTAATAAATTAGCTAATACTATTAGCTAAGAATGAGAAAAATAAATAGCCTCTTAGTTGTAGGGGCAATGCTGACATCGCTTCATGAGACATAAGATTTGGTTAATTAGTATTATAAATAATAATAGTTAATATATATAATAACTATTATAATTAACTAATAATATTAATAATAAAAGTTAACTTATATAGTAACTATTATGATTAACTAATGTTATTCATAGTATTAGTTAACTTATATATATAGTAACTATAATAGTTAACTAATACTATTAATGGTAATAGTTAACTTTTATAGTAACTACCATTGTTAACTAATACTACTATTATATAGTAACTATCATTGTTAACTAATACTACTAATAATTAGGGCAAATTGCACTTTAGTTACCTGAGTTTGTCGTCATGTTTCAATTGGTTATCCAATTTGTATTTGTACAATTTCGTTATTGAATATGCATTTTTGTTGCAATCAGGTGTAATTTTGGTTAGCCCGTTAAAAGACTAATGAAAATGGATGAAAAACGTAACAAGTATCTTTCAAAATTGCATAATCACCCCTATAGCCTAAATTATCCCACTTCGCTCCCTAGCTCCTAACGAATGTTTAAAAACTAAGGAATTAATTAATGAGTCCTAAAATTTACATATTTACCCTTTTCTCTCTTATATTAAATACCCACTCCATCTACTGCACACATGCAGCAAAAAAAATCTACTGCCCACAAAAGAGAGAAAAAAAACTGTACCCATGGAATGATAAATTTATAACTGGGTGACTTTTTTTTTCTTTATTTTATAGTAGATATCATTTTTTTAAAAGTTTTATGTAATAAATAAAATGAAAATTATTGAAACACCCATCATGGGACATGTGCATGTCAAACTATGTTAGTTTTTCAACATTCGTTAGGAGCTATGGGGTGAAGTGGGATAATTTAGTCTATAAGGGTGATTATTGCAATTTTGAAAGATGCTTGTTACGTTTTTCATCCATTTTCATTAGTTTTCTAACGGGCTAACCAAAATTACACTTGATTGCAACAAAAAGACATATTCAGCAACCAAATTGTAACAAACACAAATTGGATAACCAATTGAAACATGGCGACAAACTCAGGTAACTAAAGTGCAATTTGCCCTAATAATTATAGTTAACTTATATAGTAACTATTATGGTTAACAAATACTATTAATGGTAATAGTTAATTTAAATAGTAACTATTATAGTTAACTAATACTATTAATAATAATAGTTAACTTATACTGTATAGTAACTAGTTAACTAATGCTATTAATAGTAATAGTTAACTTATATAGTAACTATTATGGTTAACTAATACTATTAATAGTAATAGTTAACCTATATAATACTCCCTCCGTCCCAGAAAGATGGTCCACTTTTGACTTTTGATGGTCAATACAAGTGTACTTTGACTAAATATAAATGTCAATCCAACCATCCTTGTGAAATTCTAAATCTTGTGATTGATTAATCATCAAGTGATTTATCAATGACAGATTTTAAAATTTTATTGGGATGATTAGATTGATAATAATCTTTGGTCAAAGTTCACATGTGTTGACAATCAAAAATCCAATGTAGACTATCTTTCTGGGACAGAGGGAGTAACTAATATCTTTAACTACTAATACTCCATCTGTCTCAAAATAGATGTCGTTTCAACCACTTCACACATATTAAGAAATACAATTAATGTAGGTGAAAAAGTCTTATATACCCCTAAAGTAATTCAATTACCTAGGCAATTAAATAAATGTTTAAGAGATAGTCTACTATCATTAATAAGTGTAAAGTTGTATACAACAACAAAATAGCCTTGAAAATAGTAAAACGATATGTATTTTGAGACAAAAATTAACTCTCAAAACGACATCTATTTTGAGACGGAAGGAGTATTAGCTAATAAAAAGAATATCAAAAGTCACTTAGAGTTTAAGGTGGTGATGACATGGTTTCACCAAAAGCAACCTTTAGCAAAAAATGTCTACGTGTCGAAACCACATCCCCCCGCCTCAACTTTTAATATATGAGGCAGTCTCATGTGAAACCGCCGCACAGCGTGCGACGGCGCCAGGAGCGCCATATTTTTTTTGCCACCCCCAACTTTTTTTCCTCCTAACAAAAGTAACACTTATTATAACGAAATGTAACACTTTTTTTTTTCAAATGTAACACTTTTTTTTTTTCAAAATGTACCACAATTTTGCTGCAATAGATTAAAGATAACATAAAGATTGACAACTAAACTAATGTTACACTTTTTATAAAGGAATGTAACACTCTTTTTTTTTTTCAAATGTAACACTTTGTTTTTTCCAAAATTAACATAAGATTGACAAACTAAACTAATGTTACATTTTATAAAAAATGAATGTAACATTTTTTTTTCTCAATTGTAACAGTTTATATTCTTAAATGTAACATTATTTCTGAAATGTAACAATTTTTTATTGAGAAAGTAACAATTGAAATGCAACTCGATTATATATATGAATTTTTACTCTTTTTTTTAAAGAGGAAAAGTAACATTTACTAAATAAAAATGTTTCATTCATCTAGAAAATTATAATTATATATTCACTTCGCACACTACAAATATTACTTTTTCTAACCACAAAAACTATCAAATAATTTAAATTTTCTTGTAAAATTGCTGTTACATTTGACTGTGAAAGTGTTACTCCCTCCTTCCCAGAGTAAGAGTCTCATTTTCATTTTTGGTCCGTCCCAGAGTAAGAGTCTCATCCTAAAATGGCAAAGAATTTTTACTATTCACCTCACTCATTCTCTCTCCTATTTTACTTTTATACTCACAACACCAATCAATTCACTATTCTCTCCCACTCATTCTCTCTCATACTTTACTTTTACACTCACAATATTTACATCACATCTAATATTTATTAATAAGCGTGCAAATGAGGGGTGAGACTCTTACTCCCGGACGGAGGGAGTACTTTTTTAAGATGAAACTGTTACTTTTATCAGAACAGAGTGTTACATCTCAGCTGAGGAGCAGCTCAAACTTTTTGTGTGTAAAAAAATATGTTTTTTTTTTTAAATCAAACCATATCATGACCTTTGTAGTTTTATTCGTCTCGTCAAGACGAAAACAACGGGTTTTTTTTTCTGAGTTATAAATCTCAAGATATAGCATTTTAAAGTTATTGAAGTTTTTTTTAAGGAAGACACGTGGCAGCGCGCGGCTGGACGCACCAGCGTATGGCTCACAGCGCGCCATGTGTCGTAAAAATGATTGGTTTGTTGGAAAATGGGTGGGTAACTGGATCTGGGCCGGGTCAGGCGTGCTTGACCCGCGGGCTTGGCCCACCGCACCGCCACACGCGTGGGTTAAGGAAAAAGTGGTAGTAGAGCAGGTGTTGTAAGTATGAAAAGTAAAGTAGGAGAGAGAAAGTGAGGTAGAGAATAATGAGTGGAAAGTTGTTGTGAGTGTGAATGTGGGTCCCATTAAATAAATCATTTCTATTTTTGGGTTGTCCTAATTCGAATGAGATACCAAAAATAAAAATTTGTCCTAATTCGAGTGGGACGGAGGGAGGGAGTATAGATTTTCCATACTGCGAGAATCTCATAAAGCTTAATAAGCAACTATTAAAAGCTTATGGATACTCTTTTCCTCAATGTTGTCACTATCTCCATCTTCATCCGCCTCGGTTCTTTCCTTCGCCCTCCAAATCATCATAATCTGGTGCTTAATACCTGAACCAATTACAGAAATACCTTACAGAGATACCTCCCTCCCTTCGTATATCAGGAAGGAGAATTCTGCCTGACCTGCAACCATGTTTTAAATGCTTACCCTTTTGTTGATCCCTGGAAAGATCCTATATTGATTCGATTATCAGCGAAAAGATTTCACTTTTCTAAATATTTGATTATCAACAAAAATATTTTACTTTTGTAAGTTTCTCAATTCTAATCTGTTCCATTTTTATTAGGGGTTTGCATGTTGATTGTATTGATGAATTACTTCTTTTCTTTTAAACTCTTTCCTTGTACATTCATCTTATCCCCGATAAATTAATTTGACCGTGTTGATCAATTTTTGGTGGTTCTCATTGGGAAACTGTTGTTCTTTTGTTGTTTACGTTGATTTTCAGCGTAAATGTAAAAAATTTAATCTTTCGGTTTTTCTGATCCTTGATGTCCCCCCGGGTTGGTTTAGGGATTGTGTTGTCAATCTGAGATATTAATATTGGAAGTGTGGAATACCATAATAAGATTATGTGCTTAAGTTTCAATTCTTCTTAATTTTGTAAGTGGATACTCTATAGCATCCAACATCATATTGTCATTCTGCTCATTAATGGTTAAGCTTTCCTAATGGGTTTGAGGTATGTGAGCTGAATACATAAGAATTTACACCTTTAGCTAGCAAATGATATGCTACCTCCGTCCATTTATATATCCCATGTTTGATTTTTTTCTGTTCAAACACAAGTGATCTTTGACAAAATATTAATGCCAATTTGACCATCCTATTGAAATTCTAAAAATTGTATTTGATAAATCATTTAGTGATTTACCGATAACAATTTTTAGAATTTTATTAGGAGGATTATATTGACTTTAATGTCTGGTCAAAGTTCGCTTGTCTTCGACCAAAAAAGTCAAACATGTCCATATGGATGATATGAATGAGAATGTAAAAAATATGGCTGGAACGGAAGAACAACATGGGATTTATTTTAATCACCTCTAGGATTCTATCTTGGAAAAACAAGCGAATTGAGGTGTAGTTAGGACGGGAAATGCAAGGAGCATAAGTTTTTGTTGAAGAATTCAGCTTTTGGCGTATATTCCGAATTATGGGTTCTGTAGTAAAATGTTTTGAAAGCTACTTTATCATCTTAGAATTGATGCCTTGGACTGTTGGTTAGGGTAAACAACTTAAAATCCATAAATTGCATGCATGTGCTTCTGATTCGATTATCAGCAAGATGATTTTCCTTTGGCTAGTTTTGAAATGAAAACTTGGAAGATCCTATACAGGTTCTGTGCAATTTATTGATTCTAATTGAGTTTTGCTCCTACTGTGATGGGTTGATTGAATGGGGTATTTGGAAAATCTTAATTGATTCAGTTTGGCTCTGCGACTATCTTCATTTTTTTTTACCAACCATCAAGTTTTTTTATTCTTTTTAGGGGCAAAAATTTTCACTATATCATTTCTTTGCATTACCCTTTAAATTCATAATCTAGAATCTGAGTGCCTACTGAATAAGAAGGTGAACCTGGTCATAAACTTTCTAACAGGAGAAACTTTCTAACTCATGTAGCAAACATAACCCATCCCATTAACAGAATTGACAACAATTTCAGGTTGAAAAAATGACATGAACATCGCCTTCTCTCAATACAATTACACTCCTCTCTCAATTAGCATTCGACCCTCCGTTTCTGTCCATTCTCCCCAAGGTTTGTGATCCTTACGTTTTATAAATTGAATGCTTTTTAATCAGATAGGCTTTGTTGGATCTTAAGCAAATTTTGGTTTGATTTGATTTTGGTTGGCAAGCCACCTTAAGGATACACGAAAGACACAAATGCACAGGGCTATCCTCAGCGTGGATACCCTCCTCCTCAGTACCCACCCCAATACACCCGGCAGTTTCACTGATGGATGGTATGCTCTTTCAATCTCAATTTTATTCAGTTCCATTTTTATCAGGGGTTCGCATGATTGTTTTGATGAATTAGATATGAGCTTTTCTTTTCTTTTAAACTCTTACCCTGTACATTCATCATATTGGTGGTAGAATTAATTTGACGGTGTGTTTACGTTGGGGTTGTTCTATTTGTTGGTCAATTTTCGGTGGTTCTCATGGGGAAACTGTTGCTCTTTTGTTGGGTTACTTCGACCTGAATTTTGGGCTGTGATTTTCTGCTTCAAATGTAAAAAATTCCAATGTTTCAGTTCTTCTGATTCTTGATGTCCTCTGAGACGGGATCGTGTTGCCTATCTGAGATATTAATATTGGAAGAGAGGAATACCAAGATAAGATTATGTACCTAAGTTCAATTCTTCTTAATATTGGAAGAGTTTAGGATTGTGTGCGTGACTCAGGATAGAGTGGCCGTACTCATCCTTAGTGATACTCTATAGCATCCAACATCATTTTTCTTGTTGATGGTTAAGATTTATAACTACGTGGAAAGTACTTCCCTGATTCATCTGGGAAGTACTTAAATATTTGGTAAACTGAAAAGCGGTGTTAAGGAGGTAAAATGTCTTCATTGAGTAGAGAATTGGTGTTTCTCAGACTCCAATTTCTCAGCCCGAAGAATTTCAAAGAGCCTGTTCAGCAGTAAATTTCTGTTATTGTTTTTGTTTCTACATTTTGTTTCTCTCCTCTAGTCCTCTATATATATATATATTTTTTTACTTGGGCCAATTCCAGGGAAGAAAGAAAGAATCATAGGTAAAACTTAAAGACTAAGATATGAACTATTCTTTTTGGGTTCCATTTCTTCATCTTTCTCTATTTTTCCCTCTCTATAATGTACAAGATTCACACTGTTGGAGAAGAAAGGATGTTGTGCGTTCCAACGTTTGTACGTCCAAATTGCTCATGGAGTTCAAGTTGGACAAGGAATGGGATTCTTGAAACCCAACCCAAATTTGGTTTCCATCCTTCTCTCAAGGTTCAAACTTAAAAAAAATCAATTATTCAGACAGATATAAAGATGATGACTGCTGCAAGAATAGGAATGATTCAGATTCAGGGTGGTAAAATAATAGCTGCCGGCAGGTTTACCCAGGCAGCTCAGTTTGCAGCCAAGACCTCCAATCGTGCTGCAGTTCATGAGGCCAAGGACCCTTACACTTGACAACGCAAGTGTTTTCCCTTTACACGCCTCGTAAATCAAATATTGTTACTTCTTGTTATTATGCTTATTATTTTTAAATTTGATTGATTCTTTGGTTTTAATGCAGATGGAGAAAGTGGAAAAGGAGATAAATGAAGGTAAAAAAGAGAAACAAAAGAAAAGGCAGGAGGTCTCCGCACTTGTGCATGTATTGTAATTGTGAATCCACTTGCTATCCTAGTTGTTCATTGTATTCCTTTGGGAATGTCAAGGGTTCAATCCCCTCCCTGCTGGTTGTATTTGAAACATTAATTAGAGTCCACGTTTGAACTTTTTGTTTCTTTTTATATAATACTGTATGCAAGAAACTTAACATAGCATGAACATGAAAGAAACATTATGAGGAAAAAAAAATTCAAATATTTATAGCCTAATTAGTGAAATTGGATTCTTAAAGTGAAACGTCCAAAAATGGAATAGCGGAGTCTTTACGTGGAACGGAGGAGCATAAGGTTACACTTTCATTATTGACCTGTTTCTATGGCATTGACTATTTAGATAATCTTGGGAGTAGTCAATTACATGTTTTGCATGATTACTAATTCATTACTCAAGATGTATTCCTTCTTTCATCTCCATGCCATGAATTTGTTGGCAGGAGGGGCCTTACCGATGAACTATAAGTTACCCTTTTCTTGGGGTTCAGTTTTATGAACTCATAAGGCTCTGGCTTGGGGGTCATGTTGGTTCAGAGTTGACACCAAACTAATTTCAGGCTGGAAGTATAAACGAGCCAAGCTTGGCCTGGCTCGAATAAGCTTAGTATCACAAATCAGTATCATCGGAATGCAGTATTGATATTATGATATTTTCATACTTCATTAGTGGTATTGATATGATTTAGGCTTGGCATTCGCAAGGAAGACTTGCCCAAGTATGAAGAACAATTGGAACTTAAAATTGTGAAAGCACAATTGGAAGAACTGAAGAAGGATGCTCTTGAAGCTATGGAAGTACAAAAGAAAAGGTATGTTTTGATAACCTATCAAATTTTTTTCCTTTCTTTTGAGTTGAATCATCTTTTGAACTCGTGTGCGTGTGACTATGTGTGCTAGCTCGCACATTATTTGTTAATTAAAACTTGTCTGCATCTTTTTTTGTCATTTACTATTTTCAGGGATGAGGAAATGCCTGACGTGAAGTCTATTGACATTCGAAACTTCCTATTAATTCACTCATGGTTTGCTTGAATAGCTTGTCATTTTGAGGGTTTTATTATATACAATTGTTTGTTTTTCTTTAGATATTTGCAGTCAATCAGTGACCTTCTTGTAAGAGAAAGTAGCGGCGGTACACCAAACTGCAAATATATGGCTCCGAAGAAAGGTGTGAAGGTCTCCGGTGCAGCAAAGAAGAAGCCAGAGAAGGTGGTGAATCCGTTGTTTGAGAAAAGGTCGAAGCAATTTGGGATAGGAGGGGCTTTGCCTCCTAAGAAGGATCTCCATCGATTTGTCAGATGGCCTCAAGTTGTGCGTATCCAAAGGAAAAGGAGAATCCTCAAGCAGAGGTTGAAGGTCTCACCTGCCTTGAACCAGTTTACCAAGACCCTGGATAAGAACCTCGTAACAAATTTGTTCAAGATGCTTCTGAAGTACAGGCCCGAGCCTTCTGGGAAGGGCTAAGGCTGAGTCTGAATAAAGCTCAGTTGGTAGTTATCGCTCATGACGTGGACCCAATTGAGCTCGTTGTCTGGCATCCTGCATTGTGTCGAAAGATGGAGATCCCTTACTGCATTGTGAAGGGAAAGTCAAGATTGGGACGGCAGTCTTGTGCTTGACTACAGTCAAGAATGAAAACAAAATGGAGTTGAGCAAAATCCTGGAGGCATTTTTTTTTATTAATGATAGATAAATTGCCCTTAGGCTACATCAAATGGCCATGAAGCTACAACTAAGCGCCTATAAATAGGCTAACACAAATGTCCCTAACAGGATTCAAACTCGTGACCTCTATATAAGAAGCTAATACTGGATACCGCTTTAGCTAGAGCTCTTTGGTGGTGGTATTTCTATTATGGGTTCCAAATCCCAGGCCAAAACAAAGGCAAAAGAGAGGGTTCTTGCCAAGGAGGTTGAACTAGATTACTTTATGATGTATCAGCTGCTATTCAAGAATATAAGACTCGTTAGAGGGATTTTTGTCCTCCGTCTCAAAAGAGGCTGAACAAAGTTAGTACAAGATAACTCAAACCTCAATCTTCACCCATTGAACTCCAGTTCATCTTCATTCATGGCATTAGGAACTCGAGCTTGCTCCCCCTTAATTGGTCACCACAATCTCTCCTCCTGTATTGGAAACTCCCCCTAAATGGATTATATCTCCCTTGATGATCATCTTCTGCATCTCCATTGATGATCATCTTCTCCATTAGCATAGTGCATTAGCTTAAATCGTACTGATCAAACAGAGCAACATAAAATCTATACAATTGTTTAAATATATTTTGTAAGCAAATTAATCTTACTTTAATTTTGATAATTTAGATGATTAAGTTGATTAAATTTTAAGAAAAAAATAATAATTTCGCAGCTTAAATAAAAATATTGAAGAATCATTGGAAACCATTTATTTGACTTAATAAAGACTGGTGATCAAGTCTTTGTCATCTTTGGAGTTCTGCTAGATGTGATTCTTTTGTTCAGTTATTAAATTCACTTTCGCTGGATGGGATATTTTTCACTTACAGAATACTACTCTTTTTTTTTTGTTTTAAAATAATTTTTTATTTGATATTTTTTTTAAAATATGATTACTTATTTCACTAGTCTATTATATTTGTGCACATTTAAATTTAAAATATAAAAATATAGAATTTTAAACTAATAAAAATGACAGATGAAAAGATGATTGTGAGAAAGAAGAATTATAGTAATATCAGTACCTGTTTCAGAGTCCAAGTAATAAGGAAAGTCATTAAAGTTTTCATATGAGACAAATTTAAAGTAGTTACTAATATGAAAACAGAAAAACAAAGAAAAATAAAAAATAAATACAAAAGAACATGTTTACGTGAAAATCCGCTAAAAAACGTGTTTTACGCTAAGCTTCGCGTAAAACGTCTTTTTAAGTTGGCGCGGTGGCATTTTTGTAATTAACGGGAAGTTGTTTAGCGCTGATCGTAAATGCCAGTGGTAATGTAAAAAAGTGCCAGCACAAGTACACTGACACTTATCGACACTACCACTTGCAATTTTTAATAAGTGACAGTATCAATGTTAAAAAATGCCAGTGTAATGGCTGACAATTATTAACACTACCACTGGCACTTTTAATAAGTGCCAGTATCAATGTAAAAAAATGTCAGTGTATTTTTTGGCAATTTTTAACATTACCACTGACACTTTAGAAAAGTATCAGTTTCATGTTTATAAACGTCAATATGAAATCACTGGCTTTTTGTAATATTAACACTGGGCATTTACTATGGTTGCCAGTATTTACGAAAATGCCACCACTTGTTTCGAATAATAATGTCCAGCGTCTTTGAAAAACACGTTTTTCCTTTGCTTAAGGAAAAAACACGTTTTTCACAAGACTCACTCCATGTTTATAATGGGAACATGCATGTAATTCTAAAAAAAAGATGAACATTTCAAGTCTTTTAATACTAGTACTCGGGATGGGAGCCAACAAATTTTAACACTCCCTCTGTCCCGAAATGATAGTTTTTTTTTTTTTTTTTTTGTTAATATGAATGAACTTTGAGCAATAACTAAAGCTAATTTTCATTATTTTAAGAAAAACAATTTTTTTCTTTGGGTGTTTTATTAATAGGTTACACTTTTAAACTGAAAATTTTAAAATAAATTTCATTAAATGTGATCTATTGGTCATATTCATAACAAGTATCTACTTACTTTTAACATCCCCATTTTCTCACTTATACGCCACTTTCCATTTTCACATCATCTACTTCACTACTATTAGTACTTTTTAATATATACAACACATTTCGTCTCACTTCAAATTGCAAAAAAAATCTTTTTAAGGTGTCTTATAGAAATTGTATAATCTAAAAAGCAAAAAGTTTTAAATAATTTCCAATAAGTGGAATTCACTTGCCATACTCACATCAACTAACCCACTTACTATTTTCTACCTCACTTTATCTTTCATACCCAACTATCTACTTTTACAATACATCATTTTTTTCACTTTTTCCCTTAATTCTTGTGCAATGATTTATCTGTGCAACTTGATGTGAGTATGACAAGTGGCTCTAATTAATTAAAATATTATAAAATTAATTTTTCGTTATTTTTTCAATTTTAAGTGAAACACCAGCGACAATTTCTTTGCAATTTCGAATAAGATGGGGAAATATTTTAATATAAAGTCAAAAAGTAAACTACCAAAGTAACCCGCGTACTATCATAGATTATCATATTTACCTCCGTACTATTGAAACAACTGATTTTACCTGCGTACTAGGACATTCCGTTAAATTTTTAACAAACGTTAGTCAAATTGGTTAATTTGATTAATTTGTAAACAGTACGCAAGTAAAATCAGTTGTTTCAATTGTACGGAGGTAAATACGATAATATGTGATAGTACGCGAGTTACTTTGGTAGTTTACTAAAAAGTCAAATTTCAAAAGTTATATTGTGATGGTTCGATTTCTTTTGTCCACCAGACTAATCAAATATGAGACTAATCAAATACTGCCTTCGTTTTTTTTAGTCTGTTCACTTTTGATCAACGAGAGTAAACTTTAATCAAATATTTAATGTCAATCTAGCAATCCTAATAAAATTTTATAAATTATTACTGATAAATTACATAATTATTTATCAATTACAATTTTTAGAATTTCGTTAG
Source organism: Campanula takesimana (assembly GCA_026119855.1). Lineage (NCBI taxonomy): Eukaryota > Viridiplantae > Streptophyta > Magnoliopsida > Asterales > Campanulaceae > Campanula > Campanula takesimana. Next base: position 88,803 of record JAOWBW010000687.1, read on the forward strand.
AATGATTAAATTAACATTAAATATTTGGTCAAAATTTACGCCCTTGACTAAAAATGAACATACTATAAAAAGATGGAGGGAGTATGATGTTTCTAACCCGTAGCAGCAGGTCTGGACCAATCCATTTGTCTCATAGTCATATGACGTCTGAATTGTATAGTACTTACTTCCTCCGTCCCATGCTTACTACTCCCTCCGTCCGAATTAAGGTTTTTTGTTTAATTTTACGTAGAAATTAAGAAAAAGTAAATGTTGTGAGTATGAAAAAGTAAGTAAGAGAAAGTAGGAGAGATAAAGTGGGTAGAGAGTTTTTGTTGTGAGAATGACAAGTGAGTCATATGATCCATTTTAGGTAATAAAACAACTAAAAAACTTTAGTCTGGAACAAACTAAAAAAAAAGTAAGAACCTTAGTATGGGAAGGAGGGAGTACTAAATGGAATGAAAGTGTAAGGGGATTAAAAAAATATGTTGAAAAAATAAGTATTGTAAGTGGATAGGTGAGAAAATAAGTTAGCGGATAGTTGTTGTAAGTGGATATGAGAGAGACAAAATGAGTATTTTGGGTAAGTAGCAATAATTACGAAACACCAAAAATAAAAATAAATAGCGATAAAGTATAGAGTAAGTGAGATTTGTTGGCACCAATGACAAATAGTTATGACATCATTTCACCAAAGTTCTCACTTCATCGCCAGTCCAACCAATCAATCAGTATAGAGTATGGATCGATAATTCATTTGTTTAATTCACAATTTGTATCTATAAAGTCAGCTTACATGCCTTTGGTTATTTTTCATCCCTGCCGTCTTTTCAATCTCTTAAATCACTCACTTTGGACTTGAACGGTACCTCGCCGGCTCCGGTGACTCTTACTTTCATATATTGCCGGATCGCCGTTTAAAGGATGGGTGGCGAGTTGACTGTATATTATATGAGACACGGCGGCAGATTCCCGCAGGCAACTCCAGAAGGGTGTGCCAAAGTCTCCTTGTGTCTCATGTTTCTTCTCCCTATCAAAATCCTCATAATCCTCTACGCCTTGTCCGATCCAGTTGATCCAACACTACCCATATGCTCAATCGAGAAATTTTACATTCCCGCCCTCGATTTTTCTACCAATTCCACCACTACAAATGAGAATCAGACCATCTACTTTGACCTTAAGCTCTGGAACCAGGAGATAATGAATGGTCTTATTTATGACCCCCTCAATCTCACCTTCTCTTATGGCGCCATGCACCAAAACAGGAGCGTTTCCGCCACCGCTAATTTCACATTTCCCGGATTTTACCAGGGTTATAAAAAGACTGCGCACCGGAGAGGTTTGGCGGAGACACATCCGGTGGCGGCGGGCCGGAGAATTCTGGTGGAGGCGGCCGGTCATGAGAAGGAGGAATTAGAAGGGTTCCTAGTTTCAATGGCGATTCTGAGGATTGAATTGAAGACGGCAGTGAGGTTTACGAGCATGTTTGGAAAGAGCAAGAGACACCGGTTGACGCTGGGAGGTAGGGTTGAGGTCAACGACGGTGGTCAAATGGTTGGCAACAAGGGGATTGAGTTAACTGAGTTCAGTGCTGCGGCCACCACTTTTGGTGGCTATTATTATGTGCTCGTCCTCGCCTTTTCTAGTGCCTTCATTTTAGCAGTTATTTAATTGTCATTTCATTTTAGCTCTTCTTTTCCTACTAGAGTACTTTCTTTGCTTTAACATGTTGATCTGAAAGTTGATTGTAGTCTTTGAAAAGCCTATATTCCACCTAGGCGAAATGTGTTTGTATGATGGGCAAATTACAATTTAGGGCCTAATGTCCACGGAGCGGTTGCAGTTTAGTGCCTGACGTCTAAAATTTGGCGATTTAAGGCTTGACATGCCAATTTTTACGCAATTCAGGGCTTTTTGACGATTTCCGTCTAAATTCATGTTAATTGGTCACGTGCAGTGCATGTGACATTAATTAGGGGGTCAATTGCAAAATTTTGAAACTAAAAATCAATATTGAACTATGCATAAAAGTGTTGTACACATTTTATTTATGTACAAATAAATGTATGAAATGGGTAGTTTTCTGATTGTAATTTGCCCTTGTATGATACATGTCTCATTAGGGATGGCAACGGGTCGGGTTCGGATCGGATCATGGCCGATCCGAATCTCAAATACACCGATTCGAACCCGACCCGATCCGAAAATTCAAGAAACCGTGACCGATCCGATTTGACCCGATCCGACCCGAATCTTATTAAAAGACTATTTTTTTAGCTCAAAATTAATTAATTAAAATAATTTTTAAGTACAATATTGAATGTTGTATGGAAAATAGTCTAAAATCATTCAAATCTCACTTACAAACACAAATTAGAAAAAATAAAATTTAAGATAATATTTAAAATATTTAAAATTCACCTTTTATTAAGGGTTCGGGTCGGATCGGATCGGATTATTATGGTTCGGGTCGGGTCGGGTTCGGATCGGATCATCAGCATGATCCGAATCCGATCCGAACCCGCTCGGGTTTTAAAAATTGCAAACCAAACCCTATTTTTTCGGATCGGATCGCCTTCGGTACGGATCGGATTCGGTCAAATTGCCATCCCTATGTCTCATAATAAAGGCAGTCCTTACTATTTCTTTCATTTTGGTCCTTACTATTTCTTTCATTTTGGATTTTGGATTTGAAACTGTAGGAACGGTATACTCTCTCCGTCCTATTTTTAGAGTTAAAAAATGGGTGAGTTTAAGAATTAAGTAAAATATAATGTGTTGTGAGTGTTAATAGTTGGGTATGAAAGAAAGAGAAAGTGGGATAGAGAAGAGTTAGTGAATTGTTGTTGTGAGTATGACATGTAGGACTCACTTTTTATTTTAGGATTTTGACTTTTAAAATCAGACGCTCATTTAAGAAATTTTTTACTATTAAAATGAGACAGAGAGAAAGTACTCCACATTCGTTTATTGGTGGATAAGCGGCTAAGATTAATTTACAAATACGAGAGACTCACCTTTCAAATGAGGTAGTGGGTCTTAATCCGGACAAAATATACTTCCTCTAGCGACAATTATAAGGGTGAGTTTGGGATTGCTTATCTTATCATTAATTTATCAAGTATGAATATGTTTGGATACCACATGTCCCAAATTGATTACGAAAGATAACTTCCAAAAATATCCCTTATTTTATACTTATCAATATAATACATAAAGTGTAGTTTTTCTTAACCAAGAAATTAATTTCTCATTGAAGACAAACTACCTAAAATCTTGTATGAAAATGAATATTATACTCCCCCTGTCTCTAAACGAGTGTCCATTTTCAAAAAAAAAAATTGTCCCTAAATGAGTGTTTTTTAACATAACTTTCTCCCTAAATGTTTTTTTTTTTTTGAAATTTCTTTCACCGGTTTCTTTATACGTGCAAAACTAAGGCCCCGTTTGGTTGTTAGTACTAATGTTTTGGATGGGATTAATAATACTAATGTCCGTTAAGAAGATGTTTGGTAGGAAATTAATGCATTGGATAATTAAGACAGGTAATCAGGATTAAGCCCTTAATACCTCCATAATTATCCCTATTAAAATGTGGTATTATTATGACTGGTGCAAGGATTGTGGGGATAAAATTAATATGCCAAAAATAACCCCTTGCATATGAAACCAACCTAGTAGCTTTCCCCATTTCTTTCTAGATGCTGACCATCATCTCCATACTCCCTTGGACAAGACAAGCTCCCTCCTGCAACTTCTTTCAGCTATCACCAATTCCCCATTGGCGTCACCATCCAGATCGTCCTTCTGTTTTATCATCAATCAACCATTTTCGTCATTTTCTTTGATTTTTGATGTAGGTTAATTATTCAAAATCTTTTTTGATTTAGGGTTATTATATTACACGTATAAGTGATTTAGGAATTGGAAATTGACAGTTCCATTTTGAAAATGATTTCAAAGCTCTTAATCCATAAATTAATATGCTCAATTTCTTTGATCATCAACTCTTTCAATCCGATCCTACTTTATTGTAACCACTTCGATTCTTCTTAATCAAACCCCTGAATATACCGATTCATTGCTTTGCGACCTTAATTTAATTCTGATAATTTTTTAAGATCTAACTTTGTATTATTCGTTCGAGAAATTTCAAACAAAGAACTGATTGTTTGGGTAGTTTCGTACATTACCTAATAATACCAAAAAGTTATGTATTATAAGCAGAATTATTTTGTTTTTCATCCCTTCTACCAAACATAAAACTAATATTTTTAGTTGGATTATTAAGACCCTTCTTATTACTCCAGGGGCTAATAATACCTTTCATAATAATACTGCTTATCCGGCCTTGGCTACCAAACAAGCCCTAAAGGTTTGGAAAGGAGATTACAAGATTATATATGAATCGTTGTTACCAAATTGTTCAAAAAGTTGAGATTTCAGTGTCCCTTAATATGAAATTTGGACACTCATTTAGGGACAGAGGTATTAATCTTGCATAAGTGTATATATACATATACACATTGACAGCCAAATTGTGAGTAAATTATACTCCCTCCGTCCCGGACTAAGGTTCTTAGTTTGACTTTACACGGAGATTAAGAAAAAATAAATGATGTGAGTATGAAAAAGCAAGTAAGAGAAAGTAGGAGAGGTAAAGTGGGTAAGGAGTTTTTGTTGTGAGAATGATAAGTGGGTCCAATTGTCCATTTTAGGTAATAAAGCAACTAAGAACGTTAGTCTGAGACAAACCAAAAAGAAAAGTAAGAACCTTAGTTAGTCTGGGACGGAGGAGTACTAGGTTTACAAGATTGGGCTTTCTCTCAAAAACCCAATTAAAATTTGATTTTTTTTGAATAATTTATTATATTTTACAAAATTTAATATTAATGCACTACACAAAAATATATTAATTCATAGTGCTATTGTTAGCGACCGACTGTTTTACAAGACTGCTAGACTGTTTGTTAATATTGCTATTTGGGATGAGGCTCAAAACTTTGCGGGATGTCATTTCCTATTATCTTGAACATGCAATTGAGTGATCTGTTTTCTTAAAATAAATAAATATAGCTTGCTCCGTCCTGGAAAAATATTCCCAAGTCAGATGAAGTAATAATATTATTATCAATCAAAAATTTAATGAATAATTAATTCTAATAAATATTTAATAAATATCCAATAAAATTAATCATTAACCTTAAAATGTAATAATCGTTTGATACATAGTGAAGTATAGTATATTAAAGGCTATAACTGAATTAATTTTACTGTCCATCTCTGAAAATTTTGATCAAATAATATTTCTACTTTTTTTTCACAAATTTGATTTTTAACTATAATTACAAAAAATTGCAATGAATTTAACATTACTGCACCAAGTGGGCAGTAAAATTAAAATACCCTATTATCTAGCCACAAAAGAGCTGGCTCAAGCTTGGCTCGGCTCGGGCTCGGGCTCGGGCTTGGGCTCTGATCGTGAAAGCTCAAGCTCGAGGTGTAACTCGACTCGAGCTCGGACCGATTGTCAAGCTCGTTCCGTTATCGAGCCGACCGTGTTCGACTCGTTTAGCTCGTTAAAATCTCGAGTCCAGCTCGATAAGCTCGTTAAACTTGAATTTTTTTGTTTTCGACCGGATCGAACTCGACTAGGTAAGCTCGCTAAAAACCTATTTTTATAGGGAAAAAAAATCCTAAGATTGAGTTTGGCTCATTAAAACTTGAATAAGATATCAACTAGAGCTGACAGCTCGCGAGCTCGATTCGACTCGAGTTCGAATAAACAAGTGTACTCGAGCTCAAGAAAAACTCGAGATCGATAAGTTATAAACGAGCTGGATCTCGACGCCTCAAAGCTTGACTCAGCTCGACTCGTTTACAACCTATGCATAACTATAAAAAAAACCCAAGAATAAAGACTTCCATTAAAGTTTCATAGAGGACAAATTTTAACTAGAATAATACCAGGGGAACAAAAAAAGTCACAAAAACTTGCTCACAAAATCCTAAGTGTAATGATGTTCTTGGTGTTTTTAATTAGAGTGTGGCGGGTCCATTATCGATGCAATCAATAAAATATCGCCACCTCATCTTATGAACATGATTTTGTGACTTTATTTTGTGCCCCTAGCATTACTCAACTAACTAACTTCAAATTTAAAAGTCAACTCCTTTTCATTTTAATACTTCCTCCGTCTTACAATATAATGTTATCAATCAAATACGCTGAAATTATAAAAAGTAAACAAATATAATATTAATATTAAAGTGGGTGTTGTGAGTATGAAAAATAAAACAAGAAAGAAAATGTGATAATAAGTGAATTATACTGGTGAGTGAATAAGTGAGTCACATTAATTAAAAATGTACTCCCTCACATTGTGATTTTAATTAGTAACCACTCTTATGATACTCAAAAAAATAAATAAATAATCTTTATTATAAGACATAGAAAAACACTTCCTCAGTCTCATTTTAAACTTTAAAAAATTTCATTTTGGTTATCCCATTTTAAACTTCAAAACACAAAAAGAAAACTTTTTTATACATTTTGATTTATGGATCTCATATGTCATATTCACAACAATTATCTACAAACTATTTCCTACCTCACATTTTATTTCGTACCAAATCATTTACACTAGCTCACAACACATCATTTTTTTTTTACTTTTTTTTCTTGATTTTTATATCCAATCATTTTTTGAAGTTTAAAATAGAACGAAAGGAGTACTCTCTCTGTCCCATACTTATTGCTACCAATAAGAATGCGCGGGGATTGAAAAAATGTGGGAAAAGTAAGTATTGTGAGTGGGTAAGAAAAAAAAAGTCAATGGACGGTTGTTGTGAATGGATAGGAGAAAAAAACTTGAATATTTTGAATAAGTACTAAATAGCAAATAGCAATAAATATGGTACATCCAAAATTAAAATAAGTAGGGTTTGAGAGGCGTGCAATTAAAGTTTTCATACGAGACAAAATGTAAGTAGTTACAGGATTAAAAAAAAATTAAAAAAAAATCAAGTCTTTTTATATACTACCGTACTACTACTTGTCATTAAAGTTTCCATATCAGACAAATTGTAAGTAGTTACAGAATTAAAAAAAAAATAATAATAAATAAAGAGGAAAAAGGTCCATCATGGCAAAAAAAAAATCTTTCAAAAATAGAAACACATTTTTTGTTTATTATTTCAAAATAATAGTTTCACCTTCTAAATAATCAATTTAATAAAATTTGATGAAAGTTTAGGAGAAGAATTGCTCACCTCAATAAATTCTAAAATTAACACAACAACTATCAATTTATTATTCATTACCCATTTTTCTCAACTTCATATTCACAAGACTTACTTTAATACATTTTTTATTATTATTAATTTCTGTTTATGGCCGAAAAAATTACTCCTTTATCTGACACATAATAATAAGTACGTCATCTAACAATGTGCACAAATTTGAGTGTGAATATGAATTAAAGAGTGAATTGTAGTGAGTAATTGTAGTGACTAATGTAAAGCGAGGCAGAAAAGAAAAGTGAAGTGAGGAATAGTACTACTCCCTCCTTCCCAAAATACATGCAGTTTTGGCTTAGATTTTTCATATCAAAATACTTGCAGTTTTTCATAAAACATTGAAATATTTTGCTTAAACTGCCCTTATTTATGATAGGTAGTTGTCACTGTAAGATCATTTAATTGCCTTAGTACTTGAATTATTCAAAGGATAATTTAGTGTATTTGCTATGTTTGATTGCTTTCCTTAATGTGTGTGCAAAATGCAAAAACTACAAGTAGTTTGGGACAAAGTGAGTAGAAGATAGTTATAGTCAAGTGAATCTGATTGAATAAAAAATGATTGTATAGGAAACATTTCAAATTTCAAGTAATTAACAAAGGAAATATTTGGGAAGGGTGGCACTAAATTTGTGATAAAAATTTAAAAGTAGACTTTTTGAGGAGAGGAGTATTGTACTAGTAACATTATGAACGTGGAAGCACATAACCTAAACCGAGATTCAGGGTCCGGCAGTCCCGGATTTTTTTCACAATCTAATAAAAGTTAGCGACATGCAATTGGGTTAGTTATATTAAGGAATATTATATATTTCTAGCACATATTGTAATTACTAAACATAGAGATTGTATCTTGTACACCAAATTAGATTATTCTAGAATATTAGTTTCCTTATTGTATTAGTATTCCTAATTAGATTAGGACTCTAGAACTCTCTTTGTACTCCTATAAATATGTATTGCTAGTATCAATAATACTTGAGTCATTCATACAATATTATTTGAGTCTCTCATATCAATTATCTCTCTCCATGTATGATTCGCTCCGACTATCTCTTTCTCTAATCCTTGACATGGTATCAGAGCTATGATCCATAAAGGGACTTCTCTACCAAACCCTATGAGCCGCCCCATACTATCTCCACCACAAAGCTTCCACCAACCACCATACAAAACCACCACGGCAAAAATTTCCCCACCCTTACCGCCATATCACCACCACCAAAACCAAGAAAATCCAGCCAAAAACTGTAACGCCCATCCTTAATCTCGTTAAATATTTGACTTATTTGTTAAATTCTTGACTTGCTTGTTAAATTCCTGACTAGCATATTTATATGCTATTTTATTTGAGTTAATTTATTTAACTGCTTTAGAAAATTAAAGTGGTTAAATGTCAAAGTTGAAAGTTTAGGGGCCTTTTTGTCAAAGTTAGAACTTAAGGGGCCTAGGTATCATTGTTGGAAACTTGCAAGTATATCAAGTTGCTTTCTCCTCAGAGAAAGCATTCTCAAACTTTCTTCTCGTACTTTCTCTCTGTTTCATAAAGAAGGTTTAGGATTCTTCCTATTCTCGACTCCTCGAGCTTAATTATCCCTCTGTTCGTGATTCTGGTCCCGGATAAATATTCGTGGCGTTGAATAGAGCGTTTCCTGCCGAACAGAAATTAATTTGGGTCAACTTGATTTCGGACTAGGTAAGTTATTAGCTCCCCCTTACTTGTAATAACATGCATATATGTTATTCCCGCTACTTGTTCTTGTTAAAATTGTGTTTTGGGCAATTTTTGTGATACTTGTAAAATTGGGACGAAGGGAGTATTTCTATATACTAGTAGTACAGAGAACCTAGTAAATGGGTTTGCAAAGATTAGTAGGAAAATTATACTCCTATTCGTGAGACGGTAAAATAGTAACTTGATTTAAATATTATTAGAAAAATTGTATCATTATTTGTGGTACGGAGAAATGAATGGAAGTATCCCTAAATGGGTATATTAGTATATTATAAAATTGTACTTATACTTTTGGGGACGGTGAAATATTAAATTGGAATAAAAAAAAATTATCCTATTATTTATGGGACGGTAAAAGAAATGAATTGGGCTTGAAATAGTGTCATGGGTATTGCCTAATGGTAGTAAAAGTTACTCCTACGCTTGGGACGGAGAATTCTAAGCCTGGAAAGAAAATTGAGTGTTGCTGAATATTGTACCGAGCGCCCGCCTGGTTACCCACCAAGCGCCCGCCCTTTTCAACAGAAATATTGGGTTTCAAAAGTGTTTCAATGAGCGCCCGCCCGGTCCTCCTTGAGCGCCCGTCCGGTCCCCTGTTTCAACCAAAGTGTTTTAAATCTAAATTAAATTGAAAGCTTATTCCTTGTTAAGGCATATAGCCTTAAGATAAGATGTCCTAGCAAGTGTTGTGAGACCTTAGGGGCATCAGAAGTGAGTCTTGAATATGATTACTCATTAAATTAAAATGAGAACTTAAGTATAAAAGGAAGAACTCTTTTATATGTCTTGAAAGTGCTATGAACAAGCACTTATGTGTTATGCTTGTCTTGGAACTAATATTTGTGCACCTTAAGGGCACCAAATTAGTGTCTTGAGCTGGAATATCTTATGTAGGGGATTATGAACTTGTAAGAATGAGTTGTATAGCTCATTTTATTTAATGTGAACTCGAAGTATTCTGGGTCTAGGTTTAGGGTACTACCCTAGATGACCTAGATGAGTGTTGTAGAACACTCTAGTACTGAAAAATAGTCCCTTTGTGTCAAATGAAATGTGGACTTGAATCATAATTAAATGATAACTTGAGTATAAGAGTAGTAACTCTTTTAACTGTCTTGAAGTTAATGTTTGTGTACCTTAGGGGCACCAACTAATGTCTTGAGCTTGAATGTACTAAGAAAAGGATTTGAAAATAATACGTGAAAGGTGTATAATTCATCTTCCTAGCTTGAACTTGAAGTATAAGATAATTAACTCTTGTACATGTTTAACCATCCAAAGAAATGGGTTGAGAACTTGGATATAAGATGATAAAATCTTGTATATGTCCTGAATCTCTTGAATGTCTTGAATGTCTTGAATGTCTTAAGTTGAGACAGTAACTTGAAGTATAAGACAATAAAATCTTGTACATGACTGGAACATCCAAATAATTGGATTAAGACTTGAATATAAGATTATAAAATCTTGTACGTGCCTTGACACCAATATATGTGTATGGTAATAAACTTGAAAGAGTCTTGATGTGTATATGCAAATCTTGCATATATTTACTTGATAGAATGTGGCTTCTTGATTGATTGGTACATGGTATGAATAACCAAAGAATTGGGTTATGGAACTAGATAGAGAATGATTAACTCTACTACATACTTTGTAACACCCATCAAATTTCCTGTTAAATACTTGACATACTTGTTAAATACTTGAACTTGCATATTATGTGCTAGTTTTACTTGGGTTAAATTTTTAACTGCTTTAAATAGTTAAGGTGGTTAAATGTCTAGTTTTGACTTTTGGGTCATTTGTGAAAATTTGACTTTAGGGGTCTTTCTGTTAAAAGTGAAACTTGAGGGGCCTAGTTGTCATTTTCCAAAAGTTGCCAAGTATATCTTGTGTTTGCCTGGGAGAATCATTTCTTCCCCAAATCATTCTCGTTGTTTCCTCTGTTTTATAAGTTAGGTTTAGAATTTTCCCTATTCCCGACTCCTCGAGTTTAATTATCCCTCCGTTCTTGCTTCCGATCCCGGATTAATATTCGTGGCGTTGAATAGAGCGTTCCAGGCCGAACAAAAATAAGTTTGGGTCAACTTGAATTTTGACTAGGTAAGTTATTAGCTCCCCCTTACTTGTAATAACATGCATAAATGTTATTCTCAATACTTGTGATTGTTAATTTTGTGTTTGGGGTGATTTTTGTGGTACTTGTAAATTTGGGACAAAAGGAGTAAAATTCCCCTGTGTAAAATTATAAAGGGATTTGGAAAGATGAGTTTGAATGATGTTATGCCTTTTCTGGGAATGTTGAATTTGTTAGGAAATGTTACTCCAACGTTTGGAACGGAAAATAGTTCAACCTGGGAAAGAAATGGGAATTTCGCATTTTAGTACACTGTGCGACCGCACAAAAATGAGTGTGCGACCGCACATCTTTCTGAAGGATTTTTCAAAGAAATTGACATACTTGTGTGCGGCCGCACAGTCCATTGTGGGCGACCGCACAGTTGTCTGAAAAAACAAAGATTTTGTTTAAAGTTTGTATAAAGTTGGAAGTAACCCTAGTTAATGTATATAACCTTAATATAAGATGTCCTAGAAAGTGTTGTGATACTTTAGGGGCATCAGACTTGGTCTTAAACATGTAGACTCATTAGATCAAATGAGAACATAAGTATAAGAGTAGTATCTCTTCTTTATGTCTTGAAAGTGATATGAACAAGCACTAATGTGTTATACTTGTTGTGAATCCAATGATTGTTCACCTTAGAGGCATTAGCATAAGGTCTTAGACTTGAACATCCTAAGAATAGGATTGGGATTTGGTAAGAGTAAATGTATAACTCTTATACTTGTTTGAATGTCCAAAGATTGGAAGTTATAACTTGAAGTATAAGACATTAAAAGCTTGTACATGACTTGAACATCCATAGAAATGGATTAAGACTTGAATATAAGATAATAAAATCTTGTACTTGGCTTGACACCAATACATGTGTATGGTAGTGAACTTGAAAGTGCTATGAACAAGCACTAACGTGTATGAGACATGTTCTTGTTGTGTATGTGCAAACATTGCATACATTTTCTTGATACAAGGTGACTTCTTGATTACTTGAAGCATGTTCCTTGTTGAGCTAGTCCACTACATTTGGATTAGTTCCTCTCCCGTTGTTCAAGTAAATACCTACTTGTACTTTCTTGTGTGAGTCCAGCTGGTTCTCCTTGCTTGTTCGAAAATGTATAGGTTCACGCTTGTCGCGAGAGCTGGGGTTTAAGTGACAATCGGGTCCCTATGTATTTCCGCCCGACCCCTTACTACCGGCCATAGTAAGGGCATAGCTTCCTTAGTTGGAGCAATAAGCCTGACTTAAGTGAATGCTAAATTCCTGTCCCGAACACCTCATGAATAATCATGAGTACTGATATTGAGAATGACACTGGTTACCGGGTCTTCTGATATATACTGAATAATCAGTTCCTGTTATTGATCGTGACGTCAAAGTAATACAAGCTTCGACAACAATGGTATTCTTGGGAGGAATAAGGAAGGAAGCAATATCCTTATAACTTACTTGTTTAGCCTTATGTGCTATTTGATGAGTGGATTATCCTCTCATATACTTGTTACTTGATGATACTTGATATATAATTACTTGAGTATCTACTTGAATTGCATGATAGCATGTCATGTAGTTGCATCTAATAGCTTACTGAGATTTATCTCACCCTTTATTTGCTTCCCCCCCAGGAAAGGAAGGATAGTGCACAGTGAGGCTCGATATAGTTGGGAGCTTGCTTCGCAGGTCGTGATTATTTTGGGGCTTGTGTCCTTTTACACTTGGTGAGGACGATGTATTATGGGTTTTGTAACTCCTTATTTTGGGGTAGACAGTTTTTGTTGTCACTAGACATCTTGTATAGTACTCTTAATGCCAGCTTATGTGCTAGGCATGTTTCCGCTGTGTATGTATTAAGTTTGGTTTTGAATTTTCTTGTCTAGAACTCGTGTTGTGAGCTAGTATAGCTCCTTACTCTAGAATATATATATCATGTCAGTTTGTTAAACAAATGTCATTAAGTTTCTTGTTAAGTTTCTTGTTTCCCGTTAGGCACTCCCATCCAGGTTCGAGGTTCTATTAGGGGATCCCGGGACCTGGGGGCGTGTCAGGTTGGTATCAGAGCTACCCTGGTTTAGCTACCCTGTTTAGCTACCTTGGTTTGCTCTAAGTCTGGATAGGGTCTATGGCCTAGGTATGGGTGAGTCTTGGGGTGTTATTAATAACGCTGAGTGTTTACCTACAGGTACAATGAGTTCTGAAGGTACTAGTGGCAGTAATCAGCTGAGATCTATAACTCCTCAAGAAGAAATGGTTGATAATGTTGACTGGGATTATCCTAATCGCCTTACAAGGTTCTTGAAGCTGAAACCTCGCAGTTTTGACGGGGAATTTGATGCTAAAAAGGCAGAGGAGTGGATTGAAAGTATTGAGAAGATCTTTACAGCCTTGAGATGTGCAGGTGGTGATAAGGTAACCTTTGCAACTTTTAAACTTGAGAAAGCCGCTGAACATTGGTGGCAAGTGTTGAGTAAAAGTTGGGAACTGGAAGGTGTACCACAGACATGGGAGAATTTTCTTAAAGCTTTTAAGTCGCAGTTTATTCCAACAGTGGTCCAAGATAGGAAAGAGATGGAATTTCTTAATCTGGAGCAGGGAAGTCTGACCGTGGGGCAATACTCAACCAAGTTCACAGAATTGGCAAGGTATGGTGATCACTTAGTTCCAAACGAAGCCAAGAAGGCACAGAGGTTTGTTAAAGGGTTGAGGACTGAGTATAGGAAGCAACTTCTTTCTCTACAGCTCACTAGCTATCAGCAAGCAGTGGAGAAGGCTTAAACCATTGAAAATGATATCGAAGAACACAAGGTGAAGTTGGGAACAACCATGACTGGTCGTGTATCAGAGAGAACTCAGGGATCTGGTTCTAAAGGTGGTAAATCTGGCCGCCAAGATCGTCGATTCCGACAGCCAACTGAAAGCAAAGGTAGTGTATCAACTGGTTCGAGGACAACAGTCCAAGGTCCCAGGAGAGTATGTGGCTATTGTTCGAAAGAAGGCCATTCTGAAGACAAGTGTTGGCTAAAGCAAGGAAAGTGTATAGTGTGTGGTGAAGCGGGGCACTTTGCTAGAAATTGTTCTAAAAGTAAAGTAAATCAAGTTGGGAGTACAAGTCAACCAGTCTCAGGTTCTAAGAGAGATAGTGGTGGTCGACCAAAAGTTCAGGGTCGGGTGTTTGCTTTAGATCAGCAGGGTGTAGCTGAGTCTTCTGCGGTCATAGGAGGTATTATATTACTTTCTAGTACGAGAGCGCGAGTCTTGATAGATCCAGGCTCATCTCATTCTTATGTGGCATCTCATTTTGTGTCGCATTTGCATGTTCTTCCTGATTCTATGCCTTATGTGCTAGAAGTATCTTCCCCTATGGGAGATTGCATGTTTACTTCTGAGGTTTACAAGAAATGTGAGGTCCTTGTGGGTGATCATGCCCTTCTTGCTGACTTAGTCGTGTTACCTATAAGGGACTTTGACGTGATTCTTGGCATGGATTGGCTATATGTGCATCATGCATCTGTTGATTGTTATAGAAAAGTAGTAACTTTTTCTATTCCTGGTTTGCCTGATTTTACCTTTGAAGGTGATAGGCCTTTATGTGCTATACATGTTATTTCTGCTTTAAAAGCTAGAAAACTTTTATCTTGTGGTTGTGCCGGGTATCTCGCATGTGTACTTGATCAGAGTTTATCTGTTCCCAAGATGGAGGATATTCCTGTTGTGTCTGAATTTTCAGATGTGTTCTCTTCTGAGTATAGCATGCCACCTGATCGAGAGCTTGAGTTCTGTATTGAGTTATTACCAGGTACAGCACCAATCTCTAAAGCACCTTATAGAATGGCTCCAGCTGAGTTAAGAGAGTTGAAAACACAGCTTGAGGAATTGCTTGAAAGGGGTTTCATCAGACCTAGTGTATCACCGTGGGGTGCACCAGTGTTATTTGTCAGAAAGAAAGATGGGACTCTGCGATTGTGTATTGATTACAGAGATCTTAATCAGGTAACTATCAAGAACAAATATCCGTTACCTCATATTGATGACTTGTTTGATCAGCTTCAGGGTTCAGTAGTGTATTCGAAGCTTGATTTGAGAAGTGGTTATCATCAGTTGAAAATCAGATCTGAGGATATACCAAAGACAGCTTTCCGTACCAGGTATGGGTATTATGAGTTTATTGTTATGCCATTCGGTTTGACAAATGCTCCAGCTGTATTTATGGATTTGATGAACCGTATATTCAAGCCATATCTTGATTGTTTTGTGGTGGTATTCATTGATGACATTCTTGTGTATTCTAAGTCACGGGCTGAGCATGAACAACATCTCAGAGTAGTATTGCAAGTTCTTCGTGAGAAACAATTATTTGCAAAATTCAGCAAATGTGCTTTCTGGTTAGAAGAAGTTTCATTCTTGGGGCATGTTGTGTCTGCTACTGGTATTGCAGTAGATCCTTCCAAAGTTGAAGCAGTTGTAAACTGGAAAAGGCCAACTACAGTGACTGAGATCCGTAGTTTCTTGGGCTTAGCTAGTTATTATCGGAGGTTCATTGAGGGATTCTCCAAGATTGCTACTCCATTGACTAATATGACTCGAAAAGCTATTTCTTTTGAGTGGAATGACCAATGTGAAGCAAGTTTTCAGGAGTTGAAAAGGCGTTTGACTACAGCTCCAGTCTTGGCTTTGCCTAATGGTTCTGAGCATTTCATGGTTTATACTGATGCTTCTAAAGAAGGATTGGGTTGTGTTCTAATGCAAGATGGCAAGGTAATAGCTTATGCTTCTCGAAAACTATCTCCTTATGAAAAGAATTATCCTACTCATGATTTAGAGTTGGCTGCGATTATTTTTGCTTTGCATAAATGGAGGCATTATTTGTATGGGACCAAATTTGAAGTCTTTACCGATCATAAAAGTTTGAAGTACTTGTTTTCTCAGAAAGAGCTTAATATGAGACAACGTAGATGGATGGAGAAATTGAAGGATCATGATTGTACTATCCTTTATCATCCAGGAAAAGCCAATGTTGTGGCAGATGCACTGAGCAGAAAGACTTATATTTCTTGCTTGATGATTCGTGAATGGAAGATGTTTGAAGACTTGTGTGATTGGAGTCCTTGTGAATCAAATCATGGAGTTATGTTTGCTAATATAAAAGCTACTTCAGATTTACTCCAACAGATCAAAGAAGCTCAGGTAGTTGATTCTGAATTGCAGAAAATCATTAATGGAATGAATGAAGGAAAGCAACCAGATTTTTCTTTCAACAGTGATGGAATTCTTACCTTCCGAAGTCGAGTTTGTATTCCAGTTGATCCTGAGATAAAGAAGAAAGTTCTTGAAGAGGCTCACAAAGCCAAGTATACTATTCATCCTGGAAGTACTAAAATGTACCAAGACTTGAAGAAACATTTTTGGTGGAACAATATGAAAAGAGAAATTGCTGAGTATGTATCCAAATGTTTGACTTGTCAACAAGTAAAAGTGGAACATCAACGTCCAGCAGGTTTATTGCAACCATTGGAAATTCCAGAGTGGAAATGGGAGCATATTACTATGGATTTTGTGACTGGTTTGCCACGTACCAGACGAGGCCATGATGCTGTTTGGGTTATTGTGGACAGGTTGACTAAATCAGCTCATTTCTTGTCTGTTTCCATGGGATATTCATTGTCTCAGTTGGCATCTTTATATGTTCAGGAGATTGTCCGACTGCATGGGGTTCCTGTGAGTATTGTATCTGATAGAGATCCTCGTTTTACTTCTCGATTCTGGCAGTCTCTTCAGGGTGCTATGGGTACTAAATTGAATTTCAGTACAGCTTTTCATCCTCAATCTGATGGGCAATCTGAGAGACTTATACAGATTCTTGAGGATATGTTACGTGCTTGTGTTATTGATTTCAAAGGCAGTTGGGATACTCATCTTCCTTTGGCTGAGTTTGCTTATAATAACAGTTTTCAGTCTAGCATTGAAATGGCTCCATATGAAGCTCTTTATGGCAGAAAATGTCGATCTCCTATATGCTGGGATGAAGTGGTAGAAGCTAGACTCTTGGGTCCTGAAATGGTTCAACAATCAGTTGAGAGTGTGAAACTTATTCGAGATAGATTGCGTACAGCTCAGAGTAGACAAAAGAGTTATGCAGATCATCGTAGAAGGGATCTTGAATTCCAGGTAGGTGACTTTGTATTCTTGAAGGTCTCTCCTCGTAGAGGTATAAAGAGATTTGGGAAGAAAGGAAAGTTATCTCCTCGTTATATCGGTCCATTTGAGATTCTAGAAAGAGTTGGTAAGTTGGCTTATAGAGTGGCTTTACCTCCTTCTTTATCTGGTATTCATAATGTGTTCCATGTATCTATGCTTTGCAAGTATATGGCAGATGAATCACATGTTCTTGAGTATGAGGCTATTCCATTTCAGCCTGATTTGTCTTATGAGGAACAGCCTGTTGAAATTCTTGACTGGAAAGAGCAAGTTTTGCGTACCAAAAGGATTCCTATTGTGAAGGTCCTTTGGAGGAATCATGAAATTGAAGAGGCTACTTGGGAAACCGAGAAAGAGATGCGAGATAAATACCCGAGCCTATTTGAAAACTTTGGTAAGTAAAAAATTCGTGGGCGAATTTTCTTTAAGGTGGGGAGGATGTAACACCCATCAAATTTCCTGTTAAATACTTGACATACTTGTTAAATACTTGAACTTGCATATTATGTGCTAGTTTTACTTGGGTTAAATTTTTAACTGCTTTAAATAGTTAAGGTGGTTAAATGTCTAGTTTTGACTTTTGGGTCATTTGTGAAAATTTGACTTTAGGGGTCTTTCTGTTAAAAGTGAAACTTGAGGGGCCTAGTTGTCATTTTCCAAAAGTTGCCAAGTATATCTTGTGTTTGCCTGGGAGAATCATTTCTTCCCCAAATCATTCTCGTTGTTTCCTCTGTTTTATAAGTTAGGTTTAGAATTTTCCCTATTCCCGACTCCTCGAGTTTAATTATCCCTCCGTTCTTGCTTCCGATCCCGGATTAATATTCGTGGCGTTGAATAGAGCGTTCCAGGCCGAACAAAAATAAGTTTGGGTCAACTTGAATTTTGACTAGGTAAGTTATTAGCTCCCCCTTACTTGTAATAACATGCATAAATGTTATTCTCAATACTTGTGATTGTTAATTTTGTGTTTGGGGTGATTTTTGTGGTACTTGTAAATTTGGGACAAAAGGAGTAAAATTCCCCTGTGTAAAATTATAAAGGGATTTGGAAAGATGAGTTTGAATGATGTTATGCCTTTTCTGGGAATGTTGAATTTGTTAGGAAATGTTACTCCAACGTTTGGAACGGAAAATAGTTCAACCTGGGAAAGAAATGGGAATTTCGCATTTTAGTACACTGTGCGACCGCACAAAAATGAGTGTGCGACCGCACATCTTTCTGAAGGATTTTTCAAAGAAATTGACATACTTGTGTGCGGCCGCACAGTCCATTGTGGGCGACCGCACAGTTGTCTGAAAAAACAAAGATTTTGTTTAAAGTTTGTATAAAGTTGGAAGTAACCCTAGTTAATGTATATAACCTTAATATAAGATGTCCTAGAAAGTGTTGTGATACTTTAGGGGCATCAGACTTGGTCTTAAACATGTAGACTCATTAGATCAAAATGAGAACATAAGTATAAGAGTAGTATCTCTTCTTTATGTCTTGAAAGTGATATGAACAAGCACTAATGTGTTATACTTGTTGTGAATCCAATGATTGTTCACCTTAGAGGCATTAGCATAAGGTCTTAGACTTGAACATCCTAAGAATAGGATTGGGATTTGGTAAGAGTAAATGTATAACTCTTATACTTGTTTGAATGTCCAAAGATTGGAAGTTATAACTTGAAGTATAAGACATTAAAAGCTTGTACATGACTTGAACATCCATAGAAATGGATTAAGACTTGAATATAAGATAATAAAATCTTGTACTTGGCTTGACACCAATACATGTGTATGGTAGTGAACTTGAAAGTGCTATGAACAAGCACTAACGTGTATGAGACATGTTCTTGTTGTGTATGTGCAAACATTGCATACATTTTCTTGATACAAGGTGACTTCTTGATTACTTGAAGCATGTTCCTTGTTGAGCTAGTCCACTACATTTGGATTAGTTCCTCTCCCGTTGTTCAAGTAAATACCTACTTGTACTTTCTTGTGTGAGTCCAGCTGGTTCTCCTTGCTTGTTCGAAAATGTATAGGTTCACGCTTGTCGCGAGAGCTGGGGTTTAAGTGACAATCGGGTCCCTATGTATTTCCGCCCGACCCCTTACTACCGGCCATAGTAAGGGCATACCTTCCTTAGTTGGAGCAATAAGCCTGACTTAAGTGAATGCTAAATTCCCGTCCCGAACACCTCATGAATAATCATGAGTACTGATATTGAGAATGACACTGGTTACCGGGTCTTCTGATATATACTGAATAATCAATTCCTGTTATTGATCGTGACGTCAAAGTAATACAAGCTTCGACAACAATGGTATTCTTGGGAGGAATAAGGAAGGAAGCAATATCCTTATAACTTGCTTGTTTAGCCTTATGTGCTATTTGATGAGTGGATTATCCTCTCATATACTTGTTACTTGATGATACTTGATATATAATTACTTGAGTATCTACTTGAATTGCATGATAGCATGTCATGTAGTTGCATCTAATAGCTTACTGAGATTTATCTCACCCTTTATTTGCTTCCCCCCCCCAGGAAAGGAAGGATAGTGCGCAGTGAGGCTCGATATAGTTGGGAGCTTGCTTCGCAGGTCGTGATTATTTTGGGGCTTGTGTCCTTTTACACTTGGTGAGGACGATGTATTATGGGTTTTGTAACTCCTTATTTTGGGGTAGACAGTTTTTGTTGTCACTAGACATCTTGTATAGTACTCTTAATGCCAGCTTATGTGCTAGGCATGTTTTCGCTGTGTATGTATTAAGTTTGGTTTTGAATTTTCTTGTCTAGAACTCGTGTTGTGAGCTAGTATAGCTCCTTACTCTAGAATATATATATCATGTCAGTTTGTTAAACAAATGTCATTAAGTTTCTTGTTAAGTTTCTTGTTTCCCGTTAGGCACTCCCATCCAGGTTCGAGGTTCTATTAGGGGATCCCGGGACCTGGGGGCGTGTCATACTTGAACTTGATACGTGTATATTGGAAGTGCTATAAATAAGCACTAAAGTGTAAATGATTTAGTTTTAATCGTGTATATACTTAATGAAGTATATAAAATATAAAGAAGATATCTTGTCTTGAAATGAGCTCCTAAAGAAACTAAGGACTAGTGTAATATGAAGATCATTCATATAATCGTGAATACTACGATTTAAATTAATAAGAATGGTTATAGAACACAATATGTGTTAGGAAATGTATTCGATTATTAACGATACATATACGTGAAGTATGACTGTGTCTAGGTGCAATGTGACCTATTCTACTACGTGTTTAGAGTCTAAGGTATTGGGCTCTACTTGATAGTAAGGGTATCGTGATAGACACTTTAATGTGTTAAACGTGATATGAATATGTACGTGCAAACTTGGCATGTGACAAAGTGATATACCCTACTACTTGACTGAAGTCTGTTATAAATGGACTCTTACTTGGATTGATCGTGTTACATGGACACCTTATGTGCCATTGTTATTTTGGTTTGTATTCGTAATAATTGCGTACGTGTACTTATATTCTCGTGAGCACATGATACATGACTACATGGTGCATATTCTCGTGAGCACATGATACATGACTACATGGTGCATATTCTCGTGAGCACATGATACATGATTACATGGTGCATAAAGACTGGTCCACTAATATGGGACTTAGTTCTATTCTTGTAGTTCAAGTAAACATCTACTTGTGCATTCTTGTGTGAGTCCAGCTGGTTCTCCTTGCTTGTTCGAAAATATATAGGTTCACGCTTGTCGCGAGAGCTGGGGCTTAAGTGACAATCGGGTCCCTATGTATTTCCGCCTGACCCCTTACTACCGGCCATAGTAAGGGCATAGCTTCCTTGGTTGGAGCAATAAGCCTGACCTAAGTGAATGCTAAACTCCTGTCTTGAACACCTCGTGGATCTTGTTCTTGTGGATGACACTGGTTACCAGGTCTTCTTATATACTGCACAGCAGTTTCTTGTTCTTGTTCTTGATTGTCCTCAGCTAGAAAAGCATCGACAACAAATGGTATTCTTGGGAGGAATAAGGAAGGATTCAGGTAAAAATGCGTGATAGGCCTATGTGCATCTTGGTGAGTTGGTCTAGCCTCTCACTCTACTTGACTACTTGTTACCTGAATCTTTTTTGAGCTTGATTACTTGTTGGGTTGGCTTAGCCTCTCCTATACTTGTTACTTGATGATACTTGATATATGTTTAGTTGAGTATCTACTTGTATTGCATGATAACATGACATATAGTTGCATGTTAATAGCTTACTGAGATTTATCTCACCATTTATTTGTTTAATTGTTTCCCCCCCAGGAAAGCAGGGGATAGTACGCAGTGAGGCTCGACTTAGCTGGGAACTTACTCAGCAGGATATTCTTGTTAGAAGTTAGTGTCCTTTTATATTTTGGTAAGGACGATTTTGTATGAGTTAATAAACTCTGGGCTTGTATTGGGGTAGTATTTGTTGTCCCTAGACAGTTCTTGATGCCAGCTTATTTGCTAGGCATGTCTTCCGCTGTATGTAACCTTGTTTGGTTTTAATTTTCTTGGTCTAGAACTCGTGTGAGCTATCTTAGCTCCCTACTCTTGAGTATATATATCATGTCAGTTTGTTTCTAACAGGTATTGTTCCTGTTTCCCGTTAGTTTCTTGTTTCTTGTTAGTTACGCGCACCAGGTTCGAGGTTCTATTAGGGGATCCCGGGACTTGGGGCGTGTCAAAAACCCTATTTTTTTTCTTCTTATTTTCTTCAAGAGAAAGAAAAAAAAGTTTTCTTGCGCATCTTTTCTATTTCTTCCTTATGACTACTTCTTGTTCTTCTATAATAATAACCAATCTCAGTGACCCTTGCACCTCTTCAAAGTTTGTTGGATTTGTTTTCTTTTCCAACCTACTCCCGTGCCCACAACTTCACAATCCAACCATCCCAACTGCCTGCCTCCCAAATAGCAAAGCC
Organism: Campanula takesimana; assembly: GCA_026119855.1. Classification (NCBI taxonomy): domain Eukaryota; kingdom Viridiplantae; phylum Streptophyta; class Magnoliopsida; order Asterales; family Campanulaceae; genus Campanula; species Campanula takesimana. The sequence goes on from JAOWBW010000687.1 coordinate 111,090, forward strand.
TAACCCCTCGGTCAATCCCACACACGCCATACCACCCATTAATCAACTGCCTTCCTTCTTATGAACCAAAAAAAAAAAAAAAACCCATTGTAAAATAAAACCCAACCAACTTCGCCTTTGTAGCGACCAATTTTTGCCTTTGTAGCATCTAATTTTTGCCTTAGTAGCAACCAACTTTGCCTTTGTAGCAACCAACTTTTGCCTTAGCAGCAATCACTTTTGCCTTCGTAGCAACCAATTTTGCCTTAGCAGTAATCACTTTTGCCTTCGTAGCAACCAACTTTGTCTTTGTAGCAACCAACTTTTGCCTTAGCAGCAATCACTTTTGCCTTCGTAGCAACCAACTTTGCCTTAGTAGCAACCTTTTTGCCTTTGTAGCATAAACTTCGCCATAGTAGCGACCAAAAACCTCTGCCATAGTAGCAACTTCGTTGAGACATAAAACCTTCTCGCGACGTAAAAGCCTCCACCCGTCTCGCGACGTAAAAGCCTCCACTTGTCTCGCGACGTTAAAGCCTCCACCCGTCTCGCGACGTAAAAGCCTCCACCCGTCTCACGACGTAAAAGTCTTACCCCCGTCTCGCGACATGAAAGCCTTAGACGTCCACTTCATAGGGTGAAAACCCTACTTGTACAAATGTAAAGATCATGGCAACATCAACCACAACCGGGATCACATCAACCAACTCACTTCAACAACCCGGTTCATCTCATCACTTTCCAAGATTGGACTCTCCTATCGGACGTCCATCTTGCGGGGGCATATTAAGGAATATTATATATTCCTAGCACATATTGTAATTACTAAACATAGAGATTGTATCTTGTACACCAAGTTAGATTATTCTAGAATATTAGTTTCCTTATTGTATTAGTATTCCTAATTAGATTAGGACTCTAGAACTCTCTTTGTACTCCTATAAATATGTATTGCTAGTATCAATAATACTTGAGTCATTCATACAATATTATTTGAGTCTCTCATATCAATTATCTCTCTCCATGTATGATTGGCTCCGACTATCTCTTTCTCTAATCCTTGACAAGTTAGTGATGCAAATGTCTTTGTCGCAGTACCCTAGGAATTGTTCACCTGAACAGTTTCCTCTCTCGATCAAACTCCGGCGACTCTTTTAATCACAAATGAGCCATAAGGTAGGCAGAACCTCCTCCGAGGTATGGTAAATGCGTCTTGGTTTGCTTGTTTATGCTCGCTTTAAAAATCTTCGTTATCATCTACGTCATTGGCGATCCAAATCATCCCAGTTTGCTCAATCCAGAAATTTTACATTCCTGCCCTCGACATTTCTTCCAATTCCACCATTACAACAAATGAAAACCAGACCATCTACTTTGACCTTAAGCTCTGGAACCAGGAGCCACTGAATGGCCTTATTTACGACCCCCTCAATCTCACCTTCTCTTATGCCAAAACAAGAGCGTTTCCACTATCGCTAATTTCACATTTCCCGGGTTTTACCAGGGCTATAACCACCGGAGAGGCTTGCCGGAGACCCATCCGCCGGTGGTACTGGAGGAACAGGAAAAGGAATTGGTAGTTTCAACGGCGTTTTTGAGGATTGAATTGGCGACGGCTGTGAGATTTAAGGCCATTTTTAAAACTACCAAGAGGCACAATTTGACGGTCGAAGCCAGGGTTAAGGTCAACGACGGTGGTCAAATGGTTGGGAAAATGGGCATTTAAGATCAGTGCTGCGCCGCTTGCCACCACCACTTTTGGTGGCTATTGCTTGCTGGTCATTGCATTTACCATTGCCTACAATTTGGCATTTTTTTTTTTTTTTTTTGAAAGGACAATTTGGCATTTATTTAAGAGAAAGGATTTGGGCATTTTTTATTTTTTTTTCTAAAGTCTTTTATTCAAGTCTTTTATATACGTACTGTACTGTACTGTACTTGTACTTGGGATCTGTCCTGTTATTAAAGTTTTCATATGAGACAAATTGTTTTTTTTTTTGTTTTTGAAAGAATATGAGACAAATTGTTAGTGGCCTTTTGGACATCTAATGAAGATTTTTAATACTCTGACAGAATTTTGATTTATTTTCTGATGATTTTTTGACCATTAATAATCGAGCGCTCGGAATAGAGGCTACTGATGAACCATGGCCTTTTGAATATACTTATACTTATCCGCATACCCCTCTTATAATGTCCATATACCCAAAATATACGGCCTATATACGTATCCCAAATACTAAATGTGGGACTCCCCCCTAAAAGGACAAATATACCATTTATCTCTCATATATATACCCCTCTTCATCTAAGGTGAAATCTATTCTCTATTCTCTACTTTCTCTCTCCATTCTCTTGATTTTCCCTCTCTCCTTCTCTCTTACACATACACCCACCCAAGGCATTTAAGGTCTTGCTTTTAGTTCCCTCTGAGATCTTACTCTCACACTCGAGGGCCTAAGCCGGAAGCAAGCCCGACTTTGGTCCTAACGGTGTGCTCATTTTGCAGATCTTCTTAGCCGGATATCTGACCCGCTTGATGATCTTGAGAGCTCTTTCAGATACTTTGGGTACCCCAAAAGTTGTGGCGTCGTCAATGATATTATTATAAACAAAATAAGTAATAGTGATCCCTTAAATATGATTAAACAAATTGTTAATCCTTTTTAATTGTGATATCTTCACGTGCATAAGCGCCCACTCATTAGTGCTTAACAATTGACTTAATGTGCCATTCGGAAGAGTAGAAAAAAATGGCCATTCTATCGATGTCATCACCAACTAATAGTATAGTGGAGCTGTTACACCACCATTTCTGTACATGGTTGGTGGACCATGCATTATGCAATAGGGAACTACCAAGAGGCAACATGAATGAACCTATCAAATATTTCCTCCGTTGGCACTATAATTTACAAAATAATTATGGGTCTCACAACAATTATTATTTACTATTCTCTACTTTATTTTCTTTCTCCTATCTATCTACCCCACAATACATTATTACAAGGAGAAATGGGAAATGAATTTTTAAAATGATTTTCGTTCTTTTTCTATTTTTTATTTCCTTGATTTGCCCTTTGTTTGGTGGGGATGGCGAAGGGAGAGAGAGAGAGAGAAAGTTATGTAGAGGGGAGAGGAGAGAGAAAGTCGGGTGGGCCCAGTTGAGGAGATGGACTAGCGTTAGGGTGTGTTTGAGTTTGATTCGTCTTCTTCCAGATGGTTCGGTTCGGTTCGGGTTGTATCGTCCGCTGGGTTGTTACTTGTTGCAACAATGACGATATTGGGTCTTGTGTAAGAGACCCTAAACTTTAAACCTTATAAAAATCTTCTTATTATGGTTTTTTGATAGGAGCAATTCATAAGGAACAATATCAAAGCTATGTCTTGGTATCTTAGGCAGATTTTTCACCACCTCCTCAACATATGTTGAAGCATATATCCAAGAGGATAAACAATTCTCTATCAACAACTCTATACTCCGGCCTACTAATTTCAACTATGAAATTCTTTATAGTATAAATTCTTCCCGCTTGAAATAAACCTTCAAAATCGGGAACAAACTTGCTCCTAATGCTACAATGGATTGTATCATACTGCAAATCATAAAAGGAATGAACATGAGAAATTGACTTTAGATACATCATATTATATGGAACATGCCATGATTGTAAGATTACCTTTTCATCGATTAATACCAGATCCATGCTCATTAATTCTCGTTTTTTTTTTGTGTTGTAAGATTTCCAAAGGCGAGAAGCTCTTGCAATTATCCTTTTGTCACAACGTCCTTTCTGAAGTTGCTGGATGAAGATGGAATTCGGAGCCATGGGAAGATGATTAGGTTGCAAATTTAGTGAGTAAAATTTTTGTCAGAAGATATGTCAGTGTTTAGAAAATAGTAGAATAATCTGTATATTCAGAACAAAATAAACAGTTAAGAATGGTGGAGTAAATTCAACTGATTAAAGATATGAATGTAGGAGTTCAGAGGTTGCAGATGTTTAGAATTTAAAAAACGGTTCTAATCAGGTTGAGATGGAGCTGTTACCAGGTAATAGAATGGATTTATATGCTTTACTATTAACTTAGCATATGTCAGTTCACCTAGTATAAGAACTTCATATATAGTGATTCATACTTATAAGATCTATAGTCTATTAATAAAAGCTATTCATTAAGTTTAATGAATTCTATTTATTCCAATTCCTACTGAATTAGGTTTATTACATGTACACAATCTTATTAGATTAATCATTGTTATAAGAAACGTTGAAATGTATTAACACCATGCATATATACATTGCATTTACACATTACTATTCTGTTTATACTAAGAACATATGAAGAGATACTTTGTAAATGTGACTTTACACTTTATATATTCTTCATTTACGTATGCTCATACCTAAGAATATAACCTATACTATGTGACTAATTAGCATCAGCCGAAAAGTTTAGTCATTAATGTCTCTAATCCAACGTGGGAGCCTTAGATGCAAGATAAACCTAATTCATGATGAAGTGTCATTCCCTAGGTGAGTTTGACCTACTTTAATATACTATAAGTATAGATTTTTATTATTTTTTGAAATTCTAAATCACTTAATTCAAGGTATTGAGCCCAAAAATCTTATGACAGATAATTTAAACCTACTCAAAATGATGTATGAGCACAAACTTTTTGGCTTATTTTTTTTTCTTATTCCACGTGTAAACGTAAAATTTATAGATTAAAGTGAGAACAAAGTAACATGTCATCTTTCCATCTGTGGAGGATTGTGAAGATAAGCCTCGCATTGTGAAGATAAGCCTCACATGTACTCCCTTCCGCCCCATAATTATCGCTACTTATTTTCATTTTGGGTGTTCCGTACTTATCGTTAGTTACTTACCCAAAATGTTCATTTTTCTCTCTCCTATCCACTCATAACAACTATCCACTAACTTATTTTCTCTCCTAACCACTCACAATATTTATTTTTCCAACATATTTTCTTAATCCACATGCACTCCCATTTGGTAACAATAAATATGTGACGGAGGGAGTAGTCTTTTTCTATTCTTAGATTTCAGTGATAAAATAAATCCCAAAAAACATGTCATTGTTAGATATTTTTATACTCCCAACATCTTAAATAAGCTTTTAGAAAAAGCAAAACATGTTAAATATGAATTTATGTTAAAAAATACTTAAATTTATTTATAGCTAAGAGTAAATTTCAAAATTTTATTTTATGCTGCAGAATAATAAGTATTGAAATACTTGATAACTACTACTATTACCAAAATGTGTTTTACTTATTGTACTTTATGGAAGGAACTAATACCATCTTATACACCATGTGTAATTTGATGAACCAAAATTGGTTCATGCCAATTAATGGTGAATGATAATTCGTTTATGGTTATGAACGAATTCGCGAATGAAAATTGGCTCGAGCTATAAATGTATTTTGTATTATTTAAATAAAATTATTAAAAATGTTTACAATTTAATTTTCTCTATAAATAAAGATCTTTTGTAATATTAGACATAATTTTAATATTTTACTATTTTTTTAATTGTATATATATTACAAAATTTTTAGTTTATACATTTAAGTTTTCTCTTGCGATAAATGACGTCGTTTGTGTCAATATAAAAAATAGTTACCCCCCCCCCCTTTATAAATAGAGCTGAAAGCCTAGGTTGTGAACATCTCTTCTTCCATACTTTCTCTCTCTATAATTAGCAAAACAAAAAAAAATCGTGATTTTTTTATTATGAATAATTATGGGAATAGTTCCCATAATTTCGAAAATAATCCTAATCATGCTTGGTTAGAGGAAATGCTTGCTAACGATATGTAAAGAACAACTATTGAGATCGTATGCATCATTTTATTTATTATCGTTTTATGTGTGTAATGATTTAAATATTGTAAGTTGACGTTTGATTATATGTAATTTCAAAATTGTACAACGAAGTAAAACAATAAAATCAGTAATTAAATCTTTTTAGTTTTAATGACAAGAATAAAAAATAAATATTTTAATAGTAATTTATATTAGTAATAATTTTATAACATCGAATTTATAATTAAACAATATTCCCTCCGTCTCATTTTAAATTTTAAAAATTTTCATTTGATGTCCCATTTTAAACTTCAAAAAACCTAAAAAGGAATTTTTTTTATACTTCTTTATTTGTGGGCTCCACGTGTCGTACTCACAACAATTAAAGTTTTTTTTGAGGGAGTATACTTGTAATAACGGGCGGCTTATAATTACTCCATCCGTCCCAAAATACTTGCAGTTCTAGGATGAATATTTTGTCCCAAAATACTTGCAGTTTTGCAGTTTCCCATAAAACATTGACACACTTTCTCTAAACTGCCTTTATTTATTATAGGTAGTTGTGACTGTAAAATCATTTACTTGTCTAGGTAGTAGAACTATTCAAAGGGCAGCTTGGTCTATTTGATATGTATTAATTATTTTTCTTAATACTCTCTCCGTCCCTATTTACCTTTAAAAAATTGTCATTTTGGGTGTCCCTATTTACATTACAAAATCCTAAAAAGAAAACTTTTAAACATTTTTTAAATAGTGGGACCTACTTGTCATACTCACAACAACTATCCATTTACTTTTCTCTACCCACTTTCTCTCTCCCACTCAACTATCTACACTCAAAACACATCAACTTTACAATTATTTTCTTAATTTTTATGCAAAGCCTCATTTTTGTAAGGTAAATAAGGACGGAGGGAGTATGTGTAAAGTGCTAGAACAACACGTATTTTGAGATAGAGGGAGTAATTCATAAATAGAATGATTAGTGTGACAGATTAACCACCACCTCTCTGTGTAAATGATTAATTCCAGTTCTTTTCTCTCTCTCTCGTCTCTTCAGTCTTAAGCTTAAACTATTTTCAACTTTCTCTCTCTAAATTATTATTCGTGTTAGAGAGAGAAAGTTCCAACAACGGAAAAGAAAAATGTGTCCCCTCAGAATCATTCTAATCTTCCTCTCGGCAACCCTTGCCGGATTCTTTGTCCTCCGCAACCTCAAATCACAACCCAATCTCGACGATACCGACGACGACGATTCCACTCACAAGAATCCCCTTTCCGCCTCCTCTCCGTCGTCTGACCAATCCTCCAAGGTTCCACTCCTTCCCCCTCCCTCAATTTTGTAGGGTTTCTTACTTCATTTTTTGCATTTAATCAAATTTTCATCTTCACATTTTAAATTACTCGCATTTTGTATGGAAAATGTTGTGTGTTGAAGGTTTGTGCGGCAATTGGAACGGGATTCTGGACGTTTGTGGATATGGCAAGCGGTCGTTACCTATGGAAGAACTTGGTTTCATCGTCAAAGCGCGTCGATTAATATCGTCACTGTGTTGGGGCGTTAAGGTTTGATTGTGTCGTTCAATTGTGGATTACCAATGAATTGTCAACTGTCCTGTGTGTTGTATGTGTAATCATTTGACTCTAATTGAAACCAAATTCGGTAATATTGATTTTTGTGTTAGAAAAATAAGTGTAGACTATTGGAGAAATATAGGCAAACTCCTTGGTTTGATCGATATACTGTATACGATTTTTGGATAGTGTGTAATGGTGATGTATCAGAATGTTTCCATATTTTTGGTTGTATAAGAGATAGAAGCTATGCATTTACTCCTGGCTATCGATTAATCAATGTTGTAGGATTGCATTCAGTGGCGGATCTGAGAATCTTGATCACCAGGTGCACCAGCGGCGTATCCAGGATTTGAGGTAAGGGTGCGCATTTTCTTTGGGGGTTCGGGGGCGGAGCCCCCGATTTTTTTTTTTGGGTCCAGTCAATTAGAGGAAGTAAATGCAGAGAATTCTAATGCACTAAATAAGACGAGATAAAGTTAACAACAGTCAACTAGCTGCAAGCATGTAAGTTTGCTAAAAAATATCCATGAAATAACCATTCAAACACATATACATTTAAAATCAAACATTTAAGAAACACATAAATTGAAATCACCCATGAAATTAGAAGAACAATGTCAAAGCCCCAAATTGTAGTTCAAACCCTAAATTTCTGTTAAATCCAATTTGAAGAGAAATAATGAGATTTGAGAGATGAAAACTTACAAAAAGGGAAGAAGATGGGTAAGATGTCGCCGGCGTCACTAGTTGCCGCCTTGCCGGTTGGAGCCTGGAGGTTGCCGATTGCGATTGGAGGTTGCCGATTGCGTCGGTGTCGTCGCACTCCTGTTTTCTCCTCTCTTTTTTTCTGCGCTCTCTCTGATCTCTCTGTCTCTCAATTTGTCCAAACAATGAAATAAGTCACTTAAATGAAGTGGGTAAATTTTAATTTTTCTAAGTTCACACACTCACCAAGAATATAATAGCTTACTTTTATTATTTTGGCGGTGCACTTAGTAAAAAAAAAAAAAAAAAAAAAAAAAAAACCCTTAAATTTTTTGGGTTGACCAGGTGCAAGTGCACCACCTAGCACTAACACAAATCCGCCCCTGATTGCATTAGTTTGCTTTATGGATTCTGAAATATGTTTTCTGCCATTCGGTTTTATGAACTGAGCCTGATTCATGTTTATTTGGTGTTTTTTGTATGGTTTGATGATGTTGGTTATCTTTCTGAATGGTGAGAGTTTCGTTCGCTTAAGCCTTTAAGGTGATGAAAAAGGGAAATTCGTATTGTTTTGCTTGGTATGGTTGAGCTCCCAGATTGCAAGGTGGTTGGAGGGTTTAAGGATTTGAGTGACAACTTTTTTATCGTGATTTGCTAGGCGACCAAGTTTTCCTTTTGTTTGTTGTTGTTATGAGAAGTCTTTTCCGTTAGACTAAAACTAGCAGCCTTTTGATTGTCAGGCCATGCAATTTGCAAGCTCTACGAATAAGATTCCCTACTTTCTTGGGGATTTTGTGAAACTATTAATTTTTCTCGTTTCGACAAGAAAACAATAATCCATTTTCTGGTGGCTTTATCGGTCTTTGAGAGGTGGCTAAATTATTTGATAGTCAGTTCCGTAAAAGTGTAAGTTGCAGTGGCTAATTATTTACTTATCTAATACAGATAACCGTTGATGAAGGATTATTTATGAATGCAGAGCTCATTGTAGTTCTGGGGAAGTTGTTTTAAAACTTTTGGACTGAGTTATCTTGAAATACTTTTAGGAACATTTCCTTGTATTTGTTTCTTTCCTTATAGAAGCACTAATTAATCCTTCTTCTTTTCTTTTTTTTTAGGAAAAAAAAAACTATTTTCATAATTTATTTTGTTCATTTGCCCGGTTCTTTATGTTGACCGTGCATTTTGTTTCATATAAATGTTGTAATTCCAAGATTCGCTTTCTGTTCCTGGAGAAGTTGATTTCCCAGCGTGAACAGAGGTTGTGAAGCTGAACTAGTACTTTGAACAGGTTGAATTGATTTATTGTGTGGTGTGTTTTCTTGCGATTTGTAGTAGAGTATTAAATGTTGGTTATGATTTCATGGAACTGAAAATAATGTGCATATACATGATCATTTGGAAGTTGAGAAGATGTTTGTCCTATATTGAATGGTGTAGATTTTTTGTGGATATGGGGGTGTGTTTCAGCTGTATGATTGCTCCCTTGCCTACCCGTCTTCGTTTGAGTTTCACATTTCAGCCTTAACTTCTTTTTGGATGTGAATTGTTTGTTGTGTTCTGCTGCAGCTTGGACTGTTAGTGCTCTATGAATGTTGAAAAATGAAAATAGATCGCCTGAAACTATCTTTAAACCATCCCCAAAAATATGTGGTTATTGGCTTATTGCTGTTCAAGGGTTGTACGACGTTTCTAGTTCTACTACGTATACTATGGACACAAGGATTATATAAACAGTTATTGTTATTTTTTTCTATACCAAATTCTATCGGTTTTCTGGCATTAATTTCAGACTGCTAGATTGTTTGAGTTTGCAGAAAATTGTGGCAATCACTTATCTCTGCTACTTTTCTTTTTTTTAACAGTTGTAACGTATCGTTCATTTCAAGTGAATTGCCATCGTTTATAAACTCAAGAACCTCAATGTAAACTTCTTCTCAACAAAGTACAGAAAGCACTAGTACGCTGGCAGCCCGAGTTTGGAAAATCAAATGAAGGTCGAAATTGATGAGCTCCCTTGTTAAACAGGAGGTGTGGATATCGATGAAAAGACATTCAAGAGTGTAATGAAACTGGTGGTGTGGCCAATGACTGACTCGTTAGAGGAAGGAATAAAAAATGTACTCCCTCCGTCCCGCTTTAAATTGCAAAACTTGCCATTTTAGGCGTCCCATAGAAATTGCAAAATCCATAAATGGAAAGTTTTACCCACTTGCACACTCACATCCACTAACCCACTAACTATTTTCTACCCACTTTCTTTCTCTCACTCAACTATCAATACTCACAACACATCACTTTTTTCACTTTTTCCCTTAATTATTGTGCCATATTTTTTTTTTCAATTTCCGGTGGGACGGAGGGAGTAATAACAGATCATGATTACTGCGCCCAAAAATAAATACTCCCTCCAAGTTGCAACATGAGGGAAAGCACAAAAATTAAAGAGAAAAATAATGAGTGGTTGGGAGGAAAAGAGAGAATGAGTGGTTGAGAGGAAGAGAGAGAATGAGTGGAAGATTATAAAAGTAACAAAGAGTTTCTTTATTTGGCATTGTTGCAACTTAAGTGAAATGCCTAAAATGGCAAATTGTTGCAACTTACCGGGAACGGAGGGAGTATCGTGTTTTTAAATAATCTAAATGCAGTTCTACTATAGACGTACAATACAAGCAATATACAAATAAGTAAGTACATTTCTTAAAAACATCGACAAATCAAATGTGACATTTAGTTATATGACGTGGGAATATATATATATTATGAGCAGGTCTTGTGAAAAACGTGTTTTACCTTATGGTTAAGGAAAGGAAAAACGTGTTTTTCAAAGACGCTGACCTTTATTCTCAGAAACAAGCGGTGGCATTTTTGTATATACTGGCAAGCATTGTAAATGCCCAGTGTTAATGTTACAAAAAGCCCGTGATTTCAAACTGGCGTTTATAAACATGAAACTGATACTTTTCTTAAGTGCCAACTTTAGTGTTTAAAAGTGCCAGCCATTACACTGACACTTTCAAACATTGATATTGTCACTTATTAAAAGTGTCAGTGGTAGTGTCAATACACTTTTTTACACTACCATTGACACTTACGATCAGCGCTAACACCGCGCCATTTTAAAAACACGTTGTACGCAAACTTTAGGGAAAAGTTTTTCCCCAGTTTCTCACATATATTATTTAGTTTGTCTCGTGGTTCCAATAGAAAAATAATTATTAATCAAATGAAACAAATGAAATATAGAAGAAAAGAGAGTATTTATTTGGCTGTTGTTATACATACCTGTAAAATTAATGAATACACATGCAATTGTGCATTACAGTGTTGTACAATCAAAAATTTCAATTATACTACATATGTATTCATTAATTTTACGAGTGTGAATAACAACACCTTACCTATTTTTTTCTAGTAAAAGTAATTTTGAAAGGGTACATAAAATAAGAAGCAATGGGCTCTCTAGCCACAGTTCAAATGTTCGCGGGGAATTCACCGGCCTTCATATAGCAGTACACAAACTCTCCAGCAAAAAATCAATCAAGAACAAGGTTATACTCCATAGATGAATCAATTTCCCAAAACCCCACCACCATCTCTCATTGATTACATTTCATTCACCCTCCAAAACAAACTCCTAAACCTTAATCAACTTCAACAAATCCTTTCTCAAATCCTCACCCACGGACATCTCACTTCAATCCCACTCCTTACCACCTTCCTTTCTTCCTGTTACCGCTCACAACAATCTCGCTATGGTCTATTTTTCTTCAGCACTTTACCTAATCCGGTACCCCAGTTATGGAATAGGATGATTCAGATCTCGTTAAACTCTCATACTTATCAAGAATTTATGGTTTATTATAATGGGATGCGGTTTCGTAACGTGATCCCTAGTCAAACCTCGTTATCGCTAATTCTTCGTTTCTGTGCGCGTTCTGGAGCCACCCAATTTGGGAAATCTTTTCATTGTCAGTTGGTGAAGTGGGATTACGGTCATGACGTTGTTTTGAAAACTGGGTTGCTTGATTTTTATGCAAAGGTGGGAGATTTGGGGGCTTCGAAGAAGGTGTTTGATGAAATGACTCAAAGAGACGTTGTGGCTAATAATGCTATGATTTCTGCCTTCAGTAAATTTGGGTTTGTCCACGATGCACGTAATCTGTTTGACAGTATGTCTGAACGGAATACGGTTTCGTGGAATTTGATGATTAGTTGCTACTGCAAGTTGGGTGATATTGACTCTGCTCGAACGATCTTTGATCGTAATCCTGCCAAAGATGTCGTCTCGTGGAATGCGATGATTGATGGGTACTGCAAGTTTGATCATTTAAGGGATGCTGAGGAGTTGTTTGAATGGATGGGTGCATTTAAGAATGCTGTCACATGGAACACTGTTATAGCGGCCCTTGTTCAGTATGGGGAGTTTGGGAGAGCACTGCGTGTTTTCCAGCGAATGCAAGCCGAGAAGGTAAACCCGACTGAGGTAACCATGGTTAGCTTGTTATCTGCTTGTGCACATCTCGGTGCTTTGGATATGGGTGAATGGATTCATACTTATGTTAAAACGAATAGGCTTAGAATTGATGTATTCTTAGGCAACGCTCTTATAGACATGTATTGCAAGTGTGGGAGTTTAGATGCTGCTCTAGGTGTTTTCCGAGAACTTCAGGTGAAGAACATATTTTGCTGGAATTCTATCATTGCAGGACTAGGAATGTATGGTTATGGTAGAGGAGCAATAGATGCTTTTGTTTCGATGCAGAAAGAAGGGATAAGACCAGATGGGGTTACCTTTGTTGGTCTTTTATGTGCTTGTAGCTATTCAGGATTGATTCTTGAAGGTCGAAGATACTTTTCTCAAATGAGTAGCAATTATGGTGTTGAACCTGGAATTGAACATTATGGTTGCATGGTCGACCTTTTCGGTCGAGCTGGATATCTTGTAGAGGCATTAGGACTCATAGGGACCATGCCAATGAAGCCAAATGTAATGGTGTGGGGCAGCTTGCTGCGTGCATGTCATGTTTATAAGGACACCGAACTTGGAGAAGAAGTTACCCGCCGTTTGCTGGAGTTGGACCCATGTGATGGGGGAAATTATGTGTTCTTGTCCAATATATATGCCTCTCAGAAACGCTGGAAGGAAGTCGATGAGTGCCGAAAGTTAATGTTAGACAAAGGGGTGCGCAAAACACCTGGATGCAGTTCAATTGAGGTAGACAATATAGTACACGAATTTTTTGCTGGGGATAATTCACACCCATATTTCCCGCAAATTAATGCATTTATGGATGAGATTGCAAAAAAACTAATAGCTGAGGGGTATGAGCCCGATACAGATTCTGTGCTACATGATATAGAGGATGAGGAAAAAGAGACTGCAGTCAGGTATCATAGTGAGAGGATTGCTGTGGCTTATGGACTGATGAGTGTTCCACCTGGCAAGGCTATCCGAGTGGTGAAGAACCTCCGAACATGCAGTGATTGTCATTCTGCTATAAAACTCATCTCAAATGTATACAAGAGGGAGATAATTATGAGGGATCGTCATCGATTTCACCATTTCAAGGAGGGGGTATGTTCATGTCAGGATTATTGGTAGTTTATAAGTTTAAAGAATCTCAATAATCTTGCATGTGGGTGATAAGCGAAACGATTGCTTCAAACTCTTACCTACTTGCAACTGCTAACTGAGATGTGCGATTCTAGGAAGGATACCAAAGAGGAAATTGAGTCCCTTTATACACAAGCTCTTCCAAAAGTTAAATTAGGTATTAGAATGCATTTCAGTTGATTCAATATCAACGAATATGAAAGACAGGGTTGACTGATGAAGCACATGTATAATAAGGTTTCTTGAAATATATTGAGGTTTCTGATTGTTGCTAAACTTTGGAGGACAGTGGCCTAACTGTATACAAAATGGATCTTTTATCATAAGCGGACTGAAGCAGTTGATTTAGTTTACTTTTCTGTCCTCGTCAAATAAAGGGCCACAGTACACCCCTCTGTAACCTATGTGATATCAGTTGGCTCCCTTTTTTGCGCTTATACTCTAGATCTGAGTAAGGATAGTTGCTTTAAAGTGGTTGTGCCATGCTGCATGCAAATTCCATCGAACAAATCCCTGCTCATTGCCTTTGGAGCAGGCGGGGGATACAGTTATAGTTTACTGCTAGAGGTAAATATGCATACGTCTCGAGCTTTGTCATTGTTTTAACTTACTTCTTGAGGTAGCGATGCATACATATGTAGGCCTGTCATTGTTAAATCAGACTACGCTTTCTTCCCTAGAGGACGTGGGCTTCTGAGTTGCTTTCTCTAGGAGAGTAGTCTATTAGATTCCAACAAAGTTGGTGTGATACTCCCTCTGTCCCGGAAAGTTTGTCCCATTTTGATTTTTTATGGTAAACACAAATGAACTTTGACCAAACATTGATGTGGATCTAATCATCTTAGTGAAATTCTAAAAATTGTAATTGATAAATCATTAAGTGATTTACCAATAACAATGTTTATAATTTTATTATGATCACTAGATTGACACCAATGTATGGTCAAAGTTAACATGTGTTGACCAAAAAAGTCAAAATGGGACAAATTTTCCAGGAGGACAGAGGGAGTATATGGAGACAAGCTTATTCCCATTATACTGGTATCAGGGTTATCTTTGTTTCAGTTTTGCTTTTGCGTATGTTTTGGCTTTGAATCTCAAGTATATTCTCCAGACTATTCTTCAATTTTTATGGATGGATTTAGTTCAATGTACAAACTGCAGACCTGTTAGGTTCTTCTTTCAATTACTAGAAAACATTTGCAAACCTGAGAAATGAAGAAACTGTGGCATTAATGATGCTAATTGCTTGACCATTTGCGCGCGCACACACACATATTTATATTTATATATTGTTATATTGATAAAATCATTATTCCTTAACTTCTGGTCAGAGATACATGTTGTTTTTCCAATGCAATTGTACACTGTTTTGTTCTCCGGGCAAGTGAATTATCTTGCTCCAAAAGTACTTGTCCATAAAGTTCTAAACATTAAAATGGGGCTTCTGGATTACATTAGAAGTGACAGACGTATTAAATTCACAGCTCACGGAACTAAGACAACTGACCTACTGTCACTATGCCTCTGAAAGTGTTTTTAGTCAGCTTGTCCCTTGTGACCATGTCTCAATCAAGCTTAGCTCTCAAATAGCATAAAAAAGAAACTTGAGCTTGAAATGGGTTTGGAAAATAGTGTTGGGAGCCTGATACACAGAGTTCCCTGAAAATCTGTGGATATTGCTGATCTCCTCGATTGCAAGGCTGCAGTAATGCTTGCAATTTTTTACTTTGGTCACCATGCAATTTGTCGCTGCTACCCTATATCAATGAGGTACGCATAACTCAAAATGGCCCACACACAGCTGCATCACCTTTTCTTTTATTTATGTGGATTTTTTATACTCCATCCGCCCCACTTTAGTCTACAAAGTCAAAAAATAAAATAAAATTGTCAACTTCATCGCACTTTGACCAAGAATTTGCAGAAAATTTGGTTATCCTTTTGAAAAACTAAAAATTATTAATGAATATATTATTAATGGAGAATCAATAATAATTTTTAATTTCATTTTTAGGATAATTATTTTATTTTTAAGCTTAAGTCAAAGTACAATTAAGTTGACAATTTTTGTTTTGACTTTGTAGGTTAAAGTGGGACTGAGGGAGTATACCATATGTTTGTGTCTGTGAACGAGTGCAGAAATTCGAGTCTAATACATGGTAGAATAGAGCTTAGCTTTATATGGTAGCTTTAGTTACACTCTCGACATTCAAAGTGTACGAATATTTTTCCTCTAAAATTGTAAAGGAAGTGAGCCTTGGTATTCTCCCTCATTTTAAGCTATATGCATATGTACACACACTTACACGCAGTACGTGTATGTGCATACAGTATACACACATACATGTACCTAAACACGCAGTCTTAGGCTGAAGTTGAACTATAAATGGGAAATAAAAATGCTTTATTTTAAAACATCCCTTGTTGCTTCTAGTTTACATAAATCCATGTTTTTCTTAGTATAGATGGAGTATTATTCAAACCCTCTGATTCAACATACGTATCTTAACTCCACCTCATCCTGCGTTAGGTACTCTGTTCTTATGCTGGTCGACAATTAGATTAAGCCTTCCACCAGCAGGTGTCAATTATATATTGACCAGACATACTTGAACATTCTAGAAGAAAAGGACCATGCAACAGTTCTATTTTTCTACAGGATTTCTTTGATTCACGTCTGTCGAAGATAGTCTAGGGACCTTTCTAATCTTCCCATGTCATGGTTCAGTACCAAGTCGTTCATTTCAGGCTTTAGTCTTCCCTTGTCTGGTGGACTACTGGGTTGAATTCATATTAACTGAAGAATAATTGAATATTTGCTTTTTGAGTAAGTACTGATTAAAATGATGTTAATGTCGGAAGAAATATGATTAGTTAATGACATTTTGGCCGTACTGTGTTTTCTGGACTGCATTTGGCAACAGGGAACTTGAAGAAGCAGTTACAATATACAATACTTACAGGTCATGAGTCATCAGGCCGAGGTGATGAGAGATCGGTTCTGGAGATGACAACAATGAGATATGCACATGTTCAGACCGTCTGATTCAGATGTCATTTTCATTGGCCTAAGTAAAATGTCATCAGACCCTAACTGCTATCTAGTGCTAAGTCTCCAGTTGAAAGTTTTATGCAACTTTTAACTAGCAGATATGTCAATAACATTTTAAACATAATGTTAGGTAATTTTTAGAATTGACTTGTTTATTTTCAGGGTTTTACTTGGAATCTCACTTTTTTCCGTATCAACCCTACCAGGGTTAATTCTGGAATTTCATCCGATCTGATTTTCTCTGAATTAGGTAGCTAGGCTGTTCGATTATGACAACTCTTGATCTAGTTTTTTTTTTTTTTACATTTCTGAATCTGATTATTATAAGAATCTTTTTTACTTAGTCTTAACAAGTTTTCTTACATAAGTATGCAGTTTGATTTTAAGGAGGCCTCGTCTTCACAAGTGAAAGGCACTTGCAGGCTGCAGATGCGGACTCGTCTGTGTGTAAAAGGTAATAATTTCATATAAAATTGATTAAACATGCTCACCATGGTGACTTAGTGGTAGTTGTGTAGAAAGAACGTGGAATTATTTTAAGAGCAATTTCCATAAACTGCAGGCCTTCTATATTCTTTTTCTTTCCATTTTTATTTGGAAAAGAGTTTGACTAGGTGCTTTAATGGAATCTTTCATTATTCTGCTTCGTGATTGAGACCTCACACCGTAATGTCAACCCAACACTAGCCCTGAAAGCGTGCTTACTCGAAAATGCTTATCCAACTAGCGACCACGTGAAATCCGTCCCTTGAGAATTTGGAGATCCATGCAACAAGGCATATCTCACATGACTTAGCACCTGCATATTCCATATGTACTCATGGTGGTTTCGTTTGTTTCTTCCTTTAGAGCCTTTTTAAAGCATCAATCAGTTTCAAATTAATAGTAAAAAAAAAAACTTAAAATAGTTTATAAAGTATTTTGAATGGCTGATTTTGTGGGGTGCTCACATGATAAGTATTTCAAATTGTAAGATCTTGAACATAATAGTTCAACTACTGTTGTTAAACTGTTGCTTTGATATATAGTCCCTCCATCCTAGCCTCAAGTGAGACTTATTTCCCTTTCAGTCAGTCCCACCACGAGTGAAACAACCCAAAATGGCAAAATTTTAATACTCCCTCCGTCCCAAAAATGATCGTCACACTTTTTTCGCAGTTATTATGAATGAAGTTTGTGCAATGATTTTAGATTGATTTAATTATCCTAATGAAATCTAAAACTTGTTATTGATAGTATTGTTGGTTTATCTGTAACAAGTTTTAGATTTTCATTAGGATAATTAAATCAACCTAAAATTATTGCTCAAAGTTCATTCGTAGTAACAACGAAAAAAGTGTGAAGATCATTTTGGGTTGGAGGATCTTTAGTTCAACGGGATCCACTAATCATACTCAAAACCTAAGGTGCTCGAACTCTTTGGTTGACCTCGCCGGACTCGTGTTGACTACACTAAAATAGGAGTGTCCGACACGGGTACGGCATGGTAAACCAAAGAGTCCGAGCATCATAGCTCACAACAACAATCCACTTACTATTCCTCCCACTCATTGTCTCTTATTTTACTTTTCATACTCACAACCTCTCCTCTATTAATATTTTACACTTTTTTCTTAATCTCTGTGCCCAACTAGTTAGTCTCAGTTGTGGTTGGACATGGGGAGTATGTAAACTCCCTCCGTTCCAAGTAAGTTGAAACATTCATTTTGAAGTTGGGAAACTAAGGATACTAATATTATATTAAGAATGAGAGGTAGTGAGGAAGAGAGAGAATTAGTGGGGAAGGAAAGAGAATGAGTGGAGAATAATGAGCGGTTGGGAGGAAGAGGGAGAATGAGTGGAGGATTATAAAAGTAATAAAAAGCTTTCATTTTTAGATTGTTGCAATTTAAATGAAATGCCCTAAATGGCAAAATGTTACAACTTACTTGGAACAGAGGGAGTATATATTGTGAAAGAGAGAACACTGTATCGGGAAGCTAACAGTATATAAGTAACCTATATTTATCATATCTGAGTTCAAGAATTTTAAGTCTATAGCCTTTCAACTTAGCTGATTCCCTATACTATAATTTTCTTCCCCTCTCCATGTGACATAAAATATACTACTTAGAGAAGAAATATGGTCACCAGTGGTTCGGAACTTCCCTTATTGGTCATCAAGACAGGGAAAATCAATGAGAGGCTCTCGACTAGTTCTAAACGTTTATACAGGAAGAATTCAATTCCCCACTCCTCTGTAGAAGTCTACTATGGAGGTGCATCTGAATCTGTTGCTATTCCATTTGGTTGGGAATCTCAACCAGGGACTCCTAAAGCTGTTTTCCGGGGAGACCCCACTTCCTCCTCTCACTCCTCCACCTTCCTTTCTCCTCAACTCTCCACAAACACCCCGTTAGGAAACACTCCAAACCTAAACCAAGTCTTTTATATACTGTCCTTCCAAAACTCACTCCTGGGAGGAATAGCCATTCACCGGGGTCATTATCACGCTCCGTGCCGTCTACTCCATATTCAGAAGACCGGGAAATTCAATTTTTGAGTGGGAGATCATCTTTTGAGTCAAGGATGCACAAGAAAGATGGATTAGGTTCAAGGAGAGCTTTGCCTAAAGAAGATGAATTTGAATCTCCTGTTTCAAGTCTGTGTTTTGGGATCGGACGGAGTACCACTCCAAGGTCTCGTGGCTGCTCTCCACGTATAGTCAAGTTATTGCTTGGAGAGGCGTAGTCGGAAGTATTGTTTTGGGGGGAGGTTTGAAGGGGTGTAATTAGGACCATTATGCCGATGCTCTTTTATTCATATACGTAAAAAGAAGTTGCTTCAATGAATTAGCTGTTCTATTATTCAGTGATTGCAAGGCTTTGTGTTTTTGATGTCTCTATCATCTCTCTCTGAGGCATATATAAGTTTTAGTTCATCTTAGAAAACAAAAATAATAATAAATTAAAAAAAAAAAAAAAAAAAAAAAAGAGACTGGATATCCTGTGTGTTTGTACCAAGCCTGCAGTGTGATGCATCAATTATTGTACCTCACAAGAGCTTCCAAGCTTGATTTACTCCATATTAGATTAAATCAGAGTTGGCTCCA
Organism: Campanula takesimana; assembly: GCA_026119855.1. Taxonomy (NCBI): domain Eukaryota; kingdom Viridiplantae; phylum Streptophyta; class Magnoliopsida; order Asterales; family Campanulaceae; genus Campanula; species Campanula takesimana. The sequence continues at coordinate 130,953 of JAOWBW010000687.1, forward strand.
ATACGCTTGCTTTGAAATTGAACAATGCCTTCATTGACCTAAGCGACACATTTCTCCTAGCAGCAGGCATCTATAATACATAAGTCTTGATTAGTACCATATAAGTATATAGTTAGGCTGGAACTTTGAAATTCTGCTCGCTCTATAGTTGACCATCTATAGGTTGCAGGAGTTAATGAAACAAGTAGCCACCATGTGCTTATATACTCTAGCTTACGAGTTTGTATAATTATTGTATGTATACCTGAATATCGAGTAATCAGGTGTGTGTATTACAGGTTCCACTGTACTGAAGATGGCATATAAAGGGTTCTCCATCAACCCTAGAAACCTCTCCATTCATTATTTTTCTCTCCCAAATAATTTTCATATTGCTAGAGACATTAGAGAGAAAAGGCACTCATCATTTAGAAGAACTCCGTCCCCTTAATTCTTTTTCTTCTTCTCCTTTTTCTCCCTACAACTTCATATGGGTTCAACAGGTAATTGTTCTTAATCGCTTCCGCTTCATCTTTCCTCAATCTTATTCTGAAAATGAGCGTGGCATTCAGGGGTTATGAAATTGTTCCAACAATTGGTATCAGAGCCTGCTCATATTTTGGTTTAAGTTTGAGTTCTTTTCGGGAAAGCTTTTATGCTTTATTCGATTCATTTTTCCTGTTGAATCATCAAGTTTTGATGTTGATAAGGGACTCTAATTCATTCATAGAGTACTGATAATAATCATCTGAATTTAAGAAAATGGTTTGAAAAGTTTTGTTGAATGAACACAATGGTTCAAGTGTGACTATCCCTTCATAACATGGTTTTATGTCTAGTGCATACCATGTGGATCTACATACTTGATTCCATGTTTTTAAAGCAAGATTATCCCTAAATAACATGGTTTTATGTTGTAAAGAACATACCATGTGGATCTACTTGTTGTTCATCATTTTTTGAGATAAAATTTGGAAAAGTGCAGCAAAGCATGCATGAAACGGTGGCTTTAGCCCGGTCGGGTCTTATGTTCTGCCCGGTCGGGTCTTATGTTCTGCCCGGTCGGGTATTATAAGTTGCCCGATCGCGCATGTACACTATTCACAGGTTTTTGCTTTTTCAAAGATGTTGCACAATTTTGTTTCTCTTTTGAACAAAACATACATTTTTTCAAACCCTAAGGCCTTGATTAATTATATGCTTTGACAATTTTATTCATTGTTTAAATAATATTGTCGCCTAAGTGATTTACGTTATTTAAACCCTAAAATTGTAAAGTGTTGGATGTTTAAGTTGATATGTGAATGGCTTGAATTTTCCAAAGAAGATCTTGACATTTGACTAAACTTGGGCATTCATGTGGTAACAGTAAAATAAACATTAGGTTATTTTCTTAGGTACTTATGTCGGCCCAAAGGAAGATTAAGTATTTATTAAAATATAAGTTCAAATTACTTGTTGCCTAAGGCAATCATTTATGAGTCAACTCGCAATCCAAAGATTAGTTTTGATGTCATGTTGATGGATTTCATTGATATAATTAATCATTATTTATTGTGTAGTTTCTTATTTATGTTTGTATTCATTCTTGTTCTCAAAATTCCAACAAATTTGTTTATTGCTTCATCTGTAATTACTGCCATGAGTACCGTTGCAATGTGGGACTAATTATAAAACTTGGAAAACAAATAATTATAATCTTGAGCTATATAGAACTCGCATTAAGGGATCCGTTTCTCTTCTTATTGCTTGAGTGCTGAGAAGTGACACGCTCTAACCATGTAAGCCTAATGATCATAAAGAATATTGTCCTGGAGACCTTTTGGACGGTGTCTCCGAAGATATTGATGCTACAAACATTCCTTGATACCCCTGAGGAAACTTGTTTCCATAAGGTATAAAGGGTACCGGGAATTTAAGGGAGTACATTTTAGAAATAGTTCATCTATTGACGAAACGAAAAGGCACTTAAGTTAAGGATATCGGATGATATTCTTGTGCATTTAGTTTTAATCTTTCTTCCTTGGTTTGGTTGCTTTGAAGTGACCTATAAATGTCAAAATGACAAGTGAAATATTAATGAATTACTTTCACTTATGACACAAGAAGAAGATAAGTTAAGAATAATTTAGAACTAAAGGTACTCATTTAGCATTTACCTTTTCTCATGGAACAAGAGAAGAGGGAAAGAAACTGTGGTTGCAAGTAAAAAGAAGCTTAAGGGATCATCTCATGATCATAAAAAAAGAAATGTTTCTTTTGCAAGGACCTTACTAACATGAAGTTCGATTATCCTAAGTCTCACGCTTGGCGTGAGAGGTATATCATTTGGTCTTGTTTGTATTGTATTAAGACTAATTTGGTTTCAGTTCCTACATTTACATGGTGATTGGATTTTGGTGCAACCAATCACATAAGGATGTTCAAGTAGGATTGCCTAAATTACCGAAGACCTAGTAAAGATGAAGAAATTCATCTATATGGAAACTAGGAATCCGGTTAGAGTTATAGGCATAAGGATCATTTAAATTATTGTTAAGTACTAAGTATTGTTTTGTATTAAATAATATATTTATTGTACCATCATTTAAATGGAATTATGATATTTATCACAATATTGGACAAGGAAGGTCACTCTTGTTCATTAATAATAAGTGTGATCTCTATTTTAATTCCAAAGGTTGTTGGCACTAGTACTTTGTCAAGTATTCTTTCTTCACTTGACATTATTCAAACAATAAATGTGTCCCTTAATAATGAAACCAAAACTAGAAAGCAAAAGTTATCAAGTAAATTTTATTTTATTTTCATTAAGGCATAGGCATTTGGGTCATATTTCCAAGAGGAAAATTGATAAGCTTATGTTAAAGAAAATCTTAAACAAACTTGATATTTTGAAAATACTTTTGCATTAAATGCCTTAAAGGAAATTTACAAACATTAAAAGAATAGTATTCTCGAGAGTATCAATTGTCTTTAAAACTAATACATATGAACATTGTGGGCCATTCATTATTCCTTCGTAGAAAGGTCAACAATAGTTATTACATTTATAAATGACTACTCTCAATATGGATGCATCAAGTTATGGACTTCATGCAAAGACTCAAGTTATGGACGTTTTCAAGTCTTATGAGGTCAAAGTTGGAAATCAACTTTGAAAGACTATTAAGAACATTAGGTCCAATCATGATAGAGTATATCATGGTTGGAATGATTGTTAAAGGGAACAACGTCTAGGTCCTTTTTACTCGCTATTTTTAAGAGTGTGGGATTGTCTCCATCTACATTAAGCCGGGTACGCCTAGCATGAATGATGTACACAAGAGACATGATAAAATCCTTAAGGAAATGGTAATAAGCATGTTTTGTGCTTCTTTTACCTCACTCATTATGGGCGATACATTAAAACCGCAACCCTTATTCTCATTAAAGCTCCCTCTAAGCTACTAATAAAAACCCTTTATGATTTTGGGACAAATAAGGAACACGTCCTTAAATCATCTTCATTTATGGGGTTGTCTAACATAAGGGTAGACCTTATAAGTCTACTAAGGGAAAGTTAGACATAAGATTGTTAGTAGTTATTCATCAGGTAAGCCGAGAGATCTAGGGGATATATAAATTTTACAACTCGAAAATTTGAACATTTTGAAACGAGAAAAGCTAGGTTCTTTGAGGATGTTGAATTTAGTGGAAGATCAGGTGTAATATTTTGAATTTGGAAAAGAAGAGGCATCCATTTCTTCACCTCTTCCATAAGTTCCAATTGGATTTCAAATTTTGTACTTGATATTCAAGAAGAACATACAATTCAAAATAAATATGGTTTCCCTATAAATATTGAACAACATGAAAATGTTGATCATAAGAAGGAAATTCAACAACCTCAGAATTAGTAAGAACCGGTGCCCTTAAAGAGATACAATAGAGTAAGAAGGATTGCAATACCGGATAATTATGAGATGTATCTTACCGAGAAATTAAGGACACATAGGTTTAGTGGGAGATGATCCATTCATCTACCATAAAGCCATTAATAGTCCTAATTCTCATAAGTAGATTAATACCATATATAAAGAGTTGAAATCTTTGAAAGATAACAACTTTTGGGATCATTTTACATTACCTAAAGATGTGAAACCTATAAATGGGTCTCTAAGACCTAAAAGGATTCGCAAAAGTAATGTTGAAAGATATAAGACCCATCTAGTTGCTAAAGATTTTTTCAACTCATAAGAAAGGCATTAATTATCAAGAAAGAAACATTTTCCGGTATCTTCTAAAAAAAAAAAACTCTTTTAGAACCATTATGGCACTAGTAGCAATTTGTGTCTTAAGCCTCATCAAATGGATATTAAAGAGAACTTTTCTTAATGGAGACATTAAGCAAACTATCTATATGGAGAAATTCATTTATGACTTAAGCAAACTTCTCATTAATGGTATTTAGAATTTAATCAAGTTATTCTTTCATTTGGTTTGAAATGAATCTTGATAAATATTGTGTATACCATAAGTTCAGTGGGAGTAAAAATTATAATTTTGGTCTTATATGTGGGTAATATTTGCTTGCTAGTAATGTTTTAAACCTTAATAAGGAAACTAAGAAATTTCTTTGGAATGAAAATTCTTGGTGAGGCATCTTTTTGTATTAGGAATCCAAGTTCACTGTGAGTATTCACGGAGTATTTTGGGATTATCACAAAAGGCCTATATAGAAAAGGTATTACAAAAGGTATAGCATGCAAAACTATAAACCACTTGACACCCCTAATTTTAAAGGAGACATGCTTAGTCTCAAACAGTGTCCTAAAGTTAATTATGAATCCAAGTATATAGAAAATATCCCTCTTTGCATCAGCAGTAAGAAAGCTTAATAAATGCGTAAGTCTTGCATTCAATGTTGGGATGCTTGGTCAATACCAAAGCAATCCAGAAAGAACATTAAGTAGTAGCCAAAAGAATGATATAGTATTTACAAAACACAAAGATCTACATGCCTATTTAAATCGGATAATCTTGAGATCATTTGGTATTCTGATATTTGTTAAAATTATATGGCTGCATAAAGGACTACAATTTGTCCAATAGTGTCGAAAGACCGTTAAAATATATTATGACAATCAGGTAGTAGTCTAGCACTCTAACAAGAGTTTGTCAAAGTCTAAGTATTTAGACATTAAGTATCTTGTTGTAAAGAAAGAGTACAAAAAGGAACAAATAGAAACACAACTTATTGGAACAAACTCCATAATTATCGGATCCGTTTTCTAAATCGTTATCATCTTTAGTGTTTCACGAGCATGTTGCTCATATGGGTGTAACAATTTTGATAACATTTAATTTAGTGGGAGTTTATGTTGTGATTCATTAATAAGTTCTATTATTTAAAGTTTTGATCTCATTTGGTTAAGTTGGACTAGTTGGAAGAATATGTATATATTCATTATGATTCCATGCTACACATCTACACTTTTGATCTATGCCATTTAGTTAGATTTGTATATGTGATTATTGTCGGTTTAGTTGCGAATCAATTACAACGACTGCCCCATTAGTCCTTATACTTATATGGCTAATGGACGAGATTGTTATGAATGACAATAAAGTGCGCACATAAGGGTTGTCATTCGTGTTATATTTATGTTTTAAAGGGAGAACTTTATTTTGCAACCCAAGTGGGAGATTGTTAGAACATGGCTTGCAAAACAAGTTATTTGGATCTTTCATTTATAAAATCATGATTATAATGTTAATATAAAGTGTAGTAAATAATAGTAAATATTGTGTAGAATTCCTGGATGTAATATTACCTATTTTTGATAGGCAAAGTGGTAATTTAACATCACTAAAGGTTGAAAGGGTGTAGTCCCTAAATGAGGTGCCTATTGGTTTCATATATAAAGGGTTCTCCATCAACCCTAAAAACCTCTCCAATCATTATTTTTCTCTCCCAAATAATCTTCATATTGCTAGAGACATTAGAGAGAAAAGACACTCATCATTTAGAAGAACTCCGTCCCCTTAATTCTTTTTTCTTCTTCTCCTTTTTCTCCCTACAACTTCATATGGGTTCAACAGGTAATTGTTCTTAATCGTTTCTGTTGGTCCCAAAGGGAAACAAGGGTATAGAACCACTAGAGGGGGGGGTGAATAGCGGTTTAAAATCTTTTTCGAAATACCCTTGAAAATCAACCAAGTGCTTATCAGTTTGGTCTATTGCGGTTTAAAGCACTAGAACCGCTCAGATAAAATGCACAGCGGAGTTTTACGGTTTTGGCCAAACTGAATTATAAAGAGTAGGGCAGTTTAAGTGGTTGAAAAAGGAATGATGCAACTGACAAGGCACAACTGAAGTATCACAGAAGTATGCAAATCATTTATCAAGTCATTTCACATAAAAGTAAATAAAGCTCATAAACAGAAATGTAAATGACAAGACAGAAATTAAAGATCAAAGACACACAATTTGAAGAGGTTCGTTCTTGAAAGAACTACGTCCTCTACCTAGGTGGTTAGCCTAGGATTTTCTAATAGCTACTAGACTTGTATTGATTTAGAGGATTTTTTACAAGATTACAAAAGAATCTAAACTCTAAATAAACAATCTAACTAAACAATGCTATTATAACAACCTGTGTTTTCGAGGTATATAATCTATAAGAAAATATACTCCAGGTGTGTGGTTTGGAAAGAAATCAAGAGCTCAAAGTATCTAAGTGATGGCGAGCAAGTGATTACTTTCTGTGCAAGGCTGAGTTGTGATGGTTTGAAGGCTTGAAGCTTTGATGAAGAACTCTGGGTTTGCTAAGGAGTTGATGAAGATATGAATATCTGGGTTTTCAATCTTCAAAGAAAACTAGAATAGTTGGGATATTCTCTTTGAAGCTCAGCAACCTTCATTGTTGAAAAATGAAGGCTATTTATAGTGAAGGCATTAGTGACCGTTGGACAAAGAGGTGAGTCATTGTATGACGGTTCTATGCGCTGTCACAATCCCATTGGTTGACCTGTCACTGTCGTCCTTTGCTTTTTCTTTGTGGCAGGAAGTTGTTGGATTACTACCTGACATTCTCCTTTTAGTTGTTGGAAAAGTACAACGGTAACTTTTCAAAAGCGAGACAAACTGACATTCCAAGAATAACTGAAACATGACTTGAAGTTTAAGGACAAGTCACCAGTCATTCATTTACGGTTGTAAAGTGAATGTTTATCTTTCAAGGAGTAAATGACAGCAATAACTTCTTCAATATCTTGGTCGGCGGTTCCACCAGATGCATGTGCGGTTTCATGAATGAACTTGAAATGCGGTTTCATCAAAGACACAAACTGCGGTTTGATGAAGGACTTAAGGCACCATGCTGGCGGTTTAAAGATGGCGGCTTGAGGGACGCTAAACCGCTATGGATAAACCGAACATAACTCAGCCTAACTACTAAACATCTAGAAATGGACTTGTCTAAAAATTGAAGTAAAACTTCATTACATGTAAACCTAAAGTCCATAAAAAGACACGTGGAATGGGCCAATCAAATCAGGTGGGTGTACTAACAATGAATCCTAACAATCTCCCCCTATTTGATTGATGCCATTACCACACTATGATAGAGCAAACATTGTACTTGGTAAAAACATGCTCAAATGAATATGTATTGAAACTGCATGTCCCAAGTCAAATGCACACACAATGCTAGATTATAGATTTCTAATCTATCAACAAACAAAGGAAATGAAGGACAGATAGAAAAGAAATACATTCAGATGCATATTTAGAAATGTGATTATGAAAATCAGATATGCATGTTTAAACTGAATGTTTAAAACACATATACTTAGAAAATGTTTTCATGATGAATTAAAGTGCATGGGTTTTGAAAATGCATTGTTCCACAAACAAGTAGTTTGAATAAACAAGATTTTTGGAATAAGATGCAATGCATTCATTTCATTATAATCCTTTAAAGGTTTTGGAAGTTACAAAATTACAAGGAAAATAATGAAAGGCAAAACTGATTACAAAAGGATAGAAAGAAATCTAGTCAGTTCTATCAGGAACCCTGGCGGCGGCTTGGTCTGCGGTTTGAGTAGCATCAGAAGGCTCAACTAGGCTGGCGATTTCAAACACGTATTCAGCTGACTTAAGACGAAGATGGGTCGGTTCATTTACCTTCTCTAAGATTTTTTCAGAAAGCTTCTTCGGGTCGTTGGCATAATGAACTAAGTAGTCAGTTGATAAAACCGTCAGATCAGCTAGTTGGTCTAAATTATTCTCTAGAACCTCATTCATTTCTTGGGCCGCTTCAAGTCTGAGAGAAGTCAGCTCATTTAGAGTTTCAAGTTTATGTTCTATTTTGAGCTGGTTCTCCAGAAGGGTTTCTATCTTGAATTCCATCCTCCCAATTCGAGGGTCAATAGCATTCTCCCTCTTAATAGCATTAACAAGGAAGGGAAGAGAGGAAAGAAATGCAGATTGGGTAAAAAGTAATCCAGAACAAATTGAATCCTTACTGGATCAGTTTCAAAAAGGAAGGAAGGGGAAGGAATGATAGAAAATGAAGTGTAGGGAAGAGAAGGGGAAATGGAAAGAAGTTGGGTATTGGAGAGAGAAATTGAAGTATAAGGAGAGAACTTCCACTATAAAGATATGGAAATACAATGCAGTTTATCCTAAAGAAAAATTGAGAGCAGAGAGAAAAGATGACCTCAACTGCCAGGTCCTCAATGATTTGATCAAGAGATGATGGATAAAATTCCAAGTAATAAAATACCTAGCAAGCGCACTAGTTACCGTAGTAGTAACGCGCGAAAGCGAGGGTCGATCCCACAGAGACTTGTTGGATAAACGAGTTAATTAATTAGTGCAAATAGTAACCAGAGGGGGTTTTTGATTTGATTTTATTTTACTAACTAAAAACTGAAATTAAATACTAATTAACAAAGCAATGATCAACTAATAACGAAGTAAATAGATTAAAGAGATTCACGGGTTGGATTTCACACTATCATCCTTCTATGTTATTTTCAAATAAAGTTATTGATTTATTCCAGGGTTCGTTCACTTCTTGTAAAGGTTGGGACGGTGAGGCGGCCGGATTACAATCTTTTTCTCTTTATCTAATCACACTTCGCAAATCAAGTCCATGTAATTATTTAAAAAGTTATTAAGTTCTCAAGAACAATTGAACCTATATTCACTTGATTTCTATCACGGCATCAAATAAATATAATACTCAAAGCATTGGTCTACGCTTTAATCCCCAAATCAATGGCGGAGTTAAAACCCTAAATTGTTAAAAAGGCCAATAATGACTAGTTCAATTCTTGAAACCCTAAAAACTTGATTAAAAATACTTTGAACCACTAGAATGAAATCAATATGATTAAAACGTTTATAACATAGAATTAGATAGTGTTTTACATCCAACCCATGGATTAAAAGCTTAGCTACTCATCAACATAGCAATAAACACAAGAATATAATTAAAAATCATAAACCTGGATAAACGCTTGATGATGAATAATCTCCCAAATCTTGTTTACAACTTGAAACTTAAAGAAAACCTAAAACAAAGCATAATAAAACTAAAGGCTGCAGTCTCCTCTTTATACATAGAGAAAACTAGGGCCAAAAGTAGGGAAAATTGAGTTAAAACCCGACTGTAACAGGAAACCCGAAAACCGTACGGATCACACAAGCGGGCGCCTATCCCTAGTCAAGCGGGCGCCTGGAAATTATAGAAACTTTTCTTTTCCGGATTTTGATGTAAGCGGGCGCCTGGAGAATCATAAGCGGGCGCCTGTTCTTGTATAGGCGGGCGCCTGGTCTAGTTTCCAGCTTTTCCTTCTTTTCTTCTTGACTTTGACCACGACTGACTTTGACTCTTGATGTTGACCCGACCTTGGTCTGCCACACTTTAAGCTCTCGGACTTTGTAGTTACATAATAACACTAAAAGTGTTCCAAAATACACAAATCCTAACAAAGTTCCTTAATTACATAAAGACCACGACTACATCAATTCTATTCTAAATTACATCAAAAAGTCCAGAAAAATAACATGAAGATGTAGATAATATATACATGAAAAACCATCCATCAAGAGTTGAAGCAATGAGTAGATCTGAAATAGCCTGAGACTCATCGGCTGGAAAAATTGCGAAAGGATTTGGAGGACCAGACTTGAGTCGTTGCTCTTCATGCTTCCTGGCGGCTCTAAGGATGGCTCCATGGCAGTTTTCTTTGGAAGAAGTAGCTCTAAACCTCTTTAGGTAAGCCGCGATGTCCTGTGCACACTTCCTTTTCAAAGCACGCGGTTTGGGAGTCCTAACTGCAACTTTGAACTCAGGCAAAACCGAAGGGGCAGAGATATTGATCAGTTGCGGTTGAGCCGATAGACCGAAGGGCAGTGCAGGGGATCCATAAGGTGAAGGAGTGTGCTCTAGTGAGTCAAAAGTTAGCTTTCGTTTCAGTGAAGGAGGAGCGGTTTTAACCAACATAGGGTCTATACCGACCTTTCTCAGTTCAGCTCTTTCTCTTAATTCTTTTGCAAATGAGCCTTTAAGGGGTGAGTGATTTTTATTGTCATGAGCCTCAGTAAAGTCCACTGCCCCAGGTGGCCTTGATTGCCAGTGCTCCACAAAATCATATTTCTTTATTAATCTTCTCTTCTTCTTCAGCGGTTGAACCTCAAGATTGTCATCATCTTGCTCAGGTTCATCTTGAACTGCCTCAGACATATTAGTCTGCTCAGGCGCATCTATATCCACAACAACCTCAGCCACAAACTGTTCCGCAGTTTGATCAGGCTGAACCGCGGCCTCAGACATGTCAGTCTGCTCAGGCTCGGTTTGAGGTTGGGAAGGGTAGAAAAGATTAGCTGTAACTGTTCTTCAGTAAATTGAACAGTTGGCAGTTTGAGAGGGGATTTTGGAGGTGAGATAGGATTGGGTTCAGAGGTGGTGGCTTTACGTTTTCGCATGAGATTCACATCTTGTGCAAAATTCATGGATTTTTCAACATTTGGCTTTATTGGGGAAAGGGGTTTTATCTGGGGTTTAGATGAAGTAGGTGGAGATGTTTTAGTGAAGGGAATTGGTTTAGATAAAGGTGGAAGCGGTTCAGAAGAGGGATTGGATAGAATAAGGAAGGATTTTGGTAAGGATGGTTTTGGAGGAAGATTGGATGAGGGTTTGGAAGGGTCACTAACATTGGCTTTCTTCTTTCTTGGAGCCGCGGTTTCCCTGAGTTGAGCCGCAGGGATTGCAGGCTCCCCCTCAACCGCAGACTCCCTCTCAACTGGAGCCTCAGTTTCAACCAAGTTAACTCCTAGCCTATTCAAGGTGGCAGTTTGAGATTCTTCTCTAGCTCTTGTAGCGGCAGCTTGATCTGCTATGACACTGGCATAAGGTTTGCCTGATTTATTGAGCCGAGCCTCAAGATAGGGTCCTCTCTGCTCTTTAGGCAGAGGATCAGCATTCCATACCGCTTGTGCAAACCGCCATCCAAATCCGGTTCTGAAAGCATCAAGTTTTGAAGCACCAAACAAGGTCTTCTCATTCGGTTGCACCCACTCAGCTTCGTTTGCCATAGAAGCTTTAAAGATAACAGAATCTTGATGCAGGAACTTTGTCAAAAGCCTGCAGTGAGTTCTGATCTTCGTTTTTCCAGCGGCTTTGGCAGAAGTATGGCGGCTGAGGGCATTGATCATTTCTTGCATTATGATTCTTGGCCAGTGCAGCTTCTTCCCTTTGTAGATAGCCACACAGTAGTTGTACTGCTCAGTAGTGAAGTTGTTGTGATTGCCATTCTTGCACATCACTCCAGTATCTACTAAATCACACAATATTGCCATAACTTCTCCAAACTCCTTCTTGGGGGTGGTCTTAGTGTTGAAGACAGAGACCCCTAAGAGCTCCTCAGTAGTTCGGCTGACTAACTCTGGTTTGATGGAAAGAATTCCAGAATTTTCTAAACCAGCCAGGATAGCAACCTTTGAAGCAGATAGAACCACTTCTTTTGTCCTGACAGTGGACTTGATGGCATTTTCAGTCTTAACTTCCCCAGACTCTAAATCTCTGATTTCTTCACCTCTTCCATTCAACAGAGGGACCATAGAGACAATCCCATTGTCAAAGAATTCTGCACAAATTTCCTTATCAAACTTTGGTTCATCTAACTGGAACAGGGGCAACAGTTTCGATGACTCAAGCAAAGCTATCAGTTTCCTTCCAACTGAATCAGCTTCAAATTCGGCTTTAATGATTTGAGATCCAGGTGCAAAGTTGGATTCATCCTAAAAATAATCAAAGTTAGTAAGAGATTGGTGCAAGCAGTTTGATAAACCAAGCATACAAACCGCTACAAGGAATTCTAACAATGAAAAAGGCGGTTAAAGCAAAATAAGGGTAAAATGGTAAACACCCAAAACTAGACATGAAAAGGATTTGAAAAAGGATTTGAATGCATGAAGAACATGATGAACAGAGGATAAACATGCAAAACAAAAACTTAACCAAAACATGAAAGAAGTATACCAAAAGATTCGAAAAGAGCAGATACTAACAAAGTTCTAAAAGAACAAGTTCAAATAACAAACCCAGAACATAGTATCAAAAGAAATACGAAAGAACAGCCGAACCAAAAATCAAAATTGCTCAAAAATTGAACAACAGACAAGAAATAAACATCAAACCCAGCATATATGAACATATGTAAGCATAATCAACCAAAAATTGAACGAAAAAGCAAGGAAAAACACTAGAAGACGAACAAGCTTTTACGAACAACAATGGCAGAAAGAGATGAAATGCTAGAGTGGAGGGTTCAAGAAATCATACCATATCGCCTTTGGATGTTTTAGATGTAGATGGAGCAGAAGGGTCGGATGATTTCTTAGGTGCCATTTAAATTTTGAAAAAATATGGGAAATTTTAGAGGTAGAAAACAGAGTGCAGAAGAGAGAGATGAATGATGAAGAAGGTAAAGAGGTAAAAAGAAATAAACTTTGTCTTTTATACTCAAATAACTGTTCCTTGGGTAATGGAACGACGAGAATGGCGCACGATGGTCTCCAGTTGGCGTCCCACGTCACATAGAATTTAATGCGGCAGAGAAAATTGCAAAAATGTCCTTATAATTGATATGACATAAAGTAGGGACTTAAATGCAATTTCATACCTGAGCAGTTTGATTGAGCAAACCGACTTACCTTACGTCTTCAGCGGTTTTCATGAAACTGATGTCTCTCTAATCTGATGGCGGTTTATATGTTTAAACCGAATGACTTTGCTTTCTTGTCGGTTTTGAAAGAACCGATTTCATTTATTTTGACTCGTCAGTTTGATGGAGTATCTTGTACCGAACCATTTATTGATGCGGTTTTAGTGATGACAGAACCACGTACTAGATGACTTTTCTAAGCATAGACAAAACACTTAAACAAAAGATATTAGAAATAATATATATAGATATGATATCTTAAGTTAGTTCTAACATACCCATTTCTCCTCGTAAGTGATAGAACCTGGAATTTTCAAGCGGTTTGGTGAGGATATCAGCAATTTGATCATATGTTCCCACCTTTGCTAGAATTTTTTTTTTCTTTCAACATGGTCTTTGAGGAAATGATATCTTATGTCGATGTGCTTGGTTTTTGAGTGCTGAACTGGATTATTGGAGATGGATATTGCAGCAGTGCTATCACAGTAGATAGGGCAGTTTTGTTCAAATATCCCGTAGTCCTCCAACTGTTGTTTCATCCAGAGAATTTGAGAGCAACAGCTTCCAGCGGCAATGTATTCAGCTTCAGCGGTTGAGACTGAAACTGATGCTTTTTTCTTGCTGGACCATGACACAAGCCGCGTTCCAAGGAACTGACAAGTACCACTTGTGCTCTTTCTGCTTATCTTACATGCTGCAAAGTCAGCATCTGAATAACCTAATAGATCAAATGAATATTCTTTGGAGTACCAAAGTCCAAGGTTAACAGATCCACATAAATATCTAATAATACGTTTAACAGCAATAAGATGAGATTCTCTAGGATCAGCTTGAAATCTAGCACAAACACAAACACTAAACATGATATCTGGCCTACTAGCAGTCACGTAAAGTAGAGAGCCAATCATACCTCGTATAGAGTTTGATCAACTTTTTTACCATGTTCATCTCGATCCAAACTGCAGGCCTTAGGCATTGGGGTATCAACTGGTTTAGCGGTTTCAAGCCCGAACTTCTTTATCAAATCCTTAGTGTATTTGGCTTGGTTGATAAAGATCCCATCATGGCATTGCTTGACTTGGAGTCCAAGAAAGAATGTCAACTCTCCCATCATACTCATTTCAAATTTACTCTTCATTAGCTTCTCAAACTTAACACACATAGTTTCATTAGTAGAACCGAAAATAATATCATCAACATATATTTGAACTAATAATGAATGACTTTTGTGTTTAGCTATAAATAGAGTTGTATCAATTTTACCTCGAGAGAAGCCTTGTTCAATAAGAAATTTAGATAGAGTGTCATACCATGCTCTTGGAGCTTGTTTGAGTCCATACAGTGCTTTCTTGAGTTTGAAGACATGATTTGGAAATTTGTTGTCTTCAAATCCTGGTGGTTGGGCTACATAAACTTCTTCTTGTAGTTCACCATTCAGAAATGCACTCTTCACATCCATTTGATATAACTTGAATTTCTTGAAGGAGGCATAGGCCAGGAACAATCTTATGGCTTCGAGTCTGGCTACAGGGCAAAGGTTTCATCATAGTCAATCCCTTCTTCTTGCCTATAAACTTGAGCAACCAAACTGGCTTTGTTTCTAGTTATAGCACCACTTTCATCCATCTTGTTTCTATATACCCATTTTGTTCCAATTACAGTGTGATCTCTGGGCCTTGGAACTAGAGTCCAAACTTTGCATCTTTCAAACTGATTAAGCTCTTCTTGCATTGCAATTACCCAACTTGGATCACTTAGAGCTTTATCTACCTTCTTCGGTTCCATCTGAGATAACAGAGCAGTTGAGAACAAACTGTGATCATCTCTGTGAGTCAAACTCCCTCTGGTTTGGACACCAGTACTGATAGGACCAATAATGTTGGCAGTTGGATGGCCTCTATGATCATTAATTTCAGGAGGGAGGTTGTCTTGAACCACTATTTCTTGAAGATTTTCCAGAGGAGGATCATCTTGATAATCATTGAAATCTTCATTGAAGGTGATGATTGGAACTGGATGGACGGTTTGAATAGGATCAGAAGACAACGGTTCAACAGTTACACCATCAGCGGTTTGAGTAGGTGCGGCTGAAGAACTGGATGTAGCGGTTTCAGTAGGATGGTTGTCAGTTGCTCTATGTCTAGTGCCTGTCTCAAAATCACTAAAATCATTAGCAACATTTGGAGCCATATGTGGCTCAAGGAGAGCATGTTCATCAAATGTAACATGGACTGACTCTACAATTTTTAATGATGTCTTATTGAAACAACGAAAAGCTTTAGAGTGTTTAGAATAACCAACAAAAATACCTTCATCGGCCTTAGCATCAAATTTACCTCGATGCTCTTTGCCATTGTACAAGATGTAGCACTTGCATCCAAATATCTTGAAGAAGGCAATGTTGGGTGATCTGCCTCTCCACAATTCATAAGGAGTCTTGTTGTGAACTTTGATGATGAGGGAGCAGTTATGGGTGAAAGACTTAGAATAAAAAAGAGAAAAACCGGTATTGACAGCTTCGACCCAGAAGTACTTGGGAAGCTTGGCTTCTGCAATCATAGTCTTTCCTGCTTCAATCAAAGTTCTGTTCTTTCTTTCCACTACTCCATTCTGTTGTGGAACACCAGCGGCAGAGAAATTATGATCAATTCCATGATCATCACAATATTGGGCAACACCATTGTTTATAAATCCGGTTCCATTATCTGAACGCACGCCAACAATGCCATCCAATTTCTGAGTTTGGAGCTGTCTAAAGAGAGCGGTTACGATGCCATAAGTATCATCTTTAGAGGCCATCATTTCCACCCATGTATATCTTGAATAATCATCAACCACCACAAGTGTATAGCGGTTTCCTCCTATACTGGCGGTTGGGACAGGTCCAAATAAATCCATGTGCAGCAGTTGCAAACAGCGGTTCGTTGAAGGTGCGGTTTTACTAGGAAATGACTGTTTGGGCTGCTTTCCAAGCTGGCATGCTTTACAATTTTCATCATGATGGTCAGCCACTTTGGGTAGTCCTTTTACTAGACCATCCCTGTGCAGTTTTGCTAGATACTTGAAGTTCAAGTGGCTGAGCCGCTTATGCCATAACCAGCTGCTTTCACTTATATTTTTGGCTACAAAACAGAGGTCAGCAATAGAAACAATATTGCTTAAATATATCATATAAACATCACATGTTCTGTTGCCAGTCAGTAGAGTGACTCCAGAGGAAGCATCTTTGATATAACAGCTAGTTGAGGAGAAGATGCAGTTCATTCCTATGTCACAAAACTGAGATATGGAGAGAAGGTTGTACTTGAGTCCTTCTACTAGTGACACATTTTCAATAGTCACCTTTCCTCTTTTGATTGCTCCATATCCTACTGTTTCTCCTTTCTTGTTGCTACCAAACACTACTGGGGGACCTTTCATTTGGATGAAACTGCAGAGTAGTTCGGAATCTCCAGTCATGTGTCGTGAGCATCCACTATCCAAATACCAGAGATCCTTCTTCTTCTTAGCGGTTCCAGCCATAAAACATGAAATCTGAAAATAAACATGAAAGGTTTTGGTCCCCCTTATTCCTTGGGTCCTAGGGTTAGCAGCTTTTTGGGACCCACACCTGTTTGACCTTAGGATTTTTACGTCCCTTGGCATTGGGTGTGAATCTTAAAAGACAATGACCAGCACTATGACCAAAATCGGCACAAATAGAACAATGAATTAAGCCAGGTTGTAGTTGCGGTTTTACAAACCCTTTACTGACCTTCGGTTTCTTATGTTTTACTGGGTCAGCGGTTTTGGCTTTAACAAAGTTAACCTTATTGAGCTCAACCTTTCTCTTAGGGCGGCTTTAAGAAATATAACAGGATATTCCTTAACCGACTAGGAGCGGTTTCATCACTCAATACTTCTTTGGTTGCCTCAGCCGCTGTGGATTTCTCTTTCCACTTTGGATCTCTCCCAGTCTGGTTTTTAGGATACTCATAGAAATAATTTTTCTTTTTAATTTCTTGTTTTGAGCCCTTTTTACCAGCATGATTCACCTTAGGAATTTCTTTGGTTTGTTCAGTTGGTTTCACACCACCTTCAGCACAGAGACAAAGACACTTACACCCATCATCAGTTTTAAATCCCAATCCACTTTTCTCCTTAAAGAGAATTTGTGAATTAACGATTTGTTCCATGGTGACACCTGTCGCGACCCCGAACCCCGCGGGCCCGAGATCGCGAGCTGGACGTCGACTTAAAACCAAAATTGTGAAATACCGAAGTTAAAAATTCCATTTGATACCAAAAGGTGATGATCCAAAGTTTTACAAATCCAAGTTTGATGATAACCAAATACAACTATCATAAACTTCCACAAGTTTATGCCCAACAGAATATAAATGTACAATTCTTAATGACGTCATTGTTTGGTACAACTATCCCAAAAAGGTTACACATTTATATAATGTAAACCAACCTATAACAACTTTCCCCAAAAGAATGTATCCACACTCGACGTCCTCTTTCTCGTGATCAGCGAGACTAATCCTTAACACCTGGGGGGGGGTGTTAAGGAAAAACAAAGATAAAAAAAAGGGGGTGAGATAAATCTCAATAAGTTACTAATGCAACTACATGACATGCTATGATGCAATATATAATAATAAATCATAGCTAGCACATAGCATTTATCACATAACAGATAGCAGCGGAAATAAACACATAACAAAGGATATAGCCAAGGTTTTCCCAAACTAATATAACCAAATAAAGGTCGCTGCGCAGCTTCAATAATCAACAAATCATCATCTTCATAATAGCATGAAAGCTGAAGAGAAATCTCCGGTACCGGAACCAATAACAAAGTAACGTGCCACAAAGGGCGGGAGCCATGCCACAAAGTCATGCTCCAAAACATCTCAACCAAGGCCGATCTGGAAGAGGAAAATAAGGGCAAAACAATGGTCGACACCATGATGAACTTGGCCGGTGCCATCACAATATCTCGCATCGCCCGACACAACCACAAATACCAGCTGGACTTTCAAATAAATGCTAAGTAATAAATACTAGCTTAATTAAACAAATTAGGTTTCCAAAGTAGGGAACCATACCAAGAAGTCACCAAGAAAGTGAAATGAACCAACAACACACAATTAAAGTGTTCCAACAATCTTAACAATGATAACACAATTCCCATATCACATTTGACCACAAAGGATTCAGTTAATTCGAGCACTCAACCAAAATTCACTCACTCATCTAGAAGATCTTAAGGAGAGCTTTAAAACGATAATTTATACGCCTAAAACGGAGTCCGGATGAACAAGATATGGCCCTCTAAAGATTGGACAAAAAGGGAAATAAATTTCTCAACAGGGGAGAGGGTGCGCGCGCCTCCTATGGGAGGGTGCGCGCGCCTCCTTAGATCAAAAGGAGAAAGCACTCAAAGGTAAGTGAGGATGCGCACGCCTCAAAGAAAGGGATGCGCGCGCCTCCCTTCTACAGATGGAAAATCAAGGTTGGAGGAGAGGAGGGTGCGCGCGCCTCCTATGGGAGGGTGCGCGCACCTCCTATGGACAGAAGGTCTTGTTTCAAGAAGGGCCTAAGGGTGCGCGCGCCTCCTATGGGAGGGTGCGCGCGCCTCCTTGCCCGGAAAGGCAAATTCCGGCCAAAATATGGGTTTCTTCCATTTTCAATCCAAAACTCAAAACAAACCCAAATCTTCACCATTTCACAAATACTTGGAACCAAGACTTGCAATATACACAACTATGAACCAAAAACACTTATAGACTTGCAATGGGGCTAAATAACAACATCTATAAACCCAACACAAGATTCAAATACCAAATTCCATAAAAATGAATAAAAATGTAAATCATCTCAAAATCAACCAAAGAAGCAATAAATGGAAATCATAGTATCATCTAAGCATAGGATGAACATTTTAGCATAAATGGGGGGGGGGAAGTAACTTACATGAATTTTCTCAAAGTTGATGATTTCAATATTTTTGGCTTCCAACGATCCTATCGACGATCTAAACATGTTTCAAGTTTTAAGAAATGAGAGATAACAAGAGGAAGACGAAGAAAATGAAGAGAGAAGTGAGAGAGAAAAAACTTACCACAAACAAGGAGGGAGAGAGGGAGTTGCTGGGAATGATGAGGGAGAAGAGAAAGAGTGAGGGAGAAGAGAAGGAGTAGGGAATTATTTCAAAATGTTACAATTAGACCCCTTCCCCATCACTAACACAAATACTCCCCACTAACAAATAAGACTCAACACTTCTACACTAGCACAAATGACACAAATAAAATGCTAGGCATAAATTATTATAACACATAAAATGCACACATAAATATTTAAATAAATAATGATTTAAAGAAATAAATAAGAAAATAAATAAATAATAATTATTTATTACCAATAAAATAGAGCCTAGATTTCGGGTCGTGACATTCACTCCCCCTTAAAAAAAATTCGACCCGAATTTTAACGAGACTTACCCGAATTAAAAAGCCACGGATATTTCCTCTCGATCTCATCTCGGAGCTCCCACGTCGACTCCTCGATATGATGATTCCTCCAAAGAACTCTAACCAATAAAATACTTTTGTTTCTCAATTCTTGGACTTTGGCATCTAAAATCCGAACCGGTCGTTCCTCGTAAGTCATATCCGGCTCGATATCCTCCGGTACCCTCGGTAACACGTGAGATGGATCATGAACATACTTCCGAAGCATAGAAACGTGAAACACGTTGTGCAACCGGTCTAAAGATAGCGGTAACGCAAGTCGATACGCTAGAAGCCCAACCTTTCCCAAAATCTCAAACGGGCCAATAAACCTCGGAGCCAATTTGCTTTTCTTCCCAAACCTACGAATACCCACTTTCGGAGATACTTTCAAGAACACCAAATCACCGGTCTGAAAACTAAGATCTCGTCTTCGGTTGTCTGCGTAGCTCTTATGTCGACTCTGGGCTGTTTTCAATCGATCCCTGAAGCAATTCAATACCCACGATCTTCGCTTCACCGACTTCGTTCCAACAATAGGCGATCTACACTTTCTTCCATACAAGGCCTCATACGGTGCCATCTCGATACTAGCCTGATAACTGTCGTTGTAAGAGAACTCCACTAACGGTAAATGTCTATCCCAAGAATCGGAAAAGTCTATCGAATAAGCTCGCAACATATCCTCCAAAATCTGAATAGTCCTCTCGGATTGACGTCGGTCTGAGGGTGAAAAGCTGTACTAAAACGCAAATCTGAACCCAAAGCTTCTTGAAACGCCTTCCAGAATCTAGAAGTAAACCTTGGGTCTCGATCTGACACAATACTAACCGGAACCCCATGCAATCTCACAATCTCATCAATATAAAGGGTCGCAAGCTTCTCCATCGAATACCTGATGTCAATAGGCAAGAAATGGGCACTCTTGGTCAATCTATCCACTATTACCCAAACACTGTCATACTTCCTACGGGTGCGAGGTAGTCCCGTAACGAAATCCATAGTCACATGCTCCCATTTCCACTCGGGAATCTCTAACGGCTGAAGTAGTCCCGCTGGTCTCTGATGCTCGGCTTTGACCTGCTGACAAGTTAAACACTTCGAAACATACTCCGCTATTTCCCTTTTCATGTTATTCCACCAAAAATGTTGTTTCAAATCCTGATACATCTTCGTACTACCCGGATGAATAGTATATCTCGATTTGTGACCCTCATCTAAAACTTGCCTCTTTATTCCACCAACATCGGGTACACACAAACGATCACAGAAAGTCAAAACCCCACTCGAACTCAAAGAAAAAATCCTCGAAGTTATTTTCCTTCAATTTACCCATTATCTTCACCAACTCGGGATCTTCTTTCTGAGCTTCCTTTATCCTCTGAATTAGGGTCGGAGATACCCTAATATTCGCAAATATAGCCCCATGTCTCGATTCACGAGGAGACCAATCTCGAACATCCTCAAGCATTTTCCACTCACTGACCATCATCGAAGCCACATAAGATTTTCTACTAATCGCATCGGCGACCACATTCGCCTTCCCGGATGATAAGAAATCGTACAATCATAATCTTTCAACAATTCCATCCATCGGCGTTGCCTATTATTCAACTCTTTCTGGGAGAAAAGGTATTTCAAACTCTTGTGATCGGTAAAAATTTCAAACTTCGCCCCATAAAGGTAGTGCTTCCATTGTGCAACGCAAAGACTATTGCCGCCAACTCCATATCATGAGTCGGGTAATTCTGTTCGCTAGGGGTCAACTTCCTCGAAGCATACGCAATCACCTTCCTGTTCTGCATCAAAACACAACCCAAACCCTCTTTCGAAGCATCACTATAAATTACTAAATTGTCATTCCCATTAGGAAAGGTCAAGATCGGTGCGGTAGTCAACCTCTTCTTCAATTCCTCGAAACTCTTGTCGCATTTCTCGGTCCACTCAAACGGGACATTATTCCGGGTCAACTGAGTCATCGGAGTAGCAATCCTCGAAAACCCTTCTATAAATCTTCGGTAATACCCGGCCAAACCCAGAAAACTTCTGATCTCGGTCACTGACTCGGGTCTCTTCCAATCCACTACGGCTTCAATCTTAGAAGGATCCACCGAAATCCATCTTTAGAAATCACATGGCCCAGAAATGACACTTTCTCGAGCCAAAATTCGCATTTACTAAACTTCGCAAACAACTGCTCCCTCGCAAGAACGGATAAAACTGTCCTCAAGTGTTGCTCGTGTTCCTCTTGAGATTTAGAGTAGACGAGTATATCATCAATAAAGACCACCACGAACGAATCAAGATAAGGATGGAAAACCCGATTCATCAAATCCATAAACACGGCCGGCGCGTTCGTCAACCCAAACGGCATAACCAAGAACTCATAATGACCATAACGGGTGCGGAAAGCCGTCTTCGGAATATCTTCTGATCGAATCTTCAACTGATGGTACCCACTCCTCAAATCAAGCTTAGAAAACACAACTGAGCCTTGAAGCTGATCAAATAAATCATCAATGTGAGGTAGAGGATACTTGTTCTTCACCGTAACCTGATTCAACTTTCGGTAGTCGATACACATTCTCAACAAACCATCTTTCTTCCGCACAAACAACACCGGTGCTCCCCACGGGAAACACTAGGGCGGATAAACCCTCGATCAAGAAATCTTGCAATTGAACCTTTAGCTCCTTCAACTCTGCGGGAGCCAACCTATACGGTGCTTTCGAAATCGGAGCCGTACCCGGCAAAAGATCTATACAAAATTCTATCTTACGATCAGGAGGCATATCATACTCAGAAGAGAAACATCGGGAAATTCCCTAACTACCCGGACACTCTCCAAACTAGGGGATTCTTTCCTAGTATCAAGAACACTAGCCAAATACCCTTCACAACCATGGTGCAATAATTTTCTCGCTTTCACATAGGAAATCACACGAATATTTTTACCCAAAGGCATAGCCTCGAAAACAAATTTAGGCATATCAGGGATAGAAAAAGTAACCACTTTCCTAAGGCAATCAATGGAAGCATGAAACTTGCTCAACCAATCCATACCCAAAATAACATCAAAGTCCTGAATAGGAAGGACTACCAAGTCCGCACATAAGACACGACCACATATAACCACATCACACGCACGAAAGACTCTATCAGTCACCAAACATTCTCCTATAGGGGTAGACACCTCTAACACATAAGGCAATGACTCAGATGCAGCATTTAGTAAGGAAGCAAATTGCACAGAAATGTATGAATGAGATGATCCTGGATCTACTAACGCTCGTGCGCTCATACTAGATATAGAAATAATACCTCCAATAACTGTAGGATCATCTGTGGCTTGTTGTTGATTCATTGCAAACACTTTCCCTTGGACCTTGGGCTTTCCCGTAGCGTCCCTTTTCTGACCCTGAGGAGCCCCAGCTCCTACCCCAGTTGGTTGAATTCTATTCCTCGGACAATCCCTTGCAAAATGACCCATTTGACCACAATTGGTACACCTTCCCTGTTTCTTCCAACAACGGTCCTCTGAATGACCTTCCCTCTGACAATACGAACAAAGTCTCCTGTTTTGGTTCCCTTGGTTCCCGGAAGTAGTACCCGGGTTCCTTGGGTTTTGTTTCCCTCGAGACTGAGATTGTCCCCAAAGTTACCTCGGTTATCAATCCTTGGTTGTGGCTTGCTTTGCGCTCCTTGCTTACTCGGGTTGGCTACCTCGGTCTTCCTCTTATGTTCCCCAATATCTTGCTCTATAAGATAGGCACGGTCCACCGCATCCTGGAATGTCACAATCCTCTGGGCTATAAGCTGAGTACGGATGGAAGTCTTCAATCCCGAATGAATCTCATAGCTTTTTTGCTCCTCGGTCCTCACCAAATAGTCACAATACCGGGCTAATTCTGTGAACTTAGCCGAGTATTGTGCTATAGACAACAAACCTTGCTCCAGGTTGATCAGCTCGATCTCCTTTCGGTTTTGATCAACAACCGGAATGAAATTCTCTTGAACTTCCGTACAAACAATTCCCATGCATAAACCGTGTGAGTATCATCCCAATTAGCTTTAACACCCTTCCACCAATGCTCGGCGGCTCCCACAAGTTTGTAGGCCGCGAACCGGACCTTGTCCTCATTCGTGCAACCAAATACCTCATAAATCTTCTCCATCGACTCAATCCACAACTCAGCTTTCCGAACATCGGGTTCCCCATTGAATTCAACCGGTTTCAGTTTGAGAAATTGCTCCAATCCATAACGGGGTGGTGCTTGTTCTACCCTCGGACCTTGATCATGTATGGCCTTCATGGCCGCCTCGAACATGCCTTGAAACATAGCACGTGCTTCTTCCCTTGTGTCATTCTGATTCTGTGCCCCACTAGAGCCTTCGCCTGCTCTCCTTCTAGCCATTTCAAACAATTACATGCATAAGACATCAACCGTTACTCACTCCGAACACAACTACCCACCTAGGTCATACTAGTCCACCTAGACTTATACTTAGAGCCAAACCATAGCTCTGATACCAACTGTCGCGACCTCGAACCCCGCGGGCCCGAGATCGCAAGCTGGACGTCGACTTAAAACCAAATTGTGAAATACCGAAGTTAAAAATTCCATTTGATACCAAAAGGTGATGATCCAAAGTTTTACAAATCCAAGTTTGATGATAACCAAATACAACTATCATAAACTTCCACAAGTTTATGCCCAACAGAATATAAATGTACAATTCTTAATGACGTCATTGTTTGGTACAACTATCCCAAAAAGGTTACACATTTATATAATGTAAACCAACCTATAACAACTTTCCCTAAAAGAATGTATCCACACTCGACGTCCTCTTTCTCGTGATCAGCGAGACTAATCCTTAACACCTGGGGGGGGTTAAGGAAAAACAAAGATAAAAGAAAGGGGGTGAGATAAATCTCAATAAGTTACTAATGCAACTACATGACATGCTATGATGCAATATACAATAATAAATCATAGCTAGCACATAGCATTTATCACATAACAGATAGCAGCGGAAATAAACACATAACAAAGGATATAGCCAAGGTTTTCCCAAACTGATATAACCAAATAAAGGTCGCTGCGCAGCTTCAATAATCAACAAATCATCATCTTCATAATAGCATGAAAGCTGAAGAGAAATCCCCGGTACCAGAACCAATAACAAAGTAACGTGCCACAAAGGGCGGGAGCCATGCCACAAAGTCATGCTCCAAAACATCTCAACCAAGGCCGATCTGGAAGAGGAAAATAAGGTCAAAACAATGGTCGACACCATGATGGACTTGGCCGGTGCCATCACAATATCTCGCATCGCCCGACACAACCACAAATACCAGCTGGAATTTCAAATAAATGCTAAGTAATAAATACTAGCTTAATTAAACAACTTAGGTTTCCAAAGTAGGGAACCATACCAAGAAGTCACCAAGAAAGTGAAATGAACCAACAACACACAATTAAAGTGTTCCAACAATCTTAACAATGATACACAATTCCCATATCACATTTGACCACAAAGGATTCAGTTAATTCGAGCACTCAACCAAATTCACTCACTCATCTAGAAGAGCTTAAGGAGAGCTTTAAAACGATAATTTATACGCCTAAAACGGAGTCCGGATGAACAAGATATGGCCCTCGAAAGATTGGACAAAAAGGGAAATAAATTTCTCAACAGGGGAGAGGGTGCGCGCGCCTCTTAGATCAGAAGGAGAAAGCACTCAAAGGTAAGTGAGGATGCGCGCGCCTCAAAGAAAGGGATGCGCGCGCCTCCCTTCTACAGATGGAAAATCAAGGTTGGAGGAGAGGAGGGTGCGCGCGCCTCCTATGGGAGGGTGCGCGCGCCTCCTATGGATAGAAGGTCTTATTTCAAGAAGGGCCTAAGGGTGCGCGCGCCTCCTTGCCCGGAAAGGCAAATTCCGGCCAAAATCTGGTTTCTTCCATTTTCAACCCAAAACTCAAACAAACCCAAATCTTCACCATTTCACAAATACTTGGAACCAATACTTGCAATATACACAACTATGAACCAAAAACACTTATAGACTTGCAATGGGGCTAAATAACAACATCTAGAAACCCAACACAAGATTCAAATACCAAATTCCACAAAAATGAATAAAAATGTAAATCATCTCAAAATCAACCAAAGAAGCAATAAATGGAAATCATAGTATCATCTAAGCATAGGATGAACATTTTAGCATAAATGGGTGGGGGGGAGTAACTTACATGAATTTTCTCAAAGTTGATGGATTTCAAATATTTTTGGCTTCCAACGATCCTATCGACGATCTAAACATGTTTCAAGTTTTAAGAAATGAGAGATAACAAGAGGAAGACGAAGAAAATGAAGAGAGAAGTGAGAGAGAAAAAACTTACCACAAACAAGGAGGGAGAGAGGGAGTTGCTGGGAATGATGAGGGAGAAGAGAAAGAGTGAGGGAGAAGAGAAGGAGTAGGGAATTATTTCAAAATGTTACAATTAGACCCCTTCCCCATCACTAACACAAATACTCCCCACTAACAAATAAGACTCAACACTTCTACACTAGCACAAATGACCCAAATAAAATGCTAGGCATAAATTATTATAACACATTAAATGCACACATAAATATTTAAATAAATAATAATTTAAAGAAATAAATAAGCAAATAAATAAATAATAATTATTTATTACCAATAAAATAGAGCCTAGATTTCGGGTCGTGACAACACCAGACTTAGTCCACACATCGGTCACTTTTTGAAGTTCATCCCTTTGTGCAGTAAGATCATGGATTCGGGTGAGAAGTACCTCGGTTCTGTCCTTAAGGTAGCGGTTTTCTTCCACAATAGAATCTATCCCAACAATTTGGAGCTTGAGTTTTTCAATCTCCTCCTTATGGGACTTGCACTCTTTTTGGGAATATTCAAGTTCCGCTGCCATTAATTTATATGCCTTTTTAAGCACAGTGTGTTGTTGACAAATAACATTAGCACGTTCACGTACCTGGTCATCATGGCTTTGTTCGGTTGATCCTCAGCAGAGTAGTTTGGTGAAGTAGGAGTTTTGCCTTGTTTAGCTTCAGGATTTCTTGGTGAAACTGACTTCATTTGATGGAGTGGCAGTGGAAGGCTTTCGGAATTTCAACTTTTTCTTCAAATCCTATTAGGTAAAGATTTACAACTCCTTCATCTTCATCACTATCATCTGTATCAGAACCCATCCATGTTAATGGTTGTTCTCCTTATTCAGCAACCATTCCTCTTCTCTTGAAAAACTTCTTGTTGAACGGTTTCTTGGCAGGAGCGGCTTCATAGCGCGGTTTGGGACAACTGGAGGCAAAATGACATGGTTGTCTGCAGTTGTAACAAACAAGATCATCCCTTTTCTTAGCATCAGCTGCTTTGTTGAATCTGGTTGGAGGGACAAACTTTGCAGGGCCGCCTGACTGAAATTGAGCTCTGTTCTTTCTGAACTTGGTGTAGTTTTTCACATAGAGAGCAAATTCGTCATCATCCATGTCATCAAAGTCAACTTGAGTAGAACTGGATGCTACACTTTGGGAATTTTGAGATATAGTGTAGGATTGATGAGATTGCTGAGGTTGAGAATAGGGTTGGTGATGTTGAGGGTAAGGTTGATGAGGCGGTTGGTAATACTCTGGAGGTGCGGTTTGAGGAATATATCTTGGAATATTTGGATCAAAAGAAGCGGTTTGTAAATGAGTATTAGATGCGGTTTGATGGTGATCTGGATTGTAAACTGAAGATGTGGCATTGTTGAAAGCGGCAAGAGAAAGAGACTTGAATCTGTTTTCGGTTTCATGAGCTTCCTCAAGCTTGAATTCAAATACCCTTAGCATGGCATAAAGATGACGAATATCAAGAGCTTCCAGATCTTTGTTGTCTTTAATGTTGGTAGTTTTGATCAGCCATTTGCTACCAAGAGATTGCATGAATCTCATGTTCAGGTCAGTATTGGAATACTTGTGCCCTAGAGAGAAACATACATTGACAATTTCCACGAACCGCTCATAGCATTGGCAAAGAGATTCCTTTGGGTCTTTGACAAAGTAATCAAAGAGACTTCTCTGTTGGTAGAGGCGGTTCTTCTTGGTGTCGGCATCTCCTTCCAGAAAGTCAATGATGCCATCCCATGTTTCCTTTGCGGTATTGCAATCTAGAACCTTTGAGTGAGTTCTTAGATCAATAGCTGATACAAGCATGGACATAGCTCTACCATCAAAGTCCACATTCCGTTGATCAGTTTCGGTCCATTCAGCTTCCGGCTTCTTGATTTTCGCGGTTTGTCCAGCAGTACCTGCATCAGGGTTAGCCTTCATCGGGACATAGGGTCCATTAACAATTGCAGTCCATAATCTACGATCCTCATATATCATGTGCTTCTTCATCCTATCTTTCCAGAAGATGAAACTATCTTCATTAAGAATAGGTAAGTGATTAGAGTTGGATGTCTGCATCATATGGGAGTTTATGTTTGCCATTGGATCAGCACCCAAGCGGTTAAGCTTGTAAAATAATTTTTTGTGGATAAGCTCTGATACCACTTGTTGGTCCCAAAGGGCAACAAGGGTATAGAACCGCTAGAGGGGGGTGAATAGCGGTTTAAAATCTTTTTCGAAATACCCTTGAAAATCAACCAAGTGCTTATCAGTTTGGTCTATTGCGGTTTAAAGCACTAGAACCGCTCAGATAAAATGCACAGCGGAGTTTTGCGGTTTTGGCCAAACTGAATTATAAAGAGTAGGGCAGTTTAAGTGGTTGAAAAAGGAATGATGCAACTGACAAGGCACAACTGAAGTATCACAGAAGTATGCAAATCATTTATCAAGTCATTTCACATAAGAGTAAATAAAGCTCATAAACAGAAATGTAAATGACAAGACAGAAATTAAAGATAAAAGACACACAATTTGAAGAGGTTCGTTCTTGAAAGAACTACGTCCTCTACCTAGGTGGTTAGCCTAGGATTTTCTAATAGCTACTAGACTTGTATTGATTTAGAGGAGTTTTTACAAGATTACAAAGAATCTAAACTCTAAATAAACAATCTAACTAAACAATGCTATTATAACAACCTGTGTTTTCGAGGTATATAATCTATAAGAAAATATACTCCGGGTGTGTGGTGTGGAAAGAAATCAAGAGCTCAAAGTATCTAAGTGATGGCGAGCAAGTGATTACTTTTTGTGCAAGGCTGAGTTGTGATGGTTTGAAGGCTTGAAGCTTTGATGAAGAACTCTGGGTTTGCTAAGGAGATGATGAAGATATGAATATCTGGGTTTTCAATCTTCAAAGAAAACTTGAATAGTTGGGATATTCTCTTTGAAGCTCAGCAACCTTCATTGTTGAAAATAAAGGCTATTTATAGTGAAGACATTAGTGACCGTTGGACAAAGAGGTGAGTCATTGTATGGCGGTTCTATGCGCTGTCACAATCCCATTGGTTGGCCTGTCAATCCCATTGGTTGACATGTCACTGTCGTCCTTTGCTTTTGCTTTGTGGCAGGAAGTTGTTGGATCACTACCTGACATTCTCCTTTTAGTTGTTGGAAAAGTACAACGGTAACTTTTCAAAAAGCGAGACAACCCGACATTCCAAGAATAACTGAAACATGACTTGAAGTTTAAGGACAAGTCACCAGTCATTCATTTACGGTTGTAAAGTGAATGTTTGTCTTTCAAGGAGTAAATGACAGCAATAACTTCTTCAATATCTTGGTCGGCGGTTCCACCAGATGCATGTGCGGTTTCATGAATGAACTTGAAATGCGGTTTCATCAAAGACACAAACTGCGGTTTGATGAAGGACTTAAGGCACCATGCTTGCGGTTTAAAGATGGCGGCTTGAGGGACGCTAAACCGCTATGGATAAACCGAACATAACTCAGCCTAACTACTAAACATCTAGAAATGGACTTGTCTAAAAATTGAAGTAAAACTTCATTACATGTAAACCTAAAGTCCATAAAAGGACACGTGGAATGGGTCAATCAAATCAGGTGGGTGTACTAACAATGAATCCTAACAGCTTCCGCTTCATCTTTTCCTCAATCTTATTCTGAAAATGAGCGTGGCATTCAGGGGTTATGAAAATTGTTCCAACAAAAGATGATGCCGATTTTGATGATGGCCATATTTCTCTTTGTTTACGTTTACTTGTAGTTATGGAAATGAAATAATTTTTGGAACCACTATATATAGAGAGATAATATATAGAGATATGAGAAAATATATATGGGAAGTAATTATTTATTGTAAACTTGAGCTTTAAGTTTTAAGTAGTAATTATATATTGTGATTATTTTTTGTTTCTGACATTGAGAGTAAGTTAAGTTGTGAGGCCACAACCTATCAAGGACAGTACCCATTTTGTAAAGTCTGTCAAGATTTTAGTGTTGGTAAACAAGTTTTATTTAGCGTTACGGAGTTTCATTTTTTTTAAAAGAACAGTAATCAGTAATGATAGAGAGAAATTGTGTAAAACGATGGAGAAAAAGAAAGTCCTATCAATATGATATGATACTGACAAGTAGATTGTGCTTCGTCCTAATTTTTTTTTTTTTTTTTTTTTTTTATTTCAAATTCCTGTGATGGGCCGAGTCCAGAATAAATGAATATTCCGGTTGGCATAATGTTTATTTATTGGGGAAATGACAATTTAGGGTCCAAAGTTTGGGGGGTGTGCCAATAGGGGTCTGATGTATCAATTTTGTCAATTTAGGGTCCAAAGTTAACAACGTTAGTCAATTAAGGGTTTTTGGACTAAGTTGCAAAGAAAATCCAGTTAAGTAACAGAAAAACTTAACTAAAGTTAGTTTTGAATGTTCGTCTGGGCTGTCATTTCACACACCCCTTATACAATGGACCCTAAATTTTCTTTCACTTTTATTATTAAATTTTCGAATAATTTTAATTAATTTAAAAATAATAATAAATAAAATAATAAGCAAATAAAAAATTAAAGTGGTTTTTTTTAAAACCGCAAATAATGAAGTTATAAACAAGGAAAATTAATAATAAAAATAAAAAATAATTTTATAAATAAAATAATAATTGGAATACTAATATTAATAATGAACCAATACTAACCACCACCACAGAAAAAAAAAAAGAATTTTCCAATCCCCACTTTCTTCTTTCTAAAAAAATAAAGTGGTTTTTTTTTTGGAATATAGTTTTTTTACACTTTTTCCTTTTTAAAAATTATACTTTTTATTTTATAGTGGTTCTAATGAAAAAATATTTTTATTGTATTTCTTGAAAAATATTTTCGGTAAATGACGTCTTAATTATTAGTTAATTTAATATAAGAAAGTAAAATTTATATTTCAATTTTTTTATTAATTTTCTACATCTGAAATGACAATATGCTCATGCAAATAATAAAAACAAACTCCAGTTAAGTTCATGTCAAAACACTTGTGACTTAACTGGATTCCGTTAACAAAATCGTTAAAAAACCCTAACCTGCACAACTTTTGCAACTTTGGACCCTAAATTGACAAAATTGATATATCAGACCCCTATTGGCACACACCCCCAAACTTTGGACCCTAAATTGTCATTTCCCCTTATTTATTAATATTCCTTGTTACTCCATCCGTTTTAGAGAATGAAATAATATCAGTGTCATTGCATGAGGGTAGCAAATAAGGCTACTTTGCTGAAAAGGCATGTCATGTAGAACCAAATGTAGGGAGTAATTTTGCCTGCCTTGGTATTTCATTTACGCCCATTTTGGATTTTGGGCTTTTATTTAACCATTAGCTTCACCTTTTTTTTTTTTTTTTTTTTTTTTTTAAGAAAGAAAGAATTAAAGAAAAACTCTTTTCTAACAATCAAGTTTGTCAACCCTATATTAAAACAATTAATCAAAACTACACATATGAAGAATCAATTTGGAGGTAGAAAAAGAATTCTGTTACACACACACACCCCAGTGACGGAGTCATGAATTTTCATCAATTGGGGCAATGATTGCACAACATAAGAATTTTAACTATATTTTGGTCAATGGAGGCAAAAATAAATAAATTAGCTTATTATTACTTTTATCTCAAAGGGGGAAATTTTCAACAAATTACACTAAACTCTTTTTTTTTTTTTTTTTTTTTAAAAAAATTTGCACTAATAAATTTTTATTTTTCAAAAATTAATGGGGCAATTGCCCCCTTTAATGAGCCCTATGTAACTCCGCCACTGACACACACCCACACAAGAATCAATTTAGAGGTAGAAAAAGAATTCTGTATACACACATATAAGAATCAATTTGGAGGTAGAAAAAGAATGGAGTTGGTTTTGGGGAAAACTAGTTCCTCCATACTCCCTCCGTCCCCATTTACACTACAAAAATGAGGTTTTGCACAAAAATTAAGAAAATGATTGTAAAGTTGATGTGTTGTGAGTGTAGATAGTTGAGTGGGAGAGAGAAAGTGGGGTAGAGAAAAGTAAGTGGATAGTTGTTGTGAGTATGACAAGTGGGTCCCACTATTTAAAAAGTAATAAAAACTTTCCTTTTGGGGATTTTGTAAAGTAAATGGGGACACCCAAAATGGCAATTTTTGTAAGGTAAATAGGGACGGAGGGAGTAAGTTATAAAAAGTCTACTTTTTAACCCTTTAACCCTAAGCTTTAAACCCTAAACGGCCTAAACCATAAATCTTAAACCCTAAACTTTAACCACTATAAAAACAAGATTTTTTTATAACTTATGGAGAAACTAGTTTCCCCCAAAAATTTCTCAAAAGAATGATGTTGTACACACACACACACACACACACACACACAAATACTCCCTCCGTTTCACCCGAATTATGATTTTTGGATTGAGCACGGTAGGAAAATGTGTTAATGGAGTAAGTGTTATAAGTATGAAAAGTGAAGTAGGAGAGAGAGAGAGTGTGGGGGTAGAGAATAATGAGTGGAAAGTGGTTGTGAGTGTGAATGTGAGTCCCATTAAATAAAACACTTCCATTTTTGGATTGTCCTAATTCGAATGGGACACCCAAAATGAAAATTTGTCCAAATTTGAGTGGGGCGGAAGGAGTATATATATATATAAGAATCAAACTGGTGGTAGAAAAAGAATGCTGTTGTACATGATATATACATACATACATACATACATGTGTACTGCATATTATTAAAAATGCAGAAAGTCAATATATAATAAATAAAGCTATGCGTGAATGAGAGAAATTCTTAGATAGTGTCATTAAATAAAGTTATTAAAACTAGTTTTAAACAATGTAACTACATTTAAAAATTATTATTGATACACCTTAAAAATAGTTATTATATTTTCTTTAATTTCATAAAAAAAAAAGTGTTTTTTCATAACTTTTTGATCAAAACCCATTTGTGTTGGTTGAATAAGAAAGTCAAACTATAACTACCAACGCAAAACAAAGTGAGTATATATGTATATGTATGTGTGTATATATATAAGGTCGTGCTCCTGTGAGAACCTAATATCGTGAGAACTGTGAGAACTTGGATATATTAGGTAAAAAGCTAATGTATCCAATGGTTCACTTGGATACATCATTGGATACATTACTTGACTTGGATACATCATTGGATGCATTAAGTTCTCACGGTTTCCATGATATTTAGGTTTTCATTTGAGCACCTACCTCTATATATATATATATATATATATAATATATTATATATATATATAATCAACTTGTTTTGAAGATGCTTCTTTAAAGGAAAATTTATTTTTCAAGCTAGTAAGCTTGGAAAGAAAAACTCTTTTCTTTTATTGTAATAGAGGGTGTAGAATGTCCTAATTTACACTTGCAATATTTGCAATATTACAATGGGCTCGTTAATTTTATTCATGTACTCCCTCACTTCCGATTTAAGGTTCCTACTTTGACTTTGCACGGGGATTAAGAATAAGTAAATGTTGTGAGTATGAAAAGTAAAGCAGGGGAGAGAAAGTGGGTAGAGAGTTTTTATTGTGAGAATGACAAGTGGGACCCATTGTCCATTTAAGATAATAAAGTAAAGTAAGAATCTTAAATTAGAACAGACCAAAAAAAGAAAATAAGAACCTTAAAGCGGAACAGAGGGATAGAGGGAGTATATGATATTAAAATTGTTTAAAAGTTATGACTTTTCTAATCTTTTGAGAAATAAAAAATTAACATCCATATGTGATTTCAGTAATATTACATGCAATTGGCAAAATAAATAATTATGCAAAAACAATAATAAAGATTACAGATCATTGTGAATTGTGATCCTCACAACCTGAATCATACACAACCCCACAGCAGATTCACACCATATCTCATCAACCCTTGAATTTGAATGTGTTTTTTTTTTTTTTTTAATAAAAAATAAATAGTTGACCTACTACTAATACTTTCTCGGCCAAAATACATTTACCCCCCCAAAGTATCCACCGAATCCCACTTTGCCCCCCAGCGCCAATTTGTCCCACTTTGCCCCCCAAAGCTTCAATTTGTCCCACTTTCCCCCCCAGCTCCAGACTTTGCACCCCAGCACTAACGAATGTTAGAAAATTTAACAGAATAGGTAACGATTGGACTATTTTGTAATGCTTATTAGTTTTTAAGGGTCAAAATGCAAAGTTTCAAATATTAAGTACTAAAAATTTATTTATTTTTCCAAATATTTAACATTATCTTAAATCTTAAATAATTAATAAGTCTTGAAACTAATACTAATTTTATGCTAATTTTTTTTTTTAAAAAAATATGAAATTATTTTTTCTAAATAAATGAAATTTATTTTTTTAATAAACTAAAAAATTAAGTATGTTTTTTTTTTATTTTTTAAATAAAAATATTTAAAAAAATAAAGATTTTTTTTTCAACAAACAAAAAAATACAATATTTTTCTAAAATAAAAAAAAGGCTATAATGTTTTTAATTTTTTTTAAATAAAATTCTTACAAAAATTACAATTTAAAATTTTTTATTTTATATTTTTTAAAAATATAAATAAAACTTTACAATGTTTTTTAGAAAAAAAAATCTTTATTTTTTAAATATTTTATTTAAAAAATAAAAAAAAACATACTTAATTTTTAGTTTTATTAAAAAATAAATTTCATTTATTTAGAAAAAATAATTTCATATTTTTTTTTAAAAAAAAATTAGCATAAAATTAGTATTAGTTTCAAGACTTATTAATTATTTATGATTTAAGATAATGTTAAATATTTGGAAAAATAAATAAATTTTTAGTACTTAATATTTGAAACTTTGCATTTTGACCCTTAAAAACTAATAAGCATTACAAAATAGTCCAATCGTTACCTATTCTGTTAAATTTTCTAACATTCGTTAGTGCTGGGGTGCAAAGTCTGGAGCTGGGGGGGAAAGTGGGACAAATTGAAGCTTTGGGGGGCAAAGTGGGACAAATTTGGCGCTGGGGGGCAAAGTGGGATTCGGTGGATACTTGGGGGGGTAAATGTATTTTGGCCTACTTTCTCCTTCATTACCTTGCCTTTTAAGCACTCTCTCCCTTCTTTCTTATACTTTCTCCCTCCCCCTCTTTGACACATCTCTCTCTCTCCATCTCCATCTCCATCTACCCACTCTCATTTACAGTGGCTATCTATCTTGAATGTCGAGAGAAAGGTACACATAACAACCATTTTCAACTTGTCTCTCTCCCTCCTGAAAAATCAACTGACTTAAACTGGGCCTTTCCCTCCTTGGATCATCATGTAATCATCTATTTCTTCTACATCAAACAATATTTTGACTTTTGCTTATAACCCAATCTTTTTGTTTCTCTAAATAAGAATGAAAATTTTGATTTTCACCTAACTTTGTTCCGTTGTTTTCTTGTGTTGATTTTTCAGGGATACACAATATGATGATGAAGATATAAGGAAGAGGATCAAACGAGAGATCGACGCGTATAATTCATCGCAACAACAACAACAAATGGGAATGGGAAGGAGACAAATGTTGGTGCCACCAGGTGGTTCAGCCTTGAACACAATCACACCTTGTGCAGCTTGTAAGCTCTTAAGAAGAAGATGTGCAGAAGAATGTCCTTTCTCTCCCTATTTCTCCCCTCATGAGCCCCACAAATTCGCCGCCGTTCATAAAGTCTTTGGCGCTAGCAATGTCTCCAAGATGCTCCTGGTAATTTAATTTACTACTCCAACACTTCTTAATAGCCTTAGCTTAAAGACTTTATGCATATGAACCCTAATTTTTAATTCTTGTTTCCTTCCTCTTTTTGTTTTTATATTCTAATTCAAAGTTCTTAATTTTAAGCTTGTCTTCTTGTTTGATCATTTTCTTGGAAACTATAGAAATAGGTCCAAACAATTTGTTTCTTCCTATAGACACTAATTTTGTCCTAAAAAATTAAAGCGCATTTCTAAAAGAGAGATAAATAAGTCTATTGAAGTACTGTATTCATTAACGTACAAGCAAGCAACGTTGTACCCTTAAAAATCTTGTTAGACTCTATTTTTTTTCTTGGAGAAATGCTACGGGCACAAAATGATTTTAAAATCGTGCTCACAAAATTTTATGTGTTAGTTACTGTTTCATGTTCAAATCATTTAATGCTTGGAGCCACAAAATAAACATCAAATTAATGGCTTACGTACAGTATTTTGTGAGCAAGATTTTATGAATTAATAATACTCTTTTTCCTTTTCATTTTGGACTAAAGGAGTACTCACTCCATTTTAAATTATCTGCCGCTTTAGGAGAAAAAATTGTTTCAAAATATCTGTCGCTTTACTATTATCAATGCACTTTTACCCTTTTGTCTCAATTATACCCTTATTTATTAATGATGGTGAAAGTATCTCTCATGCAAGCATTTAATCACCTACAAAGTTGAATTATTTAGGGGCAAATGTGTCTTCTTAACATGCATTAATTACATTTCTTAATATGTGTGAAAAAATCTAAAGCGGCATATATTTTGAAACGGATGGAGTATTTGAGAAATGTTGTTGAAAATGGAACCAAAAAAAGGGTTTCTTCATAATTTGTTCTTTTAAATTTTCGTTTCTGTTTTTATTTATCTATGGGTGTTTTGATTAATCTAGGATGTGGCAGAGACCCAAAGAGCAGATGCAGCAAACAGCTTGGTTTACGAAGCAAACGTAAGGCTAAGAGATCCAGTTTATGGATGCATGGGTGCAATCTCAGCTTTACAACTTCAAATTCAATCTCTACAAGCTGAGCTAAACGCAGTCCGAGCAGAAATATTACGTCATAAATATAGGGAGGCTGCTAATAGTGACATCATCGCTTCTACATTGATCTCCGCAAGTGCCGTCTCCATTGCCTCCCTCCCAACTATCTCTGCTCCGGCCACCCCTCCACCACCACCACCACCTCCGCCACCATCCATAGTTATTTCCTCTTCCTCGAATAATTCATCTTCGTCATCTTCGTCTTCAGCTTCTAATTCAGTTCATTTGTACTCTTTGCCTTCTAGCACTCAGCACTACCATCTCTAATAATAATGTGCCCTATTTTGCATAATGTGTGAGGATCATCTAACTTGGCTTGATTTAGCGACATTTCAGTGCACGAGACTCGTAGACATTGCTAGAGATATATAAGAGGAGATTATTTTCTTATGGATTTAAGGACATCAGCTATCCCAATGTTAACAGTTAATTAGCAGATTTATACATTTCATGTGGTTTTTGTTTTGTTTTCTTCATTAGCAAAAGTAGTTAAATTCTTTGATCAAGAAATTACCATTTGAGTTTCCTTTCATTCGTATGTTTTTGTGACTTCATTTATTAGCTTAGATTTTTTTTCCTACTAATTTCCTAGTTCGGTGATAGTGTTGAGTGAAAAAACGATTGTTGTAATTTACATGTTCAGCCCTTATTACCAAAGAGGAAGTCTCGTGTGAGAAAGTCTCATCATTAAGAGAGGGAATGGGCTTGCCCTGCCTATACCCGCCCATACGAGACAAACCATTTTCTCTCTCAATGAAACACGTCTCACGTGTAAGATTGTCTCACAAAAATATTTGTCAACCCTGATTCTAGCAAGTTAATAGCAAATCATGCTCAAAGTAAGTCACTTTGTGGTGTATTTAGTAGATTGAATTTCAAAGGATCTCAAATTAGAAGAATAAATTGAATGTTGTGGATTTGGAGTTGAAATAGCAAGTCTTCAAATTTTGTTTTGATCTCTCAATTCCCTTTAGAGTTAAAATAAGATTATAGTAATATGGGCATTAATGATGTGAAAAAGTGTACTTTTTCCGATAGGGTCATTGCACGTGTGGGTTTGACCAAGCTTTAAAGAGGTGCATGTGTACACTACATGTTAGTCTGTGCCTTTAAATCTCCAAGTAAGAGACCTGAGAGAGAGAGAGAATTAAATTAAAGGAGGAGCAATGCTTAATGCTGGGGGTATAAAATTCTCACAAAAATTTGGTCACAAAATCTTAGAGTTGAAAATAGGGATGTCCAAACGGAATCGGAAAATCGGACCGGAACCGGAGCAAACCGGCGAATAAACCGGAACCGTCATTCATCCGGGCCGGTTACAGTTCACATAAATGGCGAACCGGAACCGGACCGAAAATCCCTTGTTTTTCAATAATTTTAATGGAGGGTACCGGAACCGTACCGGAACTTAACCGGATTGTGCCAACCGGAACCGGGGTAAGCACGGGCCGGTTCAGGATCACATATAGGCCGAACCGGAACCGGGCCCGGAACCGGCTTTGGCCATCCATAGTTGAAATCATTAAACACTTGGACCCACAGTTTAAACCCTCAGTTAATAAATGACAACTAAAATTTTTTTGTGAAAAAGTTTTTGTGAGCATTTTGTGCCCCTAATATTATTCTTAATGGAGACAAAATAGTATTAGGGACTTTCTCCCCCATAATATTAATCAAAGTCCCCAATTTATTACTGTATTTCCCAGTTTATGTCTGCAATGGAACCCCTCAATATGTCCCCCCCCCCCCCCTCTTTGTTGTTTCGGCTCTTTTTCAGAATTGTGTTTGCAAGTAATAAATTCAAGGTGAAGTAAAAGGATAAAAATTGTTTTTGTGTTTTTTGAGATGTAAGAATAAACGAAGAAATGATAGAGTAAATTAAAATATATTTTTTATGATCATTTTGGGACGGAGGGAGAAAGAGTTTTGTCCGTAATAATGTAACGCTGTAATGTAACCCTTATTATCATAAAGGATTAGTCAATGACTGGCATAAAATTCATTAAGAAAAATAGGGGTGTCAGTGGTTCGGTCTAGACCGCGGTTTGAGACCGAACCGAACCAAACCATACGGTCTGATTCGGTTTACAAGCACGAGCGGTTCGGTTCGGTCTCAAAATTTGGTAAACCGCGTGGTTCGGTTTGGTTTGTGGTCTGACCCCCTTCAAACCGAACCACAAGACCAAACCGCCAAACCGAACCACCAGACCGAACCGTCAGACCGCATACATTAGTCATATATTTTTATGTTAAATAACATCCACCTTTGAAATTTTAAAAAATAAACTACATTACGTTAGACTATTCTTAAATCTCGTTTTGTATCTTATTCAATTTTCATTTCATCACGTGTTATATTTGTTGAGCCACATTGTTGACAAAATTCTGCAGCATGTTCACTTCATTCGGCTTCTTTATTCGTTAAATATTCTTCTTCCTCCGGATTTTCTCTTTTCAACAAAGTCTATAAACCATGATTTGAATCTTCATATGAATCTCAATCTGAACGGTGGTTTGAACCACTATCTAAGCCACGGTCTGAACCACAGTCTGAGCCACGGTCTAAACCGCAATCTGAACCACATTACTGAACCGCGGTCTGAACCAAACCGAACCAAACCACGATGGTTTGGTTTGAACTTTTTCGTGGTTCGGTTCTGTCTGAAATTTTCCAAAACCGATGACTAGTGGTTCGATCTCTGAAATAGCTGAGACCGAACCAAACCGAACCATTTACACCCTACCATGCAAATTATTGTTTCCAATGTCAAACAATCCAATTAACAAATCCCTTGCGGGATTATTTATATTAGAATAAAAATTTATTGTCCGTGACTCATAAATTGTCATGGATCTCAAGGCATATTTTCAAATAAGCACGAACCACGACTAATGCATAAGTTGACTTTTTTTATAATAAATCTTTCTTGATTAACCAAATAATTTCTACTCGTTGGACCGAATAATCGCATACATCTAATACTCCGTACAAGCAAAGTCGGCAAAGATGTTTCCAGCATTCACATTCAATGAGAACACACAGCTTTCATACGCTTAAGCAAAATGTTAACTTCACGTACTGGCAAATTTGTCGAGTAAAATTAGTTTTGGGGAAAGATTTTGAACCAGACTAACATGGGTTTTCGTGTCATTCGCGTTGCTCTGTAGCATTCATTTGTCAAACTCCCAGATAATACCTCCATCCTCTGCAATGGTAATAAACGTATGTTAGCAATATCTACAAATTAGCCTCACAAGTCTGTATGTATTAGAATCTGGAACGGACGTAACTTCTCAACACATAGAACATGCCCTGCACATTAGCTTAGTATTTGGTCAACAAGTTAACCCACTTACCATGTTATTGTTTTACTAGCTCCGTCCCAAAATGAATGTCCAAAAACATCTCAAATTTGGGACGGAGGGAGTATGTAATAGGAAAGGAAATCAAATGATTTGTGACAAAACAAAAAAAGAAAAAAGGAAACATTTTCTAGATGATAGTAGTGGCAACATAAAAGTGTAGGGCAGATAAGATCCTAGTGTATTATAGGTATGCGCAATGCATATATTTCTTGATTTAATTTTCACATTCTACAGCAACCGAAGGCTGAAGTTTCCCTTGTATACTGATACTGCCCTGCCTTCAAGGACTTGCTCTGAAAAATAGTCCTACTTTACAAGGTAGTTTGAATGAGCAGTGTAGGTAATGCAATATTTGAAGGAAAGAGCTAGGGATTGCAAAATAATGTTCCAATGAATCCT
The DNA here is from genome assembly GCA_026119855.1 of Campanula takesimana. Taxonomy (NCBI): domain Eukaryota; kingdom Viridiplantae; phylum Streptophyta; class Magnoliopsida; order Asterales; family Campanulaceae; genus Campanula; species Campanula takesimana. Next base: position 171,667 of record JAOWBW010000687.1, read on the forward strand.
AAACGATGCGTCAAATACGTGATTGGTTACTATGTGACCCCACAAGTAACTGATATGGTATCTGATTGATGAAATGCTTGACACAATTGGTTAGAACTCAAAAATGAAGTGAAATGGAGTATTATTACCTTTAACCTTCTTGTTGATCCATATTTCGGCCAGCATGCCAGCACCAACTCCAGCAACAATCCATGCTCCATAAAATGCGATGGCAGATGGCATGGATCTTCTAGGAAGAAAATAGTCCTCAGGAATATTTCTGATCCTTCTTGGAAGCCGTTTCTTGACAGTTGGTCCCGCATTCTGCTGGTTATTACTGGCAGACTCGCCAATATTTTTCCAGTCCATTCCATTTGCTGAGTCCTTAACCTCTTGAATCACCATTGGGGTATACCAACTCAACACTTGATTTGTTGCCCAATTCTGCAAAGCCACCCACAGAAAGGAAAAATCAAGAGATGAGCTCCAGTTAAACAAAATTGTATTGCAGAACTACAATATACTCCCTCCGTTCTAGAAAAGTTGAAACATTTACTTTGGAGTTGGGAAATTAAGGATATAACATTATATTAAGAATGAAAGGTAGAGAGGAAGAGAGAGAATTAGTGGGGGTGGAAAGAGAAAGAGTGGAGAATAATGAGTGGTTGAGAGGAAGAGAGAGAATGAGTGGAGGATTATAAAAGTAATAAAAAGCCTCCATTTTTGGATTGTTGCAACTTTTGTGAAATACCCTTAAATGGCAAAATGTTGCAACTTCTTTGGAACGGAGGGAGTATAGGATTTCGCGCATTATGGGCATTTTCCAAGAGAAATTTTAGCTCTCAACAAAGACAAGTTGAAAAAGCATAAATTACTGAAAGCAAGCAATCTTCCGGATAGAGTTCTTAGAATTTCTAATGCATGTATGCTGACAAACTATACCGAATACACAAAGGCGTGGTCAACAAAGAAAGGACTTTTCATCATACAATCGCTATCATAGCCAAACTCTCACATATCATTCTTCACTTGCACAAGGCGTGGTACTTTAAAATATAAGACAGAAGAAAAGACCATATCTAACCAAAACAGACAAGATAGAATCAGATCTGAAGGAGGATGCCATCTTTTTTTTTTTTGTAGATCATAAAGCAAGAACAATCAACCAGAAACAATCAAGCTATACAATGAATCCACCAAGGTGAGCAACAAAGAAGCGGGACTTTGCATCATATAACCATTATACATAGCCTAACTCTCAAAATAATTGCCATACGGAGCATAGGCAAATACTAAACTCAATACTATTACTCTAAACTCTTCTACATGGATCTACCATTTGGTTGGTCTATTCTTACCACTAGCCTTGCTTTGATACTATCACAGTTCTTAACGGATGCCCCTAGCAGCTTTTGTCATGTATCTATGAGTAATAAGCAATTTCTCTCATTTTATTAGCTACTAGAGCAAAGCTCGTCTTTAGAAGTTGGTTTATTACAAACTTTACCTTGACTAGTTGTACCTGATATCCAGCCTAATATTCTTAGTTCAGCTGCTTAGTTTGTAAATGGTGCTCCTTCTAACTAATCACCCCAAGGAACTTGGCAAAAAACGACATGTGAAAACCCTAGTCACTGGAAACATGTACCAGCCCAGTGACGCAAAAGGATATCTATTACGTATTCATGCAATCTATTACAAGATGGACCACCGCTGGATGCTTTCAGGAGTTTGATAAACCTGCTCAAGAAATAAATTATGGCAGCAAGAGCAGTGAGAACACAGATACTGAATATGGTAAACATGAGAAGACTACCATCTTAGATGTGTACGGTTCCCTACACAACAACTGGTCAGGTAACTTTCACCGAATATGCACCAGTGGGTGCCTGAAAAGGCGGAAACTGAGGGCAGATTTAGTTGGGAGTACAAACACAGAAGACCATGCATGATCAGGGCTAGATTGGTTTTTAGAAGAGACAAAAGGGAATTCCCCTGTTTCATCAGTTCACCATCTACTTCTCGATAACATAATTCCATCATGTCGACTTAATATGATAAACTCCATGTCACTGGCGGACCTACCCTTACCCTTAAGGGGGACGCGGCCCCCGTTTGTAATAAATAAATAAATTGTGCAATTTTTGTAAATTTTAATTAATCAGTGCAATAAATTAACTTTTGCCCTCCTTTCAGTGAAGAAAAAAATACACTACAATTTTTTTTGCCCCCTTACACTAATAAAACTAATTTTGCCCCCCTTCCAAAAAATTCTTGGGTCGCCACTGCTCAGTGTGTGCATGTGTGGATGTATGCATGTCTAACATGACTTGATAGATGAATTCGACTGGTTAATTTTCTTGCTGGAGTTGACTTGATTTACAACAAAAATAACAGCGATAATCTCTTCCGCCTCCACCATATCTAGACTGCCCAACAAATTTTCTTTGGTGCCCTGCTTATTTGGTTTCTACAGTCCATACCGTTACTATCCATCTTATAAGTTGGAATTCTTTTAGAGAGAATCTTATTAGAAAGAGCAATGCTAGGGACACAAAATTTGTTAAATAATTGACATTCATTCAGGGATTGAGGAGAAATAGATGTAAGCATTCTACCATTTCTCTCGTTTGTAACTGTTGCACACTAGTTACAATGAATTCGGCATAAGTTTCTATGGATGTGGAACAACGTGATTCACACAGACATTTTAACAAACACTTGGCTTACAACACTATACACCCATCTACCAATCAATCTTTCTGCAGATGATTTCCCCAACATAAATATAAGAGTACCGAAATTAACATGGAGAAATGAAATTATAAACATATTTTACGGGTGCGAACAGCAACACTCTTTACGAATCATCTACAGTCACTAACATAGTGGGGCTAGATTTTGACAAATTAAACAACCAAGAGACTACAAAATTAGAATAGAGCGAAGATGGAGGTTCACCGGTTACCGGAATTTAATCTGACTGTCAAAGATTCCGACGATCCCGCGGCTGTGTCCGGCGTAATACCCCCTTCCCCTTCTCCACAGTGCAGTTGTTCAAGCGTGGGGAGAACCTAGACGTATTCCGAAGGCCAAAATACGTTTATCCCCCAAACCCCAAAGTATACACCGAATCCCACTTTGCACCCTCGCGCGAAATTCGTCCCAATGTCATACCCAATGTTTGAATAATCCCAGTTTACACCCTAGATCTTAACAGACGTTAAAAATTTAACGAAAATGGTCATGTGCATGTCACATGACGGATATTTTGGTCATTCTCATTGTAGGTATTAACTTCCCACTCTTTCAATGTAATTAAATTAAAAAAAAACATTTATACATTATTTATAAGATAAATAATATAAAAATTAAATACTAAAAAAATTAAGCAACACTCTTTTAATGTACTCCCTCCGTCCCAAAACATTTTGCACCATTTTGAAGATGCACGGGAATTAAAGTAAGAGTATATAAATTCAAAAGTATTGTGAGTGGGAAAGAGGTTGTGAGTAGGATAAGTTGAGTGAGATTTACAAGTGGGGTCCAAAAGTAAGTGTGTGAGTATGATAAATGGGGTAGGGAGAATAAAAAAGTAACAAAATTTGAACATTTTAGGAAAGGGGACTTACTAATGGGACACCCAAAAAGGAATAAGTGCAAGGTGTTTGGGGACGGAAGGAGTAACAACAACAACAACAACAAGAACAAAGCCTTAGTCCCAAAATAATTTTGGGTCGGCTAACATGAATCCTCATATGTCATCGTGATAAAAGGAAGAAAGAGAGAGAGAGAGAGGAAAAGGATGGAGAAAATAAAATAAAATAAATAAATAAATAATAATAATAAGTACGATCAACCCCCATCATTCACATGAATTTTCGCCCTCCACTCCGGCCTCTTCAACGCCGACGGAGGGAGTAAATTAAATTAAAATTTCTAACGTCTGTTAGGATCCAGGGTGCAAAGTGAGATTATTCAAACAATGGGTATGACATTGGGACGAATTTCGCGCGAGGGTGCAAAGTGAGATTTGGTGTATACTTTGGGGGATAAATCGTATTTTGGCCTATCCTGGCATGAGTGGGGAAATCCCGCTCTTGTTTCTCAAAAGTATGTTAAAGTGGATCAGATTACAAATTAGCAAACATTTTAAAATTAAAATTTCAAAAACGGTTACACAAGGTCGTCGAATGAAAATCACACTTGTTCATTCTACATTCTAACTTAAAGAAAAACCAAATCAAACACATGAAAGTTTGTTGAGTTTAACCAAGAACGAGAAAAAAAAAAAAAAAAAAAAAGACCCTGCACCAGTCTGCCATCACAAAAAAGAACCTTGAACTAGACTTCTTTTTCCATTAAAATTTCCTTCAAGAGTTCACTTTCCTGCAATTCTTTCTAATCTCTCCACTTGAGCCAGTGAGTGGCCTAATGTCAGCCATCTTGATCATAGCAGCAACAAAATCCGACGCAAACATTCCACGATTGTTACTGTAGGATTCAACAATTGAATCAGTGGAACCACCACTATGAAGCTGTTGATCGGAGCGAAGAAGACCTTTCTGGTTGACAAGGTTACTGTAATAGCTATTGTCAAAAAAAGTAGGAGTCTGAAGATCTAATGGTGCAAGATTATTATCACCCGAGCCATTAGATAATGGGCAGCTAGCTTTCTTATTCTGGGCAAACGAGGCGTCAATGTCAGTGTCGTTGTGCACACGAGCTCTAAATGTGGTGCACCTTGCTTGACCAATCGTGTGTGCACCCGATAGTGCAACCATGTCTTTGGCTGAGAGACCAACAGCTTGGAACCTATTGATAAGGTTGCTTAGGGTTGAGGTAGGAGGTGGTATAACACCACTATTGGCAGCAGATAGACTAGCTGTTTTGGAGTCTCTTCTCCCAACTTTGACATCCCAGCTTGGTCCTCCAAGCTGCAATAATTAATCAAAATTAGAACCAAACAATATCATGCCATAAATTTAGTTATAAAAAACATATTGGGAGTATAGTTCCCAATTTATATACCCCATTGTCCTGAAAAAATATTCTCACTTTGACATTTATAATCATCTCAATTGAACATTGACCATTGTTTAATGTAAATTCAAATGATTTTATGTTTATATAAAAATTTAAGTTGACCATAAAAATCAAAGTGAGACTATCTATCCGAGACAAAAAGAAGTATCATACTCACAGCAACAACAGAGTCACGAGCACTAATGGCTACAATATCAGCACAAGAGACAACACCGGGGCAAAGTTGTTCAATCACAAACTTAATATTGTCAATGACATTGTAGCCTCTAACAGAGTTGTTGTTTGGACCAGCAGTTTTCTCCCCTGTAAATGATGATGTATCGTCCAACAATATTGATCCATCGCATCCCTACAAACATAAACATCAAATTAAACGCATTAATTTCATTTGTATATATAAAAGAAATATGTATACAAATATTATTACGAGGGAGGAGATATGTTATATCTACGAACATTGACAAAACAATCATGGAAGTGAAGACGAAGGAGAGAAGCGCCCATGCGCCTTTCCTGAGCCACAGCCAATTGGACTACGGATTTGACAGCTAAGAAAACATGGGGACAAGTCTTGGAATAGAAGTCTGTAGTAAACTGAGCAGAAGAAGAGCCCAAAATTACCAACAAACTGAGAAAGACTAATGAAGAAGGAGATGCCATTGATCTATTTAGCTAGAGAGTGATTTGAAAATGAAGAGAAGGAATCTGCAGTGAGAAATAATGCTAAAGAACAAAGTATTTGTAGGACTATATATCGCGATTAAGGCGCATGGCAAGAGCAGTTAACCTAATAAAGTTTGCATGCATGGACAAAATTATATGGTGAAATGTTGAAAAATTTAGAGAAATAATGAAAAATAAAGAAACTTGGTTGAAATGAAGAAAAGTTTTAAGGGTGTTTGTCAACAATGGGATCAGGTTGATGATTAACTAATCAAAGGAGATTGAAGCTTTTTGTTAATTTGCTGTTGTCAAGTGTTATCAAAGTTAAAAAAAAAAAAGGGGTTGGACTTGTGAGTAGAAATGATCAACAAGGTTACCTTGCTCCAGCTAATATAATTAATTACCCTATCTTGATTAGTGGCTGACAATAAGTTACATACTCCTCCATCTAAAAATGACTTTCCTACTTTTTATATTATCGATATGAAAGTACTTAATAATTTTAGGCTAATAGTATTTATTTTAATGAACATTTATTGATAGTATTTATAATGATGTATAAATAACAATTTTTGAAGTTTTATAGGAATATTTAAATTAATTTAAACTTATTGTACAAAATACATTCGCAATAACAATAAGGAAAAAAATGAAAAGATCGTTTGTACACTATTTATATAATGGTGACATTGCATTGAAAGTATTTTTATATTTACATTACACTTAAAGTTAAACAGACTAATAAAATCACAATATATTTATTACTGAGACAAAGGGGAGGGAGTACTGCATTATTAAGAATTTCAATTAAAGAGGTCTAGCTCAAGAGGTACACGGTCTTTCTCTTTCAAGTTCATTGATTTTTTTTTTTTTTCATTTATTTTGAGTGACATTCCTAAAATTAATATTTAGGTTAAAATGAAAAAAAGGTACCTCAACTGATCACTTTTTGCAGGTTTGGTACCTAATATCATTTTTGTTGCAGGTATAATACCTCAAATGGTCACTTTGTGCAGCCAAGGTCACTTTGCCTAACGCCGTTAGTATTTAGACATTAAATATCCATGTTCTTGGTCATGTGCCATTTATTGAGGGGTAAAATAGGAAACCTATGTAAAGAGAATATCTCCACCTTTCTTCCTCCTCTCTCTCTACACACACACAGTCACACACACACACACACACACAATCTCCGGCAAGATTTGGAAATCTCGGGCCAACCACCGCCGCCTCCGGTCCGCCCCATCCCCCGGCCTCTTACCTGCTTCGTCACTGTCAAATCTCTCCCAGCCTATCCCCAAAACCATCAAACACAAAACCCTAGGTTTTTTCCTCCGACCGACTCACCATTGTCTCCAGCAGATCTTTTTTCCCCTCTCACGGTCACCGCTCCCGCTACTGCTCCCTCTGGCATCACCTCCATTAAGCCGACCCGCTTCTTCAAATTCCACATCAATTCATTCAATGAAATTAATTGAATCTAATAAAAACAAGCAATACTCTAAAACACTAACAGGTCCTCCAATTTCATTACACTCATCGTCAAGGAAGTATTCAGAAGGGGGGGGGGGGAATCGGAGAACCCAGTTCATTGTATCCATAAAATCAACCACAAATTTCACTCAAATTCAGAAAAATATGTTGAAACCAGATTTCATATGAGGGTTTTGATTTTTAAGATTGAAACTTCTGGATGTGCTGAGTGTGAAGAGATTATGGGAAGAGGGAATTAATTGGGACAAAGAAGGAAAATGGGGGTGGGACCGGCGGTGGCTCAGCGTGACGGGAAAGGGAACTGTGGAACGAGAAGGGGAAGGGGAATGGGTAGGGGTATTTGGGGGTAAAGAAATGAGTGGTGTAAGGAATTTGGGGGACGAATTGCGGGTTGAAGGAGGGCTGCCATGGGAGAGGGTTTTGGGGAAGAAGGGGGTGAGGATATTTTTGAATTGACATCTTTACCCTTAAAATTTAGTCACATGTATGGCACATGACTAACTTAACGGAAAAAAGTGGATGTCGTTAGCACGAGTGACCACAAATGCAAAAAATGTCCAATTTAGGTACCTTCGAAGCAACAAAAATGACATAAGGTATCAAACCTGCACAAAGTGACCAATTGAGGTACTTTTTTTGCATTTTTTCCTAATATTTATAATATTTTTTTAATTAGTTGGACCCACTTTCCATAATCTCCAATATCATTTTACTATTCCATACTTCGCTTTCTCTTTCCAAAATCTCATTTCAAAATGAAGGTCCATTTTTCCTTAAGTTCAAGAAAAATAAATAAATATTTACTTTGGGGTAGGAGAGCATTAAATAAAGACAAGGGAAAGAAGATAGTAGAGTCCAATTGTTTGAATTTGTTATGAATAATTGAGAAACTCATGGAGCTGACTTTTCTTATGTTAGGTACCATAATGATAATTAAGTTGTTCTCCATTATGAGTAATTACTCCCTCTATTTCCCAAAAAAAAAAAAAAACTCTCATTTTTTATAGGTAAAATTATTTGTACACTAATAAATAATTTAAATTACTTTAATTATTATGATGAAGTCTAAATATAATTGTTGATAGTGTTTTCAAATTTCAATGGTATATGCATCACTAACACCTGTCAGAATTTTATTGCGAAAAGTATATTATACTATTGAAATCTTTAATCAAAATTCAAACATGAAATACTAAAAAGTAGCACTGTCCCGGAAGAATATCAAACAAATAACAATATCCACACTCAACCCTCAAGGAGATATTTGTGGTGGACTATGTTCATTATGTGCAAGGACAAAGGTCTCATTCCAATTATTTTTTAAAACTTTATGCTACCAAATCATAGATAAATGGTATTTGATTTGCATAATGGAGTTGCTGAAAGAAATTTTGTCAATACCTAATCCTCAGATACATTTCCCCTTAATCAAATTGAGTCGAAAATACAGCTTCCCTTTGTGTTGGTATCGCCCCGTCAATCAGACTTCTACGTCAATCAGCTCATATATACTCCCTCCGTCCCAGACGTGAGACTTTTGGTCAACTTGATTGCACTTTAACAATTAATTTGAAGAAGGATAAATAATGATCGCAATGAAAATTTAAAAAATTGTTATTTTATCATGATTCATAATATTTTCAATAACAATTTTCAGATATTAAATATGATAATTATTTTTTATTTAAATTATTAGTCAAAGTGTAATAAGGTTGGACTAAAAATCTCACTTTGTCTGGGACGGAGGGAGTATATATATATATACCCCTTCCGTCTCAGCTCACTTGACACTTTTTTGATCAAAACTGGTTAACTTAGGGTCGTTTTGACCAACACTTTAAAGAAATATTTATGTTCCAAAAAAAAATTAAAAATTGTTATTGAGAGGATTTTTAATGGTGATCATTTTACATTTTTTTTTAATTTTTATTCGGATCATAAATATTTCTACAAAGTGTTGGTCAAACCAACCTTAAGTTGATTAGTTTTGGTCAAAAGGTGTCAAGTGAGCTGGGACAGAGGGGGTATAAACTACTACCTCCGTCCCACCTCAATGTGCACTTTTACTGTTTATTTGGTCAATTTATTCGAACTTTGACCATTATTTTGTGAAAATCTAGCTATTATTATACAATTTTAAAAGTTGTTATTGTTTTATTGTTATAAATAGTATCAATAACATCTTTCGAAATTGCATAGAGATATAAAGATTTTCATAAAATAAAGGTCAAAGTTCAGTCAAATTGACCAAAAAAGTCAAACAGTGCACATTGAGCTGGGACGGAGGGAGTATATATATATTGACTAGATTTTCATTTTGTTCACTTCTGCCTTTATCTCTTGTATAAAATAATTATTTAAATATGTGTTTTACTTGTTCGTACATTAATTCTACAGTAAAATTATATTACAATTATTTTTTTATTTAAAGATGAGATATACTCCCTCCGGCCCATAACTATGTGGACAAAATGGGTTTTGCACGGGAACTAAGGAATGAATAGTAGTGGGTAGTTGTTGTAAGTGTAAAAAGTGAAGTATGAGGGAGAAAATGGGGTAGGGAGTAAAGATTCATTACCATTTTAAGAAAGTGTAACTTATCAATGAGACACCCAAAATAGAAATTTGTCCACATAGTTATTGGACGGAGGGAGTACGTATATTTCAAGACAGATAAAGTAATATGGAAACTCTTATTGGATAAAAAAATCAAACAGTTCAAATGAAAATTCCAATAACTTGATCAAAATCAACTGATACACTGCTATGATTTGTCAAATAAATCAACTTATTTGGCACCTTCAAAACCATGAACAAATCCTCTTCAATTCATCGCAAGATTAAATCTCTAATCAAGAATTAACCTTCCTGCAATTCTTCCTAATTTGTCCACTAGAGCCAGTGAGGGGCCTAATATCACCCATCTTGATCATAGCAGCAACAAAATCCGACTCAAATCTCTTATAGTTCTTGCTATAGTTTTCAACCAGTGAATCAGTGGAGCCACCATTATGAAGCTGTTGATCGGACCGGAGAAGACCCTTCTGATTAATAAGGTTCTTGTAGTAGCTATTGTCGAAATGAGCTGGTGTCTTAACATCTAATGGTGCAAGGTTGTTGTCACCCGACCCGTTAGAGGATGGGCAGTTAGCTCGCCTTGTCCGTGCAAATGATGTGTCGATGTTAGTGTCGTTGTATATGCGAGCTCTGAATGTGGTGCACCTTGCTTGACCAATTGTGTGTGCACCCGATAGTGCAACCATGTCTTTAGCTGAGAGACCAACAGCTTGGAACCTATTGATAAGGTTACTTAGGGTTGATTGGGGAGGAGGTATCACACCACTATTTGCTGCAGAAAGACTAGCTGATAATGAGTCCCTCCTTCCTACTTTGACTTTCCAACTTGGTCCTCCAAGCTGAATTAATTTAATCAGAGTAATTAATTAGCACCAAATAATTTCATGTCAACTGAAAATTATTCAAAATGTTAAAGGTTTAATGTATACTCACAGCAACGACAGAGTCGCGAGCAGTGATGGCTAAGATATCAGCACAAGAGACAACACCGGGACAAACTCGTTCAACAGCTGACTTGATTCTATCAACAACATTGAACCCTCTGACGGAGTTACTGTTTGGACCGGATGTTTTCTCCCCGGTAAATGATGACGTGTCATCCAACAAAACTGATCCATCGCATCCCTATATCAATACCAGATCGCATCAATTTCATGAGTATAAATAGGTGCATATATATATCTAATATTTTGATTAATAGTAGGACGGAGGGAGTATAAGAGAAATAAATAACTATTATTACATTGACAAAGCAATCATGGAAGTGGAGACGAAGGAGAGAAGCGCCCATGCGCTTTTCCTGATCCACAGCAGATTCCACCACAGATTTGATTGCGGAATAAGCTTGAGGACAAGATTTAGAATAAAAATCTGTAGTGAGTTGAGCAGAAGAGCTGCCCACCAAGATTACCAACAAACAGACAATGACAAATGAAGAAGAAGGAGAAGCCATCAATCAAGTCTTTTGCTAGCAAGAGACTAATGGAGGGAGGAATGTGGTAGTGAGAATTAGGGTATCCATATATATAGGGAGAGAGAGATTTTTTGATTTGGCAAGAGCAGTTTACCTAATACTCAAGACTTGTTGATTTGCATGCATGCATGAATCTATATACTAATTAGCAATAATTACTTATGCCCAAAGGTAAACAGTTTACCAAAGGAATTAGCAAAGAACACGGTTACTTAATATTTTAAAAATTGTTATTGACCAACCATTAATTTATTATCAATAACTATCAGTAAAAATTAATAAAAAATATTAATATTCTATTGTAGGTATTATTAATCAATTTTTCTAAATTAACTTGAAATTGAAATGAGACTACAATCTGATGGAAGAGATATACATCCTCTGTTCGAGACGATAGTCTCATTTGATTTTTTATGGTGAATTTTGATTAGACATCAATGTCAATGTAATCATCCCAATAAAACTATGAGTATTCTCATTGATAAATCAATCAATGATTTATCAATGAGAATTTTTAAAATTTCACCGGGATGTTTAGCTTATCATTAATATTTGATCAAATTTCACTCATATTTACCATAAACAGTTAAAAACGTAACTATGTTTTTGGGAAGGAGAAAGTAATACTTAGAAGTTAGAAAACAGAGCAGGGCTGCTCGTAGCTTGTAGAGTACAAGGCTATTAGGTAGTGGGGTTGAGCACACTGCACACGGTGGGTGGTTCTTTGGCTTTTCTTGACCATTGTCAATATAAAAACAAAAATTGTTCTATATCAATATTACTCGAATAATACTATGGGCACAAAAAGTCACAAAATCCTAGATGTAATGATTTTATTGGTGTTTTTAAGTAGAGTGTGGCGGGTCCATTATGGTATTGAAGGGTAAGGAGGAAGGATAAAGGTTCTCCACATGCTCCCTATGGGAGTCGAACCTGAGGCCTCTGCAAAGAGAGGACTCTATCCTTCCACCGGATACCATTGAGCTATAAGCTCATCGGTTTATAAATGTACTTAAACAGTTATTTAAATTGTTTTCTGTGATCCGGAACCAGTTTTATATACCTCTGCCTCAAAATCTCAAAGTAAATGATCGGAATTGCTTTTGATTGAAAGAAATTTTAAACATTCATTTTGGGACGAAGGAGTACTAATAATTTAAAATGAATGTACCATAAGATATGTTCTTATTCATTAATTTATGGATAACTGGTTTCAGACTATACCATATAATAGTATTATCTAAAAAAAAAAAATCGTTGACTATTCCAAACAGAAAATTAGAAACAATATTTATATCCCAATTAGTTAATTGTATGGTACCAAATCATAGATAGCTATGTTTTGCATTTAATTGCCTGATGTAGTCAACACCTAATTCAGTGATACATTTCCTTACCAAAGAAAAGAAGTTACAATTGGCTTCTATCTTTAGCTTAATCCATTTGTATTCCAACTGATCACATTTTCTATGCAAGTGAGCTCATACTTGACTTTAGATTCACTTTTTAATATCAAAATATTTGACTCTAGACTCTCATTAATATAAGAGAAAAATACCTCCTAGTCCCTGAGTATTATGGAATCTACGTATTAAGACATGCATATTTTCAACTTACGTTCTAGTCCAGCAAAAATATTTTATTTAACCATATGATACTTGAGCACTTTAAATAACACTAACGGCCCCTCCGCTCCCTTCTTCAGGTGACTCCTCCCATCACCTTCCCGTTCAACTCCATCCACTGTCACCGGCAACCCTCTCCCCTCCCCCACCTCCGGCCAAAGACCACAAGCTCTCTCCCTGTGCACTTCTACAATTTTGACCAAGTTCTCCGGCCATATCTGAATTTCTGTTGACGTTGATGCTAACTTCCGCCCCTGATCTTAGCTTTTAGAGAAAATGGGAACATATGGTGTGGGGTAGGGATGGCCAAACCGAACCGGAACCGCCAAACCGGAACCGGAACCGAAAAGCCCGGAACCGCCTTGAACCTTGACGAAAACCGGAACCGTGTGAACCGAAACCGTTTGTAACACGGTCCGGTTCCGGTTCATCCCCTCTGAAAACCGTGAACCGGCGGTTCCGAACCGCCGTGAACCGCCTAGAACAAACCGGAACAGTTATCAAAACCGTTAAAAGACCGTTAAAAAATGTTAAAATTGTTAGATTTCTAACGGTTTCATCAGAATTAACCGTTACTAACGGAACGTTGACAAGAAAAGTTGAGTTTTGACTGATTTTTTAGTCAAATTCAATGAATAAAAATAATAAAAATTTGTTGAGTATATAAAAGAAAAGAGGGACGGACCTATTTATTTTTTAAAACATTTTTTCTATACCTTTTTTGTAAAAAAATCGGTAATAAAATATTATTATAATTGTTTTTTCCGTTAAAAAATTATTTCAAAAAATAAAAGGAAATTGTGGACCGGCGGTTCTGAACCGTGAATCGGCGGTTCCGAACCGTAACCGTAACCGGAAGAGAAACGGTTCGGTTACGGTTCAAACTTTTCCAGAACCGTGTTTGGTCATCCCTAGTGTGGGGTGGGTGCGGATCTAAAGGGAAATGGAGAAATGGTGAAGAATTTGGCAATCCCCTTTTTTTAATTGTAGTATTATCATTTTTTGGTTTTGGTTTTATTTTTCCTACACATAAGTAATACTAATATTTAATTTATTATATTATTAGTGTACATCTTTTGTCAATATAGTTTGGCTTTAATGACAAATGATAGTATTGGATTAGATTTGTGTTAGTATTTTATTATATTGGTGCAAAAATTTTTGTTTATATGGTAATAGTTATAATTATAATAGAAAAAAAGTTAAAAGTGTGGTAACATGAATGATAATTTTTTTTATTTATTATTCTTTGAAAAACAACATAGTAGAGAAGAAGGGGAGCCTTGATACACCGGTTAAGGTGTTGCCGTGTGACCTGGAGGTCACGGGTTCAAGTCCTGGAAGCAGACTCTTGCAATGCAAGGTAAGGTTTGCCTACATTTCACCCTTGTGGTGGGGACCCTTCCCCGGACCCTCGCTATACGGGGATGCCTTGTGCACCGGGCTGCCCTTTTATAGTAGAGAACTCTTACCGTATCAAAAAAACTTGCACCATTTTGAGAGTGCACATGAATTAAAGAGGGAATATACATTCAAAAATATTGACAACTAAGAACTTACTGATAAGTTCTCAATTGTGGTGAGAGATTTTAATAGTGTTGGTGGTCACGCTGAGATGATCGTGTTCTTAGTAGTAGACAACTGAAAAATTTACTAGTAAGTTCTCAATTGTGGTCGCTAGAGTTGATCGTGATTTTAGTATTTTAGTTGACAACTGAGAACTTACTCATATGTTCTCAGTTGTTTGGTCACCGGAGAGGTTGCCAGATTTGGTGGGCATCGATGTTGATCGTGATCTTAGTAGTTCGGCTGACAACTGATAACTTGCTGTCAATTGTTTAGTCGTCGTAGAGGTCGCTGGAGTTGATCGTAATCTTAGTAGTTTAGTTGACAACCGGTAAGAACTTACTGATAAGTTCTCAGTAGTTTAGTTTACAACTGAGAACTAACTGATAAGTTCTCAGTTGTTTGGTCCCCGGAGTTTGATTGTATTCTTATTAGTTTAGTTGACAACTGAGAACTTACTGATAAGTTCTCAACTGTTTGGCCTCCGGAGTTGGTGGTCGACGGAGTTGTTCATGTTCTTAGTAGTTTAGTTGATAACTGAGAACTTGCTGATAAGTTCTCAACTGTTTGGCCTCCGGAGTTGGTGGTCGCCGGAGTTGTTCATGTTCTTAGTAGTTTAGTTGACAACTGAGAACTTACCGATAAGTTTTCAACTGTTTGGTCGCCGGAGTTGTTCGTGTTCTTAGTAGTTTAGTTGACAACTGAGAACTTACTAATAAGTTCTCAACTGTTTGGTCGCTGGAAGGTCACTGAAGTTTTTTTTTTTTTTTTTTTTTTTGCGCTGAAGTGGTCGCCGGAGTTGTTGACTGGAGAAGGTAGTGAGGGGTAGCCTAAGGTGATAGTGGTTGGGGTGAAAGTAAAATGTTGATGAGAGTGGACATAGTAAAATATTGAGGAAGATATAAGCTAGATACTATATGGTTAGTCAAAATATTCCTTGTTTTAAAATGTAATATAGGCTTCCTAGAGGGATTATATGGTTAATCCCTCTTAATATAATTAGATTAATATAAATTTTTAATCAAATTTATCGCTACAAAAATTTATCTATATAAAAGAGGGATTATCATTTGAGTATCAAAATATTTATGGAGTTATCAATTATTGGAACTTAATAGTGGGATTGTCTCTACCAAAAAAAAAAAAAAAAAAAAAAAACACTCTTACCACCAACGAGCTTATAACGGCTTAATGGTTTCGTAATATATTGACAGCATGAGCACGGCTTAATGGTTTCGCAATATATGACAGCATGAGCAGTGCCAAAATTCATGAAGGAGAGAGAATATGAAACAACCACCAAAGTGTAAAAATGATGACAAAATTCTTCCAATTTGTCTATAGATACATGCCCCAAATGGCCAAATGGCATATTTAAGTAGACCAACTTTTTCTTACCAAGTGCTTAACAGCACTTTTGAAACATCCAAAATTCCAAATATAGCAAATAAACAATGTATTCCACCCCCCACCCCCTCTTCATTCCTACCAAAAATACTATATGTAACATGCCCACAGCGGGACAAAGAACAGATCAGATCAGAAAATGTGTTGAAGAATGTTTGAGTCAGCCACAATAAATTCAGTATATTCACATTCACATTAATTAATCCAACAAGATGGAAATGGTATGACAATGATGCAAGTGACTTGTAAGGGGCCCATAATGTAACGCACACAAATATAAATTTCACCAAAAAGAGCAAACATGCCGAAAAATGAGGCAGTAAATCCAAGATTCAGCAGTGGCCGAGTTTTGAACGTACCTGTCAATGTTCTTTAGCATTGATCAATAACTTATCTTGTTTCTGCAAAAGATGAGATAAGAGAGTATGCTCATTATGTTAGAATGAAATTTCCATCTGAGGTGAGTCCATATACAATTTTTTTTTAATTAATGAATGCCTTACAGGAGTGCATTTGATGGAGATTGAACTCTTGACCTTTCATATAGAAAGGGAAACCGGATGCCGCTTGAGCTAGACCTCTTTGGCAGGTGAGTCCATAAATATATATATATATATATATATGTACGTATGTGTGTGTGTACTGCATTGCATTGCCAGCTAACGTTTGAGTCTCAATCGTGTATGTCCAAATTCTAAAAGAATGACTGGAACATGAGCGCCATAAATAGCAAGCAAGAACAGCCCTGAAGACGGGGATGGTAGAAGCCAATGATTTCTGAGCAGATCTGGGAATCACTTTTCTTTAACTAGTCTTTTTTTTAAAAAAAAAAAAAAAACATTCTTGCAGTCTTCTCTAAGACAGCCCCTTGGCCCGTATGTCTAGAGAAGAGATATCATCTGTTCTTTATCCCCTGATCTATGTTAAGTGATATCTCTTGCTTCATATTGGTCCACATATTCTTGCTCAAACAGTCCTGTCATCTTTGTTGATTTTTGAACTGATTCTTTTCGGACCCAATACTACATTGCATATAACTCAATGACTCTCGGTATCCCCCAAGTAAATTTAGGATCGTGTGTAGGCAATTTTTTATGACTCCGATGAAAGTGGTACATAATAGCAAATCAAATGGCTTGGAGGTAGTTCACAGTGCTATTCTTTACAGCCATAAGAAGGAGCTTGGTCATGTAAAATGAGATCTCATGCTCTCCCCAAGTATGCCCATTCTTCAGCCAGCTGAAAGCTTGGTGTTAGGTCAAGTGCCACCCCCCCCCCCCTCCTCCCAGTGTGAACGTTGAACCAAATGCTCTTGGTGTACCTCATTGAAAATCAACCTTATTAAGCTGTCCCACTAAAAAATTGCATAAAAGTTGGTACAAGGGTCCAAATACTATCCCAGAGCAAAGAAGCTTATAGGTGGCTGCAATGAGCGGAAATCGCACTGATCGGTCTAAAAGTGTGATGCTCGGACCATTCACTTTTGCTAAATACCCGTGTCCACAAGACATGGGTGTGGGTGTGGCTATTTTACACTATATTTGGTGTAAATCTTAAAATCTTGGAGGACCTGACACTAGGATTCGTACCAGTGTCAGACACTTGTACCGGAGTTGAAGCATCATAGATAGGTCTAAACTACAGGTAAACATTTGAATGTTAAATCAAGAGGTACCCGAAAAGAAAATTAACCGGAGATTTATTCCCACCTTTTTTCTAGTAGAAGAATTCATACTAACATCTTCCTTAGTTTTGGTTGCAGAGTAAGTGTTTCCTTTCTGGCACTCATAGTAGATTAGAAAACTTGTTGTTTTGTTCTAGTAATTTCTGATTGTCTCTATATCCCCCTAAAATATGCATTTCCAGAACCAGTAGCTAACTAAGGGAATATCAAAAACAGCGAAACAATAACCTTGAGAAATCAAATCTTCAGTCATCAAAATTAATACAACTCAGGCGAATCGATGTATCATAACAATGTGTTCATCTTAGTATGTTGTGTGTGAGAGAGAAATCCTAAGTCACGCATACCTTTAGAGTAACAACTGTTGATAGATAAATTGGCAAAGTCCAGAAATGGCGGCGTCACTGATCTTTCATTAAATTCAAGCCCGGAAAACAACAAAATTGGGAGAGTTGAAAAGTACTCCCCACAACCTAGAAAAGAAGAGTACAAATTTGATTAGGTACAGAAAGCTTCGAGAGGAGAGAATAAATTTTTGGGCTTAAAACTAACAATCACCGGCTTGTTGGCGGAGTATCGGAACTCTCCGCTGCTGTCTGCGCCGTTTGATCGTGACTTCCCCGCCCAAACGCTAACAAGTTTTGGGGTTTATTAGGAGCTCGGGGGTCTTCGTAGTTAAGCTAAGGCAAGCCCATGCCATGTGTTCCATTTTTATATTTATAGTGCATCAATATTAATACTTCCAATTTTTTTAGGAAAAAAAAAAAAAAAAAACAATACTAGGCTCACAAAAGAAGTTTGAGTAAACTACCAAATTGACCTGCGTACTATTCCAGATTTTCAATTTGACCTTTGTACTATTGAAACAACAAAAATAACCTGCGTACTATTGATATATTAGCAAAACTAACCAAAATCGTTATAGAATATTAATAGACGTTAATGGGCGTTAATTATTTAACAGATGTTGCTACCGATATTTTCAAATTGCCCCCTAACTCCTTTGACTAGTCAAACATAGCTACTAAATACCCAAACCACCCCCACCTTCAAACAAAACCCTCCACTCCTTCCCATTTTCAACTCACTCTTTCTCTATCCAAAAAAAAAAAAAACACACACACTATGTTAGCGCTCTCTCTCCAAACCCTCACCAGTTCATCTTCTCCGGCCAAACCCTCACCAGTTCATCTTCTCCGGCAACAGAGACGGGACGGCAGCCTTTCATTTCCTCTCATTCCTTTATCTCTCTCTCAAGATCGCATCTATCACACACACGATCGCTTTCTCGCCCAAACTTTCTCTGCGATTGGCAACCTTTTTTACCCTCTGCAAACTCCGATCTACTCGTACACACCCTACACTCTGTTTCCTCCCTGGCGCAAATGGCAGCCCCTCGCCTTCCACTCCAAACCCCTCGACACCCCCAAACCCTTAGTCGGCACGCTCCGCTTCCCAATCAAAGACCTTGTCGACCCGGACGATTCCACTAAACTCAGGACGTTCGACCTCCGGCATCCTTCCGGTCGTCCTCAAGGTAAGATCCGTCTCAAGCTCGCTATGGATTTTCGAACCCACTCTATTTTCCGACCTCTGTTCTTAATTCTCCGATCTCCGCATCCATGGATTCACAAATGAGGTTATCAAACACGATCTGGGTTTGGGCTTTAATTTGTGATTTTAATTTTGACTTTCTTAACTCAGATCTGATTTTGATTTTTTGTTAATTTTTTTCTTGGTTGAAGGATGTACAATCTGGGTTTTCATATTATTAATTCCTAAACTTTTTTTTTTCTGATTCTTGATAGTTTTGGTGGAGATGGTAGTTTTGAATGGTGGTGTTAGTTTGATGGTTGTGAATAATGGTGGTGACGGTGGTGAGTGGCTATGCTGGGGGTGGTTTGTGATGGAGGCGATGATGGAACGATGGTTTATGGTGGCGACGGTGTTGGGTGGCGGCGACGGTGTTGATGTTGACGGCGGTGGGTGGGTGATGGCGGCGGACGTGAGTGGTGGCGGAGGTGGTGGTATAAAGTTGACTGCTTGTTCATGTGGTTTGAATCAATAATTGAGAGTTGACTAATGGTGCAGGTGACTTAAACGAAAAATATTAAGTTTTTAGGGTGAAAATGGAAACAAATGCATAGATTAGGGCTGAATCAATTATTTAGTTTGTTAAATTTCTAACGCCTATTAACGTCCATTACATTTATTAACGATTTTGGTTAATTTTGCTAATTAATCAATAGTACGCATGTTACTTTTGTTGTTTCAATAGTACAAAGGTCAAATTGAAAATCTGGAATAGTACGCAGGTCAATTTGGTAGTTTACTCAAAGAAGTTTACAAAATGATTGATACAAGGTGTGGTGACGATATTTCATTGGCTACATCGATAGTGGACCCGGCACACTTCAATTAAATACACCAACACAATTATGACACCTCATTTTGTAAGCCATTTTGTATCCATCTTTTGTAACTTTATTATTTCTCAAAAAAAAAAAAAAAAAGTTTACCACTAAAATGGTAGATTTATTCATTATGACTTTTTTAATATTGAAAAAATGCAATAATTATTTCAACCCTTCTATTATATACCCCTTCGTCCCACCACAAGTAGGACTAGATAAGTTTGCACACTAATTAAGAAAAACTAGCAAATGTGTGGTAAAAAATGAAGAGAGAGAATGAGTTGAGTAAAAGTAGTGTTTGTTGGATAAATTGAGTAGTGGAAAATGAAAAGAGAGAATGAGTGAGATAAATAGTAGTGTTGGTTGAATAAATTGAGTGGTGAAAAATAAAGAGAGAGAATGAATGAGTTTGAAACATTTTCCATTTTGGGCAGTCTCACTTTTAGTGGGATGTCCCAAAAGGGAAAGAAGTCTCACTTGTGTTGGGACGGAGGGAGTATTGTATAAGACCAAAATTTGTGTGAGACGGTCTCACACAACCTTGTTGAGAGTAGGGATGGCCAACGCCGGTTCCGGTTCGTCTTTTATGTGAAACTTAACCGGCCCTTGGTTACACCGGTTCCGGTCATCACAATCTGGTTCCGGTCCGGTTCCACGCTACATTTTTTTTTTATTATTATTATTTTTTTTATCATACAATAATGAATAAACAAGTTAAAATTTGTTGGAAAACAAGGGATTTTTTTATCATACAATAATGAATAAACAGGTTAAAATTTATTGAAAAACAAGGGATTTTTTATTTTTTTAATGGAAATGCCGGTCCGGTTCCGGTCCGGTTCGCCTTTTATGTGAACCTTAACCGGCCCTTGGTTACACCGGTTCCGGTTTATTATCCGGTTCTCCCCGGCTCCATGCTTCTCCGATTCCGGTCCGGTTCCAGTCCGATTTGGTCATCCCTAGTTGAGAGAGTATCCTATGGGCAAGGCGGGGCTAGTTGAGAGAATAAATAGTTTGCACCTTATAGGCAAGGCCGGGCAAGCCCATTTCCTTTCTCGATCCGTCTCATGATGAGACCGTCTCACATAACACTTCCTCTTTATATAAAAGAAAATAAACTATACCTCAATTATCATACTCCCTCTGTCCCATACCAATGGGCACTTTTGGTCAAACCAACTTGAACTTTGACTAACATTTTATGCTATATTATTAATCGCCAAAAAAAAATTAATTTTTTTTTACTAAATTAGTAATAGAAATATTATCAATAACTATTTTAAAATTTTATGAAGATATATTATTTAGCATAAAATGTTAGTCAAACTTTAAGTAGGTTTGACAAAAAAATGCCCATTGGTGTGGGACGGAAGGAGTATATAGTTATTCCATTGAATAAATTGCGTATAAAGAAAGGCGATATTTATTCCAAACAGAGGGAGTACTATTTCTGCCCACAAATATATAGTTTGAATGCAAAAATCACTAAATATAACTATATTTAATACTTTTTTATCAATCTATATTACAATAGGAAGCAGAAATAACTGTTTTATAAAGAGTGGCTGAGATTGCTTCTCAACCACCATAAAGAGCGGCTGAGATTAATCTCACCTTCAACAGCAGTTCACGGCGGTTTGAGCAGCAACCAACCCCCAATACCTCATCGCATCGACGTTCCTGAAGACGGGGAGTTATTCCAGACCACAAAACCAGTAGCATGGGCTAATCGTTTGAAGAAAGCAAATTTTCGTGCTGCCTACCGTTTTTCCGACTTCCTTCTGATCTGCGCCTCAAGAGCTAGGGCATGATGGCGAGGGTTTCGACTTTCTCCTCCACTAAGAATTTACCCTGAAAAATTATGGGGTTTTGTCGGCGATGGGCAAACCAATTGAGGTTAACCGTAAAACCCTTAATGTTTGTTATTCTTCTATCGTTGTTTTTTCTTTTGTAGCACATGTGGGGAATGCAATTTAATTTTGTTTTGAGTTTGAGTTTCGTTACTCTTCTATCGTATTTGGCTTCTGTATCATATTCTAAAAGCCATCTCTCATGTAGTTTCGGTACTATGAATGAATTTAGTCATCTATTTTTTAACCAAAATTAGTGGGCACATCTGCAGAATGAAGAAATTGAGAGCAAAAGCTTGCAGACTGCAAATAGGAATCAAAGTAGTAATTGGGGCGAATACATCGAGAACATGCTGCTTTGGTTCATTAGTAAATTTGACAGTTTACGAGCTTAAATCACAAAGCTATTTCAGGCCTCACAAGTTTTTAGTCTGCTCTTTCACGTTTTGGTACATGTAAATAAAAGGACATAATTTTTAAAAGCAATAATTTGTGGCAATTTTTTTTAGCTTCTGAGACCAATCAATATTGAAACTATATATGTGGTGCATGTTTTTATAATTACCATTTAATTTATTCATTTTTATAGGATATTTATAACATTCACATTCAACTTACACAGACCTGGCATCCATTGATTTGGACATATACAAATTATTTGATTTAGGAGATCGATTTTTCAAAAGTTTCAAAAGGTTTTGTTTGTCATATCTGTTTCTTTGATGATTGGCTTCAAAGGCGGATGCAATTTCGCAATTATTAAACACTATGATTTTGCTTTCATGCCGCATTTTGTTGATTTTTGTACCTTTATCATTTAATGAAATGTGTAGCTAACCTTATTTGTTTTATTATTCTTTTGAGATTACTCAATTTGTATTTGTGATGTTGTGTAGTGATTTTTTTTAGAGTGAGACTTTAACTTGAATAAGCAAACATGCGGGGAGTTGTAAGTGCTGGTAAGTTTCAATGCTGCTTTTTGGCAAAAAAAAAAATGTATATACCTTTTGTTCATTGATTCGATAGCTTATTTGAAACAGTTTTTTTGTTTAAAAAAAAATTGCTTTCAAATTTGGAGTATTCTTGATGTAAGTTTTAAATTATAAATCATAGTAGTATAGGATTGGAAGATTCACATTCAAGTTACAAAGCTAGGCCTCCATAGATGTGAAGCGTTCTTATAAGAATGCGTAACATAAGTGTAATTGTTTTGCTAAATACTTATCCTTTGTCACAGGCTCCGTATAATGCTTCTGATCACTATTTCTTCACATTCAATAGGCCATGGAGGACATTGCTAAATCAATCATCCGCATGAGAATTATGAGCTTCTATGTGACTGAGTTAATCTTGATGAGAGTGTAGGAATAGAAGAATCTCTTAGGAATTGATAAAGGATTGCTTGGGTATGGAAAAGTGTCTAGGTAACTAAGTCAGTTACTACATTATGAATTAAATGTCCTGCAAACATTTATTTTCTTTTTCACTTCACCTTTAAACTTTTGCTATACGTTATACTCAACTATACTTTAACTTAATCCATACTGTCAACGTGCCATCGGCACGGGTGAGAATACTAGTTACACATTTAATACGAGGATATATGAGTAATGTAACATGTTTTTTTTGTAAAATCATGAAAATTAAAAAATCTAACTACATTATGTGTGTTTTTTTCTTTTTTTTCCCTCTTATAATAGTGACCGGAGGGAGTATTATATTTTTTCCATTGATTAGATTGAAATTTGCATGCTGCATGAACTGCATTTTGGCCGAACTTTTTAATGGATTTTTTTTTTCAAATAATTCCTTTTTAAATCATTATCTACCTAAATGACATTTGGGAAACTTTATATACCAAAATGACCACTTTTCATAAAGTCGGCATTGGCAATACCGACATTGGCTTGAAGTCGGCATTACCAATGCCGACTTTTGTTAATCAAAATTCAACCGGATTAGGGTTAATGGGAATTAGGGTTAACACGGGGGAATATTTTGGGAGTTTGGGTGTCGGCCACTGTCGGGGAAAAACGGCATTGGCAATGCTGATTTCTGGTTGAAGTCGGCACTACCAATGCCGACTTCAGGACCGGTCAATTATCTTCAAAAGCCCCGCCCCCTTCCCCCTTCAAACCCTACCCTTCAAACCATCCCCATCTTCATCCATCTTCATTCAAACCAAGTCCCATCTCTATCTTCATGTCACTGTATTGCTCAGAAATCCCATTTTTTTGTCAGAAGATTTTGTCAAAAATTCGAAATCATAAGGTTAGTGCTATCATCTTTATCTTTTTTTCAATGAAATTAGAATATGTTAATTTGTTGAGTTTATAATATACATGTTAATTTGCTTATGTGATTTTGTATTAATTTAACAAAAAGCTATTTATTAAAAGTTGATGAAAATTCACATTATCGACTGAACTTCGTTAGAAAGTTAACAAAAATGCCCATTTTCTGTTAGAATATTAACTGATAATACATGTTAATTTGCTTATGTGATTTTATATTAATTTAACAATAAGCTATTTATTAAAAGTTGATGAACTTCACATTATCATCCGAATTTCGTTGGAAAGTTAAACAAAAATGCCTACTTTCCGTTAGAAACTTAACTGAACTGTCCGAAATTTAACAGGTTTTGCGTTATTCTGTTAAATATTTAACAAACAGCTACTCTTTTTACTGAATTATAGTATAATAATTTACAGTTGTGTCTTTTTATCAAAATCCCATTTTCTGTCAAAAAGTTAACTAAACTGTCAGAAAAAAGCCCTTTTTCAGTTAAATATTTAACGGACCAGCCTCTTTTTTAAACGAATTTTAGTTTAATACTTTTGTTGTTTGTTTCAGATGGACCAATATCATGATAACCAAGCATTTGTTGATCCCGGGCGTTAGACGACTCCGTATTAAAATGACAAGATAAACACCGATCACGTTATATTTGGGCTCAACAAGAAGTTGAGAATATTAGATTTAGGCGCGGTCCGGAACCTCCTAAAAACTTGGATGTTAGGATTCAGAGTAAACTTTTAGATGTTGGGTTTTACGGTGTTTATAAACTAGGTTTTTTCAAATATGATTGGCATTTGTTAGAGGCTTTGGTTGAGAGATGGCGTCCAGAGACGCACACATTTCATTTGCCAGTTGGGGAGATGACCATCACCCTTCAGGATGTTGGAATTTTATGTGGCCTTCCTATAGACGGTGATCATGTGATTAGTTCCCAAACCCATATGCAAAAATTGGAATGGGTTCAATTATGCCACGAATTACTAGGGATTCAACCACCTGATGGCGTATTGAAGGGTGGTAGATTGTCTATTAAATGGATTATAGACGAACTGACTCAGTGGGAGGAGCTTCCTGCAAATGCCCCGCCCGAATTGGTTAACCAGTATACTCGGGCATATATTTTGATATGCATATGGTCACATTTAATGCCGGATACGAGTAATGTCTTAGTGAAACTCATGTACCTCCCACTGCTTAGGGACGTTGACACGATCGGGAACTACAGTTGGGGTAGTGCAACGTTAGCCTTTTTATATCGGGACTTGTGTGTAGCGACAAAGCCCGATGCGAAAAGTTGTGCTGGATTCTTAACAATTGTACAAGTATGTCAATTATATTTTCTTACATTATTGTAGTGAAGAAAATATGTTTTGTACGTGACACTAAATTTTTTCTTTATGTTATTTTTTTTAGCTTTGGGCTTGGGAACGGTTGTTGTGTTTACGACCCGTAAGGACACGTGGAGATGTCATTCTTCAGGATGCATTATCCCCATATGGTTGCAGGTATTCTAAAATAAATTCAATTTAAGTCCACATAATATTCTATGTACTCAATTTTTATTATTACACACTAATTTGTATGTCAAATTTCTCCATATGTAGGTGGCAATGTCCTTTATAATATACGCATCTTACCGTCCACAACTTGCGTGGATACCGAGATCAGCTGGCGTATTTAAATGATGATCAGGTTGAGTGGCAGCCGTACTTAAATGTCCAGGGTCCACCATATTGCTTCCAGGGACAGGCTATATGGAGAGCGAAGGTGCCCCTCATTTGCTTTGAAAACTTCTCGTCCTATAAACTTAGCATCTAAATTAGGATGATCGCCGCTAACATCTGAAGCCAAGCAAGAATGTGGACCCTTGTACTTAGTTACTTCCCAATACCCACCCTTCTTCAGACTCACATTCACATAGAAATCGCAGGGGAACTCTTTCACCAAACACTCAATAGCCCACTTTTGCAGTGTGCTCTTTCTCACCTTGAACCTCAAATTCTTCATAATATGGTACTTCTTTATTTGGTACTGCACATCAATCTTCTCTGCGAAGCGAATTCCTTTGGCGATTCCATCACTCTCCGCATTCCATTCTGCAAACTTGTATTCACTATTATCATAATTCTCTGACCCTTCACCAATATCGCGGTAAAATGGATAGTCTGCTCTCCCATACATTTGATTATGCGGTTCACCTTGAAAAGTAACCATGTGTGCTCCTACATCACCACTTTCCCCATCATCACCCTCATTCTCGCTATCAGTTGGACTCGAACAATCTTCATATCCAGAATCAACATCAGAACTTATTGCAAGGATATGACCTTCATAATCTGAATCATCATCATTTTCACGTTCCTCTACCTCTTCCCCTTCCCCTTCCACTTCTGCTTCCACTTCCGGTTCCACTTCCCCATGTGTTTCAAAACCACCAGTATCTCTCTCAAGGTAGTTAACATTATTATCAAAAACTAAAAAATCCATGATAATATACAACTGCAAGCTACCTATCCCACCTAATTGAGCAGAAACATCAAACATGACTTTCATACACATATCATTCTCGACTTCAAACGGAATGTAATTTGCAAACCCATTGCCCATCATATGAGGATATCTACAAATAACTTTCAACTTAGCATCCCTTGGATCTAAATCAATTTTCTTATATAACTTCCTAATCAATTTTTTGTAACTCCAATGAGTTTTTGCCCTAAGTGGAAATTTCGGCCCCCGTTCAAGATTACTATCTCCAAACGGGTGTTCATCATCTCCTCCCCAATAGCACATGAAAATAAGTGGAAGTCCACTCATTTTTTTGCCTAAACAAATTAATTCAACAGTCATAATATATTTAAAAAATCAACAAATAACATCATTAAAATTCGTTACAACTACACATATTTTTGGTAAATTGTTTCTTGATCTTCAATGTCATTTTTAAAATGTTAGTATAATACATTAAGAAAATGTAAATCAAATATGGATGGAAAAAATCATATGACATAAATTGTTGTATAAAATTTAAGATATACAAAAAAAATGGTGTCAAATTCATTTTTAAATGAAGCAGCATGGAAATTGTCAGAAAGTTAACAAAAACCCCAAATTTTTTTTACAAACTTAACTAAAATGTCAAAAAATTAACGGGTTTTGCGTTTTATGTTAAATATTTAACGGACAACCATTTTTTTTTTACTGAATTATAGCTTAATAACTCTAGTTTGCATTCACATTATACAAATAAAAACATATAAAAAAGATTAAAATGTACCTTAGATGCTTGAATCAAATTCACCAAATGGAACTTTTGAGCTTTCAACTTGAAAGGGAGAGAAAAATAACGAAAGATGAGAATCAGATTGGTGAAATATTAGAGAAGGTTTGAGTTTTGAATATGAAATGAGTATGAAATGAGTGAAAATAAAATGAAACCGGGTGTTTGTTTTATGATCACCTAAAGTCGGCACTCCCATTGCCGACTTCAAGACTAAAGTCGGCACTCCCATTGCCGACTTCAGTACAACGCCAGAAATCACACTGCCCCAAAATATTCCCTTCCTAATCCTTCCCTAATTCTTCTTAACCCTAAACCGGATTTTTGCTTAACCTAAAGTCGGCATTGGTAGTGCCGACTTCATCCCAAAGTCGGCAATGCCAAAGCCGATTTCACAAAAAATGGTCATTTTGGTATATAAAGTTTCCCAAATGTCATTTAGGTAGATAATGATTTAAAAGGAAATTATTTGAAAAAAAAAATATTCTTTTTAATGTATAACTTGTCACGTGGATTTGCTAGGCATTTATTGTCATCAAAACCTTGTTTAATGTTGATTTTTGCTGTTCCCACCAAATAACACCATAAATAGGAGTCCAGATCTTCTGTACCATTTTGTGTGCCACTCTTTGTGTCACAAGTAATCGAGCCGTTAATATGTTTGAATAATATTAATAAAATGTTAATCTTAAAAACTGTGAGCCGTTGGATCATTTGTGGCACAGAGGGTGGCACACATAATGGTACAGGAGATCTGGACTCCATAAATAGGAAATGATCATATGATTTGAGGTTTAATTAGTCTTTATTTGGACCTCAACAAGTATTTTTTTTAATTTTTTTAAATTTTTTTTTATTAAAAAATAAAAATTTGTTTGGTTCGAACACTATTGGAAAAGGATACACTATATAGTATTTGGAAATTTCTCAACAATTATACTCTCTCTCACTTATTACTGTTAGTTACTCATTCTCGTCCAAAATAATTGTCGGTTTTGGTCTATCAGACGTAACTTTAACTAATAATTTAAAGAAAAAATAATGATCCTAATAAAAATCTAAAATTTATCATTGTATTATAATTAATAATACTTTTAATAACAATTTTTAGATTTTTATTATTTTTTGTTTAAATTTATTGGTCAAACTTACATTTATTTGACAAAAAATTACAGTTATTTTGGACTAATGGAAGTAAAGTTTAACATTCCTACTTTCCTCTTTTTAGTACATTCCTAAATAAATTACACGTTTTGTTCATATTTTTTTTTTTTTGAAGGGATGTTCATATTTTTAGCTCTTTTAAATAATATGTTATTAATATGTAAAGTCAAACAAAAAAAATTAAATTGAGACAGAGTATTTCTTTTTCCGGTGTGTTTCCAAAATTCAGTGCGTCTGAAAAAAGGAGTCGCTTTCTAAAAATACAATTTTTCGCTTTTGGCAAAAAATATTCCCTATTTCTTGAATCGATCTCCCTTTCCAAACTTTCTATTCCTCCTCTACATGGCTAGCTGGCTACACTACCTTCTTCTTCAAACTTCCACCATTAAAAAAAAAGGCATTACTAAAACTTAACTCCTCATAATCACCATATTTTCTCCTTTTTAAGTCTCTCTCTCTCTCTCCCCTACAATGGGACTTCAATGGTTAAGCTTAGTTGGTGCAATATGGTTACAATCCATAAACGGAACAAACTTAAACTTTCCCGCTTACTCTTCCCAACTCAAAGAGCTTCTATCTCTCTCACAACTTCAGCTTAACAACTTAGCCTTTGCCTCCGACGCCGGAAAACTCCTCGGATTCATCTCCGGCATTGCCGCCTTATATCTACCTCTCTGGCTAGTTCTTTTAATAGGCTCAACCCTAGGTTACATTGGTTATGGAATTCAATACCTTGTTCTAACAAACCAAATCCCTTCTTTACCATATACCCTAGTTTTCTTTCTAACAGTTTTGGCTGGCAATAGCATTTGTTGGATCAACACCGTTTGTTACATTGTTGCCCTCCAAAATTTCCCTTTGGACCGAATTGCCGCGGTTGGGTTATCAACTAGTTACCAAGGGTTAAGTGCAAAGATTTATGCTGACATTGTTGATGCTTTGGTTAAAACTAGTTCTTCTTCACAAGTGGAAAGAGCTAAAGTTTATCTTTTGTTGAATTCCATTCTACCCCTTGTAGTTTGTTTCGTTTGTGTTCCGTTAGTTAGGGAGGTTAAGATTGGAAGATCAAGGAAATTGTGTGGTGGGTTCTTAGCAATTTTCATTATAACACTATTTACAGGGGCTTATGCTGTGATCACAAGCTTGTTGAAGTCCATTCTTTCAAGATTTTTGTCTCCGCGGACGATCTTGATTGGCTTGGTTGTTTTCTTGGTGGCCCCACTTGGGATTCCATTGGTGGAGAAGATTAGAGAGAGTATTGAGAAAAAGTGTTTGATTTTGATTAGGAAAGAGTTGAGGGAGCGCGGTCTTGATGATGAGGAGGAGGATGATAGTGTGGAAGAAGTAGAAAGTGGAGTGGAAGAAGAAGAAGAAGTGGATTTAGAGGAGGGAGTGAGTATGAATAAGGAACTTTTGGAGGGTAATGTTAAAGAGGAGATTGGGGTTAGGGTGATGTTGAGGAGGGTGAACTTTTGGTTGTATTTTAGTGTGTATTTGTTTGGTGCAACATTAGGGTTTGTGTATTTGAATAATTTGGGTCAAATTGCAGAGTCAAGGGGGTCAACTATGACTTCTTCTTTGGTCTCCTTGGCCTCTTCTTTTGGTTTCTTTGGTCGCCTCATTCCATCTATCCTTGACTACTATACTTCAAGGTACTCTCCCCCTCTCTCTCTCTCTCTCTCTCTCTCTCTCTCTCTCTCTACATATACTAGAACACAAAACTACTAATTATAAGAATATTTGTAATATAAATAATTTAGTTGATTGCCATTGTGAAACAGATTAAGACTTTGACATGTTTTCTTTCTTATGGTTAATTCAGTTGAACTTATACTATAATTTGAAAATTTAATTACTAATATGCAATTCTAAAAATTAATATTGATAATGTTTTTTTAAAAAAATATGATCCAAGTAAAACATCTTTTCGAAACGGAGAGGAATGATGATAAAATTTGTTTGTACTACATCGAAATAAATTTCATCTTTTGGGACACTGAAACACCCCAAAATTGTTGTAATGCATTCATTTCGATGTTACAATATTTATTGCTACAAAGACGTCTTGGGCTCTTATAATTGAGATGAACTATTGTTTGGTGCCCAATTTCACATAGCAATTTTATTTTGCTATTCAAAATAAACAGTAAAACAAAATGGGTAATAAATAGTGCGCTTTTAACATGATATAAGTGAGAGTATAATCCTAAACTAAATGCAGCATTTATAATGAGAAATACTCCCATTATTAACTCTTTAATTCTTATAGTTGTGGGTTAATGTCAAACATTCAAAGTCTCATTATACTTGTACAACATGCATCATAACTTGCACATTAATCTCACAACCAAAAAAAACTCATTTGTGCAGGATGAAATGCGAAGTGTCTAGGCCAGCAACAATAGCAGTAATGATGGCACCAATGACAGCAGCATTCTTCATTCTCCTCAACAGAAACTCCCTATGTCTTCCCATTAGCACCGCCCTCATCGGACTTTGCTCTGGCGCCATTACTTCCCTCTCCATCTCCACCACCACCGAGCTTTTCGGCTCTAAACATTTCGGTGTCAATCACAATATTTTGGTCACAAATATCCCAATCGGATCGTTTCTTTTTGGGGACTTGGCTGCTCTCTTGTACAGAAACCGAGGGCGACTAAACGGAAATCTAGATGGGAAATGCATGGGAATGAAATGTTACCAAACTAGTTTTGTTATTTGGGGTTCACTTTGCTTTCTAGGCACTTTTCTTGCCTTGGCACTTCATTATAGGACTAGGAAATTCTATTCACAAAGATCTTAGAGAACCATATGTACGTGCAATGTTGACGCGGGAGCCAAATGGTTGGCACTTGTTAATCTTAATAATTTCAGTCAACTTCAAGAGGTTGTATCTATCAATCTACTGGGCCAAACGTTACAAATAATATACCATTGGAAAGGCCTCTGAATGTAGTTTCTGGAGCACTTTTCGGATCATTGTTTGGATCATTCTAGAGAGAGTTACGGATATTTTCGTGAAGGGTAGTCAGAAAATCAGATTCATCCGAAAATTAGACTATCTTGATGTTTAGCATGTCTTTGAGCTTTCTATTTTATCTTAATCCTAAATAATAATTATTATCCTAATCCCTTAGAATCTTTAGTATCCCTAGACTTGGAGGGATGTTCCAAGTAACCTATAAATACCCTAGAAATAGTCATTGTAATGGGAGTTGAATTTGAGTTTATAAAATATAAGATTGTGCTTAGTGCCTTCTTTATTTGTTGTCATCTCTTTGGTGGATTCCATTGAGCATTGAACAACTTGTTACTCTGTATCTCTTCGGTGGATTCCGTTGAGTGGTGAGTACTTATGCCCTGTATCTTCAAGGTGGTTTCCTTGAAGTGGTGAGCATTCCTATCCGTTTCTATCATCTTTCCTTTACTATTCTTTTCCGTTGCGTTTGCCCCATATCAAGTGGTATCTAGAGCTCGGTTATAAACAACCTTCTTAGCGTTGTTTAGTCCGTGGGTATTCTTGTCTCAGTTTAAAAATCATTTTATCCGATTCTTCTTTTTCATCTCCTATTTTCTTATCAAAAAAAAATAAAAAAAAATTCTCAATTCGTCATGGACATTTCTTGGCCTTTTACTAGTACTATCACTCAAGATCAATTTCTTGATTGGTCCCTACCTCCAATTTTTCATGAATATCCTCAAGATCAAAAAGAATTTTCTTTCCATGAATTCGAAAATTGTTCAATACCATGTTTTGACAAATGTATGGATGATTGTCAAATTTGTGGATCTTCTTCATCTTCTTTACTTGAGAAAAACTCAAATGTTTTTAATATACTTTCATGGAGTCATTCAAGGGATAGTTTTCAAAATCTTAAACTTGACTTTTGCTACAACGATCCTTTCGAGATTGATCATTCAAGCATGCCATTCTCCTTGTTTCTAAAAAAAAAACATCATTGATAACTTTCTTGCAACTTGTTGGACTGACTGGATGGATATCGTTAGGAGGGCAATCAAAGTTAAAGTTCGACAAGTTCTTAATAACATATTGTCTACAAGTATCTTTAATAATGTACTCAAAATTCGTGGACGAATTTTCTTCAAGAAGGGGAGTATGACGCGGGAGCCAAATGGTTGGCACTTGTTAACCTTAATAATTTCAGTCAACTTCAAGAAGTTGTATCTATCAATATACTAGGCCAAACGTTACAAATAATATACCATTGGAAAGGCCTCTGAATGTAGTTTCTGGAGCACTTTTCGGATCATTGTTTGGATCATTCTAGAGAGAGTTATGGATATTTTCGTGAAGGATAGTCAGAAAATCAGATTCATCCGAAAATTGGACTATTTTGATGTTTAGCATGTCTTTTGAGCTTTCTATTTTATCTTAATCCTAAATAATAATTATTATCCTAATCCCTTAGAATCTTTAGTATTCCTAGACTTGGAGGGATGTTCCAAGTAACCTATAAATACCCTAGAAATAGCCATTGTAAGGGGAGTTGAATTTGAGTTTATAAAATATAAGATTGTGCTTTGTGCCATCTTTTCTTGTTCTTTATCTATTCGGTGGATTCCGTTTAGTGGTGAACAAACACAATCCTATATCTCTTTGGTGGATTCCTTAGAGTGGTGGGTTGTTTATGCCCTGTATCTTCAAGGTGGATTCCTTGAAGTGGTGAGCATCTTATCCCTTTTCTATCAATTTCTTTATTCTTCTTTTCTGTTGCATTTTTCCCCGTATCAAATGTTTTAATTTTGGGTCTAATTTTAAGGTTAGTTATTTGATTAATTAATTAATTAGGTATAATCATAGGATTAATTACGTGACGAAAGATTGTTTTAAGGTTAGGAAGTTCAATGTAGCTTTCAGGTATAGTAAGTACTAATGAAGAGTTCATCACGCACGATTTATTTTGCTGTCAACTTTTTCAGTAGATGTGATTTAATTAATTACTTCCTCCGTCCTGGACTAAGGTTCTTAGTTTGATTTTACACGGATATTAAGAAAAGGTAAATATTGTGAGTATGAAAAAGTAAGTAAGAGAAAGTATGAGAGATAAAGTGGGTAGAGAGTTTTTGTTGTGAAAATGACAAGTGGGTCCTATGGTCCATTTTAGGTAATAAAGCAACTAAGAACGTTTGTCGGGGACAAACCAAAAAAAGAAACTAAGAACTTTAGTTTGGGACATAGGGAGTAGTTCTTGGCTACAAAATAATCTAGTCAAGAGCCAAATATTATGTACTCTCCCCACCTTTCCATTTTAGTTTAATATACTCCCTCCGTCCCTCTTTAACTTTTAAAAAACGAGTTTGGTACATTAATTAAGGAAAAAGTGAAAAATGTGATGTGTTGTGAGTGTAGATGTTTGGGTGGGAGAGAGAAAGTGGGATGGAGAATAGTTAGTGGATAGTTATTGTGAGTATGACAAGTGTGTCCCACTATTTTAAAAGTATTTAAACATTTCAATTTTAGGATTTTGTAAGTTAAAGTGGGACAACCAAATGGGTAATTTTTGTAGATTAAAGAGGGACGGAGGGAGTATACAATTATTGTCGGCTACATACCACTAATAAAGAAGCTTAGCTCAAGCGGCATATGGTATCCCATTTTACAGGGTTCAATCCTCACTAAATGCACTTTCATTGCACTTTGTAATATGTTAAGGCATTCATTAATCGAAATAAGTATTGTTGTGTACATGAAATAGACGTGTTATATTATAAATAATATACTCCCTCTGCTCTAAGTAAGTAAGTTGTAACATTTTGCCATTTAAGACATTTCATTTTAGTTGCAACAATCCAAAAATAAAAGTTTTTTATTACTTTTATAATACTCCACTCATTCTCTCTATTTCTCCCAACCACTCATTTTCTCCACTCATTCTCTTTCCTTCCCCACTAATTCTCTCTCTTCCTCACTACCTTAATTTCATTCTTAACATAATATTAGTATCCTTAATTTCTCAACTTCAAAATGAATGTTTCAACTTACTTGAAACGGAGGGAGTATATTGAAAAGTAATGTGATTGAAAAAAAGTCTTTTGACAAGTAGGGTATAATTAATACTATAATAATTATAGAAAATAAATTTATTTTATGAAGCAAGACTTATCAATTACACTACCTGAAGAGGTAAGTTTGTCAATTGAGTTGGGTCGAATGGAGTAGAATGTGTACACTGAGCATAAAACAGCTGTCTCTTTTAAACTTTTCACAAATTTTAAAGTAAACAATTATCACTATGACTTAATAATAAATGTATCCAAGTTTTACCTTATTTTTTAATGAGTAACTTCAAGAGTTTCATGACAAGGAAAAATATGAATGACTTTTGAAAAAATAATCAGAGAAAGAATGTGGGTACGTAAAAAAAAGAAAAGAAAAGAAAAAAGACCTTGCCTTGCGTATCAGGCACCTAGCCAAACTATCCAAGAGCATAGAATTCTGCTTTGATGCAAGTCGAGGCAACATGAGAGAAATAATTTAGTTTCACAAGATATTATTTGATGAAAGAGCTAGGATAAATGGTGTCTTTTATAAAGAAAAATTATCCAGTTATTGAATTTCTCTTGGATTATACTCTCTCTTTCCCAAAAAATAGTCCACTTTGGATTTTTGACCGTCAACACATGTGAACTTTGACCAAAGATTATTATCAATGTAATCATCCCAATGAATTTTTAAAAATTGTCATTGATAAATCACTTGATGATTAATCAATAACAAGTTTTAGAATTTCACACGGATGATTAGATTGACATTTATATTTAGTCAAAGTTTACTTGTATTGACCATCAAAAGTCAAAAGTGGACATCTTTCTGGGACGGAAGGAGTATTAACAATCACATTAGTTAATTAGTAGTCTATAAATCCCCTTTTCAGCAAAGATAGTTCATTTTTTTTATAATTACTTTTAAGTGAACTTTAATCAATAATATATACTCCATCTGTCCCAGCACAAATAGGACTAGAGGAGTTGGCACAGTAATTAAGAGAAAAACAGTGTATGTGTGGTAGAAAATGAGAGAGAGAATGATTGGGGTAAATAATAGTGTTTGTTGAATAAATTGAGTTGTGAAAAATGAAGAGAGAGAAAATGTGTGGGGTTAAATAGTGGGGTTGGTTGAATATAAATACATTAAAACATTTTCATTTTGGTCAATCTCAATTATTTTTGGGACGGTCTAAAAGGGAAAGAAGTTTTACTTGTGCATATGCTGGGATGGAGGGAGTAATTACTAATTATAATTTGAATAAAAATCTAAAATATTTTATTGATGCACAATTATAACACTTGTAAAGTCCAATCATAAAAATATTCATTTCATGATTTAATCTTTACCACAGCTAAACACGTAATCTAATCAACATCAATCAAATTAAATGATGAAGAGTTTACCAAAACTTGGATGCATTTTTCAAAACGTGAAATGTCAGGGGGGTGAAAGTTAAAAATTGAAACTTCTTTTTTATCTTGTTCCCCGCGCAAAAACAGTTGTCAAAACATCCCATGAA
This sequence comes from Campanula takesimana, assembly GCA_026119855.1. Classification (NCBI taxonomy): domain Eukaryota; kingdom Viridiplantae; phylum Streptophyta; class Magnoliopsida; order Asterales; family Campanulaceae; genus Campanula; species Campanula takesimana. The sequence continues at coordinate 207,720 of JAOWBW010000687.1, forward strand.
CCCTTCTCTCTCTCTCTCTACCATTTCTCTCCCAATCGAGTGAGGAGAAAGAAAATTTCCTAACCCTAAATTCTACTAACCTACCCTAAACCCAAATTTCCCTCCACCAACATCGTCGCCACCGTTTCCGTTACCGTCTCCCCTCCGTTAATTGCTCCTCATCAGACCAACCCTTCTCCTCGTCTGCAGCCATATCTTCCGATGTATTCAGAGGGAAGAAGGAGTTACCGGTTTACATTCGCTTGTTGATTTTATGTCACCGTCTGTCAGGTTAGTTTGTTATTGTGATTAATTAGGGTTCGATTGTCAAATTGGGGATGACCGTTGTGTTTGATTTGTGTCGCATACGGTGTGCTATTGAGTTAATTTCTTATACGCTTTTTCCTGATCTTGAACGTTGTCGTTTCGTTAATGCGGGTTTATTTGATTTTTTGCGCGATAACTAGAAAGATTTAACAAATCTCTCTCTTCGCTCAAACTTTATCCCCAATTCTCAATTCCTCTTTTCCCTCCTAACCCTAAAATTTGTTCTTTTCTCTTAATTCTGAATTCTAATTCTGTAATTGAAGTTAAGTTCATAACATTTAGCATTTAGGGCGTTCTCGAATTAGGAAGCTTAGCAACCATGGTCGATAGATACACGATTTCAAACACTTGGAAACACTGTCTCGGGAGTAATAGCGAGTCAGGAACATCTGGAGGAAGCTATGCAAACAAACAATAGAGAAGAATATGGAAGAGATTCGAAACCTGCTGGTGAACTCACAAGGAGCAAACGAGGGGAACGACAAGATGGATGAAGGGGTTAGGGCGACTCAATCAACCAACAACACTGGATCTATACTTGGTGCAGCTCCATCAGACCTAAATAAAATGGGAACCACGCCTGAACAATCATCACAGAAGAAAACATTGATCAAGGAATGACCCACAGGTATGGGCATGTACCGAAAAATGATGATAAGAGTATTGATGATACGTACAAATAACATATGAAATCAGAGTTTCCAAAGTTTTCTGGTCTAGATCACATAGGGTGGATTAGAAAATGTTACAAATTTTTCAAATACACATATGAATACCTTAAGTTTATTTCGTCTAATAAAAGTTCACATCTTTTATAATTTATACAAGCAAGTTTTGGAATGCATATTTTTTTTATTTTTTTACGATTCCATATGACAATTCATGTTTATCCAACCCCAAATCATTTTGGGACTAAGGCTTTGTTGTTGTGTTTGTTGCTGTGAAAGAATATACTGGACCCTGTCCCGAAGCATCCTATTTGACTGGTATACCGATCAAAGATAGTCATTTGATTGTTATTTGCCACTTTAACCTTGGAGCTCACTCAAAGTTTGAGTAAATGGTGTGTATTCACTGGAACTTCCATCTGTCGAAGTAATTGAATTAAATCAAAGGATAAAATAGTAATGATGCCGCTGCCTTGGTGTTTGGAAGTGGACTCTTATTTTGAGACATCTACAAGGGGAGAGTTGACTCTTTTTCAGGAATGGTGGGATTATATCTTTAGTGCAATTTAAAAGAATTGTAAGGAACCAAAAGTACATAAGTGAATGAACCTTTTCTTTTCGGCCACCAACTTGGCTTTTCACTTCATCACAAACATAGAAAGCCAGAAAAAGAAATTGGTAAGTGAATTTACTTACACTTTTACTTATCCTTGGTGTGTATGTACATATCCGAAACCACATTTTTAGGCTTCCGATTTGTGAATGTTGAACATGGAATGTTTGGAGTTGGTCATATCTTCAACCTTTTGTGTTCACATAATGTGTCCTTTCGCTTTGTCTAATTCTTTCTTCTTTTTAATGTTGTAGTGCGGTTCTTGGAGGCTCAGGAGAAGAAGACCAAACGTTTTTGGTTCATAAAAATATAGCTGTCTGATATTCCAAGCAGTTCTTGGAAAGTAATGCCTTCTCATGATGAGTTCTAACTATATTTGGGTTAGAGACGCTTGTGCTTTATCATCTGCTGATGGAAATGACCGTACTTCACGATCTGAATCTGCTGAGAGTGTGAATGACATGGCTAATTTTGCCCTGGAAATACTTGATGGTAGCTTCTGTTGCTGGACAACTTACACATGTATTTTTGCAGCAATTTTGTGATTGACTGAGAATATAGCATGTCAACAGCTTCTGATGATGGATTCGTTGACAAATCTACGTCAGAATTTAAGAACTTGCTGGAATTATGTCATTCCATACATGTTTATCGAAGGAAGATGTACAGGAAATCCATTGCCAATCTCAACCTCACCCGTTATGACTCAGGAGAGACTAGCAGTATTTTGATTCAGTATATTTGCTGTACGATACAAGGAAGATAATTTAGACACTGATATAATCACATCTTTGTGCTGTATTTGGGTGATTAAATTTCTTGAGCGTCTCTGGCGTGATCAAGTTGAGGAGCAAAAGTTGTTTGACTAACTACAAAGGAAGTTTGATTTTTGGCCTTTGTGGGATATGCCGGATATAAGTCTGGAATACATTCTGCAACTTTTGAATTTGAAACTGTTACTGCCAATGTGAGTGGTACTTCTTTTATTGCTATTTTGACTGACAACTATTTTTGTAGGATGCTGATGCTATGGTTAGAAATATCAATGTGGCTCTCTGCATCTAGAACATTTGTTACTCCGTGCTAGGATAGATCATGTACTCTGGTTCATTCTCACATGCTTTAAGACATTTATTCATCATCATTGCGTTGATATATCTTATTTCACCCAGTATCATGTCACAGTTTATTGCAGTCTTTTGCTTAGGCCAGTATTTCTTCTGATTATGTTCCTTGACTTGGTGATGAATCTGGTTGTTCCTTTTCTTTTCTTTTTGGGTAGGATGGAGTGAGGGGGGAGATCAGAGTCTTTTTTTTTTTTTGTTCTCTTCAATGATTAGTAGCATGGCCTTCAGATTATACGTTGATAGCAGGAGCTGTTAAGGATGTCATTATGTCATTGTGAGCGAGTATCAAAAAGGTGCCTTAAAGGATATTTCAAATGGTTTTGGGAGCTCAAAGGCCCACACAATTGCTGGATTAAGGTTCTATTGTAAGATCTCAAAATAGTTAGTACTAGAAATAAATTAGTCAAGATAAAGAAAGAGGAGCATTCTTGACTGCTCTCAGCAATTTGAATTTGGTCAGATGAGAAGGTGGAGGTTTCTTCAGGACTTACTTTTCATTAGCTGGGTTTGGAGAGAATGCTTGAGTTTGTATCTTACCATTTTAGGGTTGTAAATTGGCATTTTTAGTTTCTGGTCGGAAGTTCCAAAAAAGACTAGAAGAGTAGAAAAATAGTTAACTCCAAAATACGTTGGACTCTAGGACCCTTACCTAAAAACAGTTACTTGTTTATCCATCAGAATACAGCAGTCTCGTATAGTTATACCACTCTCCTATTCGTTTAGCCTGGTAATAATCTGTTATGCTGAAACTAGACAAATGTTTCATTACCTGGTTGATATTGGCAAATAGCATGTGGGGATGAGGTTTGTCTGAACATTTTCCATGAGTTTGAAATTGGTTCTCGGTGGGGCTGGAAGTTGTTGGTGCACATATTAAGTTACACGAAACAATTGCGTGTTGCTTGAATTTATCGCTTGCCTACATTTTCTTTGTTAATTTTGATTTTGTAATGTGCTCATTCTGTTTGTTGTAAGTTGTATATTATGTGTTTCCACATTATAATAGATTTATCTTGGAAATATGAGAAGAATAAGCAACTCATATCGTTTGGCTCAAAAAGGTGAGCACTAACAAAGATGCAAAACCTTTTATGTGCAGGTGACTGGGGATGCTGAAGTTGCTTCATTAATTGACAATCTTATAAGCAAATCTTGAATAGATCAATTGTTGTGGGTACGTTCCTTATTCTCCATCTCCAAGTAAGGAGCCTGCAGACACAATGATTTGCCAATATTATGCATCTGGAAATGGCAAGGTGGCAATGCTTTGACCTTTTTTTTTTTTTTTTACCATCATTGGTTGGCTGCACAAAGAGCCAAAATTATTTATCTGAGGACAGCTTGCCAGATTCCATTGCCAAAGTACTGCCTGATGGAGCTCTTGTTCAGGGGTAAGTAGTGAAATAAGTTTCTCCAATTTATGCCCTATGTCATACGATGAGCTGGAGAGTATTGAGAACCTTGTGTGAGAGCTCTTGTGTCACCGCTTCACACTCTTTATGAGAATAATGTATGGGAAAAGGACTAAGCTGCTGAACTCTTTAATCTGCTTCGGGACCAACCTTTTATAGTTGAAGCTGTAAACTCAAATTGTTTGAGGATACTTCCTTTGTGTTATGAGTGTTCTTATCAGACCAATGAGTTCCCGATCTGATAAAATCTGAGAATGGTGATCAAATGATTGACTCCATTGAAGACTGGCTCCGTAGAACTCTGTCATTAAAGTTTAATGGCAAAAAGCAGAAGGTAAAGGAATACTGATTTGTTTTAACGACACACAATTCACTTTACTATGAAGCAGTTAGATGTGTATCTGTCTCTAGTTGGAGAAAGTGGTTGTTTTATCCCTGCCTTTGCTCATTTTTCCATCACAAACAACAAAAGACCATTCTTTGTGTCCTTTAGTTTCCTTTGTCAGTATTTCTCTCTCTCTCGTTTTTTTCACCTTAGCCTTATTTTTTTCCTTTCAGTTTTTCAGTTTCTTCAACCGTGATACAAGTTTATTGTTTATCTCTTGCAGGCATGGAAAACTGGTTTCAGCTGGTTATTTCCTGTTATCCTTTATGAACAATGGGAGGAAATTAAGGGTTTGAATCAGAGAGAGAAATCAGCACTGTGGAAAGAAATCTCCTACTTGATATAAGTTTTTTATTTTATCATAAATAGTTTAATATATTACTCATGTTATGTTAGTTAAAGTGATTGTTAAAAGAATTCATGTACTATAAGATTTTTTATTATTATTTTTTTCTTTTTAAAAAAAGGCCATTTATGATAATAAAAGCAAAAAACTAATTTGAATAATATATTAAACTATTTATGATAAAATAAGAGTGCATTTATCATATTAGAGCTACAAAATATTTTGAACAACATTATTGATAGTAGGATGTAGAGTTTGAAAAGGATCCCGCTTCACATCTAATTAGAGGCTAAAAGTATAAAGAAAGAAAGTAGTTGCCAAGAATTGGCGAATTGAGTAGCATTTGAAACAACTTCTACTGAGCTGCATGCAAGTCTGTTCAATGAGGTGTACAACTTATACTTTAACACCTAAACGTCAAAGGTAAAAATTTTATAAAAAACATTTTTTTATATTCGGTGGGTACCGTCGCCCCCACTCGTTACAAGGTGGGTCCGCCCCTGGTTGTCGTCAAAGTTTATGGTTGTTTTAGTTGGTTACTGTTGGAATGAATTTTGTGGAGTTAGCTGAGATGGTGGATTGAGTCAGCAGCTGTGATAATGGAAGAGGTTGCAGAGCCCGTGAATGATGCTGCCACAGACAGCTCTATTTCAAAAATTTTGATTACTGTAAAGAAGGTTAAAGATACAATTATGCTTTTGGATTCTTCTCATATAAAACTTGCAAGGAATGCTTGCGGTTACCCTGTTCTACAAACTCATTGGATGTGAAGAAGTAGAGAATCCAGATATGTTGAACCCCCTTGAGAACTGAGAGGTGGGACCTTACAAGAGAGAAAATCCTAGAAGGTATGCTTTGGTTATTCTTTTCCACTGGTGCTACCGAGGCCATTGCTGGTTCTCCTCACTTGCTAGAGAGAGCTATGGAGTCTATTAACATTTGGAGCTTAAGCAAAGCGGAAATCAGTTTGTTATATGCTACTCCCTCTCCCTCCATCCCAAAATGATCTTCCTACTTTTTTCGCCTTTATCACGAAGGATCTTTGAGCAACAATTTTAGGTTGGCTCAATTTTACTACTGAAACTCTAAAACTTGCTATTGACACCACATAAACAATACTATCAATAACATGTTTTAGATTTTCATTAGGATTCGCAAATTAACCTAAAATCATAGCTCAAATTTCCTTCGTAGTAACGTTGAAAAAAGTATGAAGATCATTTTGGGATGGAGGGAGTATTATTTTATCCTCTAAACCAGTTCCTTGTATGCAGTATTCTGCTTATTCAATGCTGGAGAACCTGTGTACACATGGCTATTATTACAGAAGACATACTGTCTTCCTAAAGTAGCAGTAATTTGAGTGATATACTTCGTTCTTGATGTGTCATTAGAAAGTATTCTTCATCTGAGGGAGGAAATGTCTTGCATACTTAAAAGAATTCACTGAATGGGGTTTTGGAGATGGATTTGCTAGCTCCGCAACAAGTAAGTGTAGTTCAAGTTATATTATGCTATGAGTACTACTTTTGTATTTTATTTTTTGAAGGTCATTTCTTCCTCTCGCTCTTTTTTTTTCCCGAATCTAAGACGCCGATGATCAACTGATTTTCCTCAACATACAGGTGCATCTCTTTTTTGCTTGGTCTTTATTGATATCACATCTTCAAACTTTGCCTTTATCTTCTCTGATAAGGGAGAGAATGGTTCAATGTGTACAAGATTCTTCAAATTTAGTATTATTGGACAGCCTATTCCACTGGAATTGTGCATGGGGGAACTTAAAGAAGGAGGCTGATCTTCCTCCTGCGATTTATGTGGTGGCAACCGCAGTAACTTAAGCCATCAAGGGCAGTTCAGTGCTCTCTGCCGTGGAATCATCTTTTCATGTCTTCATTTGCTGGAGCAATATACGGTTTGATGCTACGGATTCTTACGCAATAGAATCTCTTACACGGTCATGGTGTAGTCCGTCTCTAACTAGAAATAAACTGTCTCAGGTAAGTCACGGATTTCCTTATCTTAAATTATTGCAGAGTTTTAAATTATATAAAAAAAATCAATTCAATTCAAACATGCTTCCGTTCAGATCTGCTTATTTTGGCAAACAAAGCACATAGAGATGTATGTTTATCCTAACAATTACGTATCTCTTTCTCCATTTAGAAAGAGATGTTCATTGTCTCAAAACTTAACGAAAACGCTGACTAGGATGGGTTTTTGGTCGTTTCACCCCTCCACGTCGTTTAATTTTGCCAAATAGGCATGCTGATTCTCAAACCATAGTTTTATCAAACAAAACAAAACATCACACTTCAATAAAGAAATACTAACATTCTCACCATAACTTGATTGATTAATAACGTCATTACAACAACAAACCATTCAACAATCCAAAACAAACAAAAACCATAAGCAGAATGTTTCAAACACTCAATTACTACAACAAGATTTATGGCAATAATTTTGGAGTAGACAAAGGGTTTAGTTTCATATTTCCTATAACTACCCCAATTGTGATTGTCCAAGAAGCAAAGATTGCCAACCAAAACCAAGTCTCCTTAGCGATTCTCTTCCTGAGCTCAATCTTCAATTTCCTCTTTGGCTTTTGAAAGCAAATTTGTTTCACTGTGTGTTACCATTGAAATATCCAACTCCAACTCATTTAGCTTCCCTTTGAGTTTTGCTTTCTTTTTCATCATTCTTTCTTCATGCTGTTTGAACCATGCTTGTTCCTTCTTCAACAACTTCATCTCCGAGCTCTTTGAGACAATAATCTTCTTGTACCTTTCATTAAAATCTGGATCAATCCACTCGAAGTACTTGCATGATTTTTTTTTTATCCTAGAGAAATAGAACAATCAACACACTAAATAATTGAACTTTTAACCCAGTTTAACAATCAATTCGAGCTTTCAAGGTTAAAAATTTAATTTTACCTCATAAAATGGGCATCCTAGAAACCTTCTTCCTGGGTTGTCATCGGTCCACGAAGTCCACATGGGTGCCCTAATACGACAATAGCATTCTTTCATTCCTCCACTACTCAATCGAAGATTGAACTCTTCTTGTGATTCCCCAATGATTTCAGTTCTTGATTCCATTGATTTTGTCGCAGCTATCTCCAACTTCGCCCTAAATTTGCAACGCCGACACTAGCCCTAATATATACGCAAGAATTATATATTTGGAGTGAAGGTGAAACGACGTAGTATCAATTGGGTGAATCAGCATGCCTATTTGGCAAAATTAAACGACGTGGAGGGGTAAGATGACCAAAAACCCATCCTAGTCAGCGTTTTCGTTAAGTTTTGAACGAAAACTTAATGATGTCCTAATTTCCCCTATTTTTAGAATTAAACAAGGGCATATTTGCGGAAAATGGACTTGGGGGGCATATCTGCGTCCTAACTATAAGTACAGGGGCAAAATTACCATATTTCCCCCTTTACTTCTGCATATATGTACTAACTTAAATTTCATTTACAAGTAATTTTACGTGTGTTTGCATACTAGCACCATCCACTGTAAAGGCTTTATAATATTTGTTCATTGGTATCAATGTATTATTGAATAGCTTACCCAGACAAGTTTATTAGTTTATTTTCTGCAAATTATATTTGACATGACTTATGGCTTTCATTAGTGCAGATAAAGAAAGCCAGCTTTTTTGATGAGAATTTTTCAGTTAGTGTCACCATTTCAGCCAATGGGTTTGTTGCTACATCTGCGAAGGATTACACAGGAATGGATTTGGTGATTCGTCCCATATCTTACTCGCTTCAACCAGTTGGTGCAGACTGTACTAGGAGTCTTGGGGTTAGTGAAGTCAAGCAAAGGAAATGGCTAGTGTCTATGATCACATTTGTTCGTAATCAGGTATTTGACACATGTTGACCATCACGTTTGTATCCTTCACATTGCTTGCTTTTCCTTACAAAACTGCACATCCTGAGCTGTTTTGGTGGTACGCATGATTTTAAGAGTTGAGACTATATGAATTGGCTACTTGAGTTGGACGACCTAAAGACACAGCGGAAGATGAGATATAAGTGATTGGTAAAATCATTATTGAATTTGGCCTGAATTTAATGACCAACAGCCTTTTTTTCCCAATCCCATTTGTAATTCTCCTAGTCATTCGTTCAGTTTGTCAATTCTGATGTCAAGTTTTCTTATGATAGACCTAACTCTTATCATGTTGAATGCATCAATCTTTGTCTAAATCAGAGCGAGCTTGCAATGGAGACATGTGTTAAGTACATGGGGAGGGTTGAAGAAATAAAGTTGAATGGATGAACATAATAGTTAGGTATTTCCTTTGTACATAACAAGATCATACTCATGTTTTGTTGCACAAGATTATAATTTCTTATCATATGTGAGAATGTTACAATATTTTGCAGAATGCATTGGATTTCATTTATGCATCACTTGATTGTTTTCGTTAAAGCTTTACTGGAGATTTGCCATAATTGATTAAAATTAAGTTGGGCTACCTCCGTCCCTAAAATTTTCCCTAATAATTGTCCATTTTTTAGGAAGTTACTAAATTCACCTTTAACCATTAGCATATGTTCTCTTCACTTATCATTAAAGATTATCCTTTAATGGTAAAGTTTATGTTTTACTATTGTTTAAGGTTCTTAGTTTGCTTTATTGGTATAAACAATATAAGGTACTTTAGTTGCTTCTATCCTTAAATGCAAAGGATTCATATATTTTGTACATTTTGTCCTTACAAAGCTTCATAGAATGGAAATTATATTACACATCTATTCACCAAGTTTATTATACAATTATATCCTCCACCCACTACTATTCTAACTCAAGTTTGCCTTGATTCCTAATAAGCGTGCCTTCAAACTAAGAACCTTAAACTGGGACGGAGGGAGCGGCTTCTAACATTGTTCAAAAGTTAATGTTTCCTAGATGCACATCAAAATGAATATACGAACACCCAAGTTAGATAGAGTGTATTAATTCTTGCATCAAGGGGAGTACCACCTGGCCAGTGGTACTTCTTAAGAATCTATCTATAAATAAGTACATTAAGAAATGCCCATCTTCAGTGGTGAAAGTTACTAGTGCATTGGGGAATGCCCAATGGAAAACTGATCTAGATATAGCTGCTTCGCAAGTTGACATTTCCCTTTGACTTCTAGTTAGCTCAACAGATGGTTTGATATATATTATTTTGTATTTGATATAGAAGCTGAAGCAATTAGCTGAAGCAATTCAGCATATTTGATGGAAGGAACAACTTTGGCCAGTATTTGATGGCGTTGAGGAGTGCCCAATCTGTTACAGCGTTATTAACACTTCTAACCATCTGTGAAAGGAAGTGACAATGATTACTTTTGGAACAGATAAATATGCTAATGAAAATTGTTATGGTAAGGTGCTTAAGTTGTGTTATATATGTTGTACTTGTGGGACGGAAGGGGTAAAAATTGAGCTAAGAAAGAATCTGGGATTTGGCCCAAATATAGGAGGAGGCGCGCGGCACCCTCTATAAGGAGGCCCACGCATCCATTGTCACCAACTTAGGCAAAAATTGACTGGAGTGGGAGGCGTGCGCATCCTCTTTGGATGAGGCGCGCGCACCCTTAAGTGAACCAAATTAGTGAGGTTCTGGTCCTGGGAGGCGCGCGCACCCTATGGGGTGAGGCGTGCGCATCCCCCCTGTTTCCGAGGTTTGATAGTTTGTGTTATATGGGGTATAAGAGGACAAGTGTGTATGTGATCCTTGGGGTGGCTTACGACTTAAACATGAATGTGTATGACTTTCATGTCGTTGATGGAAAAGATTTGGTTGTGACTAAATGTCCTTATTATGGACTCTTCATGAGAAATCTTTCGTGTGCATCTTGTGATGTTTTGGCTTAATTCCTTCTTGGATTAAATGCCCCGGGTTGTGTTTAGCAAGTATTCATTACTGTGCTTCTTGTTAAAAGTCCAGCTGGTCTTGTTGTGGAGTCAGCCAATGGAAGAATTATAGTGGTACAGGTAAGTCCACTATAAGGTTTTCCATTGGAGCTTGTGAGTCAGGCGGTGGAAGAATTATAGTGGCACACAAGCCAAGTTCACTATAAGATGTCCACTGTGCCTTCTAGTTTCCCCAGTCCAGATTGGCCTTGGATGGGATGAATTGCTCCTTTGGTGAGTATTTGGGTTATGACTTTGTGTCATATTTCCCTCTCTGGTTACTTGGTTCTATTGGTTATGATTTGGTTTTCGGGATCCCGACGGCTTCAGCTATTTATTGCTGTTCAGATGGTTTTCTCTGATGGGTTTCTCAGATGGTATTCTCATCAGTTTTGGATGGTTATTGGGTAAACCTTGGCTTTGGTATCCACCGGAGTGTGGGCAATGTGATATATAACTTGATGTTATGTGCTATATGCTATATGATTACTGTTGATATTGTTTCTTTATGATCATCATATCAGCATGTAACGTAGTTGCATTTTAGTAGCTTACTGAGATTTATTCTCACCCTTATTTGTTTACTGTTTTAGATAAAGGCGGGTCCAGGGGATAGGACACTCGGCACGGGAGGACGTTGGTTTGGTAAGAGTTGGGACTTGTTTTGTTGAAGGTTACATTATGTAAATGTAAACCCTTTGGGTAGAGTACCCGTACTTTCTTATATGGTCACATCTATTTTGGTAAACGTTGATGTATGTACATTTGTACAAAAGTTTGTAAGCCTTCGGGCTAAGTACATTCGTTGTGAAAGTGTTTGTAAAGTTTTGTTTCAAGTTAAGTGAAGTCTTTGAACTTCAAGTGTGTTTTGTGCCACTTTCTAAAAGGACATTTCGAAAAATTTTCTAAAAGGTTTCATAACGTCTTCCGTTCGTGTCCCGAGCGTGGGGCCAAGTAGGACCACGGGTACGGGGCGCGACAGTATATATGTATATGTGTATATATACATATATACACATACATATATGTATACATATACATATATGTATATATATACACATATACACACATACATGTAACCCATGTTTATATACATAAATATATGTATGTGTGTGTATATATATATATATATACACACATATACATGTAACACATGTTTATATACATAAATATATGTATGTATGATATGTGGTGTGTCTATATATATGTATATATATATATGTGTATATATACACACATATATATATGTGTATATATGTATATGTGTATATATACACACATATATATATACACATATATATATATGTGTATATATATATGTATATATGTATGTATACATATATACACATACATATATGTATACATATATGTATATATATACACATATACACACATACATGTAACTCATGTTTATATACATAAATATATGTATGATATGTTTGTGGTCTATATGGAATATTGGATGTTATTATATTACATACATATATACATACATATATATAGTACACATACATGTAACCCATGTTTATATACATAAATATATGTATGATATGTTTGTGTGTCTATATGGAATATTGGATGTTATATATATACATACATATATACATACATATATATATATACACATACATGTAACCCATGTTTATATACATAAATATATGTATGTATGATATGTTTGTGTGTCTATATGGAATATTGGATGTTATATATACATACATATATACATACATACATATATACATACATACATACATACATACATACATACATACATATAATTATATATATATATATATACACATACATGTAACCCATGTTTATATACATAAATATATGTATGTATGATATGTGTGTGTCTATATGGAATATTGGATGTTATATATATACATACATACATATAGTACATATTTATATGAGAATTAATAATTTAGTGTAAAATATTAATTTACATAATTTATTAATGATTTAACAACCATTTTTAAATTTTTATGAGGAATTAATAATTTAGTGTAAAATATTAGTTAAAGTTTAAGTAAATTTGATAAGTAAATAAAAAATTAGGGACATAAGGAGTATATTACAACCTGATGGTATATATACGATACAATTAATCATTTGTAATATGAGAAGTTAAATGAACAGAGATTTAAAAAAAAAAAAAAAGTAAACAGGAGGTTGCATTTGTAAATTAGACACATATTTTTGAGATTAAAAAAAGAGAAAAAAAATATAAAAAAATGGACTTTTTTGTTCAAAATGCAGTAAATACTTATCAGAGCTCGGTAAGGCTCGAACTCGAGCTCGTTAAGGCTCGAACTCGAGCTCGTTTGATTTCATAATTTTCAGAAAAATGTTTAAGCTCGAGCTCGGCTCGTAAAGACTCGAGTTCGAACAATCTCGTGAAAGGCTCGAACTCGAGCTCGTTTGATTTCATAATTTTCAGAAAAATGTTTAAGCTCGAGCTCGAGCTCGGCTCGTAAAGGCTCGAGTTCGAACAACTCGAGAAAAGCTCGCGGCGATGGCTCGCGAACAGCTCGAAACTCGATTCGAGTCGAGCTCGAACAAGGAAAATGGGCTCGAGCTCGAGCTCGATAAAAGCTCGAGCTCGATAATTCGTTAACGAGCTCGAGCCCAAAACTCCAAAGCTCGGCTCGGCTCGTTTACAGCCCTACTTGGGGCTTTTACGGGATTCTGTTTCCCTCTTTAGTACCCGACCGACCTAAAAGAAATTCTTGGAACTTGAGGGACTTAAGAGCAGACTTGTCAAAGGCGTCGCCTGCGTCGCCCGCCTCGCCTTTTTGGTCGCCTCTCAAGGTTATCGCCTCTCCGCAGAAAGGCAGGCGCATGGTAGCCTTTTTAGGTGAGGCGTCGCCTTTGTGGGTGAGGCGAGAGGCGTGTGATGCGTCGCCTTTGTGGGTGAGGCGAGAGGCGTGTGATGCGTCGCCTTGTGAGAAAGGCTTGATTAATGAAAGTACGACATTTTTTCACTCTCGTTTTTAATTGAGTGCCCTAGTCTAGCCCTCCAATCGACTAAATTGACAAATCCAGAAGTCGAGACGAGGCAAGAAAGGGACAAGAGGAAAGAAGAAGGGTCGGCGAACCAAATCGATCACTTAGACGATCGATTGACTCTAACGAACGCGATGGCGGCGATGAGAGGCGACGTCTACCAGACAGCGGCAACGAGGCATGTTCGACGAGTTTCAGATAATATTTTCTACTTTTCTCCTCTTTTGCGTTCTTACTACGTCGTTTTTGGTTTTGGGAAGACGATATATTACACTAAGCTCCCCTCTCCGTCCCCCTGATCTTTTCAAACTTTCATTTGGCTTATTTCCTATTGAGTCCATGATTTACCAAGTCTTTTTATATGTTGCATGTGTATATACATTTTTCAATTATTTTTTCCTATTTTTCCACCTTGCTCGCTTTTTGGCGCCCGCCTCTCGCCTCGCCTTTCGCCTCTCTCAGGTACCTTTCGCCCGCCTCTCGCCTTTCGCCTTTGACAAGTATGCTTAAGAGAATAACCAGTTTAATGCTGTACCACATCCATACTATTTGCAGAAATAAGAAGAGACAATTTTAAGTTCAAATATTGTTTCACCATCTCTTTCCACAATTTATAACTCCATCATTTGATAATATGCTACCAATCATGGCATTTGATTTGATTTGATTTGCCTAATTCAGCAAGTGAGAGATATTTAGTCAACACCTTATTAATTTTGTGGCCTGTACATATCCTTAACAGAGAATACCCCTTACCTTAGCATTGATCTCAAACATCAAACAACCTATGAAAGATGCACTTGACAAAGGAAAATAAACCTTTTCTCCCTATAAATAAATACACAATCCTCCTCATCTCCATCTTTACATAGCCTCTTCCTTTCTACAAACATGGCTTCTCCTTCTATTACCATTGTCTTTCTCTTAATTGTCTTGGTGGGCAGCTCTTCATCCCACCAACTGACTATGGATTTTTATTCCATCTCTTGTCCTCAAGTTTTTTCTTCAGTCAAATCAGTTGTGGATTTTGTTATTGCACAGGAAAACAGAATGGCAGCTTCTCTCCTCCGTCTCCACTTTCATGATTGCTTTGTCAATGCAAGTATTTTACTACATTTTCTAATTCTCAGATAGTATATACTATAGTTTTCCTGAAACGCTGATCAGAATTTATCTTTGTTACAGGGATGCGATGGATCTTTGTTGTTGGATGACACCCCGTTATTTACCGGGGAAAAAACAGCGGGTCCAAACAACAACTCCATCCGAGGATTCGAAGTTGTCGACTTGATCAAGTCTGAAGTGGAACGAGTTTGCCCGACTGTCGTCTCCTGTGCAGATATTTTAGCCATCGCAGCTCGGGACTCGGTGGTTGCTGTGAGTATATTTTCCTTCCTTATTTTCCAGCATATCCACTATTTGTTTATCATTAATTTCTCAATTAATTTATGAAACTATTTGGCACGTCCTAATTTTTCAGGTTGGTGGACGAAGCTGGGCAGTCAAACTAGGAAGACGGGACTCTCGATCAGCCAGTATTGCTGCTGCAAACAGTGGTGTCTTACCAGCACCTCAATTGAATCTGAGTGACCTTATCAGTAGGTTCGAAGCAGTTGGACTGTCTGCCACAGACATGGTAGCTTTATCGGGGGGGCCCATACAATAGGGCAAGCAAGGTGCGCCAATTTCCGAGGTCGTGTGTACAACGACGTGAACATCGACAACTCCTTTGCCCGAGAAAAGCAACTTACCTGTCCGTCCCTGACCTGCTCCGGCGACGACGACCATGAGCCGTTGGACATCCAGACTCCTGCTGTCTTTGACATCAGTTACTATAGCAACATTGTCAAACAGAAAGGCCTGCTTCACTCGGACCAAGAGCTTTATAATGGTGGAATTATGGACTCCATTGTTGAATCTTACATCGAGAATCCAGGACGATTCGAGACGGATTTCATTGTTGGAATGATAAAGATGGGGGACATTAGTCCCCTGACTGGGTCAAATGGAGAGATTAGAAGGAATTGTAGAAGGGTCAACTCTGGAACTGGAAGGAACTATTATGGAGGTGCCAAGGTTAAGGTTTCGGTTTTATTTAGTTTGGTTCTGCTATGGTTTAAGTTGAAAAAGTAGTACTATTATGGTGTTTAGGTTTGGTTAAATTAGAATTAATGTTCAGTTGGTTATGTTTTTTTTTATTTTGTATTTTTTTTTTTTAAATTAACTTATTAATGTTGTTTTTATTTGTTATTTATTTATTTTACTTTTTTCTTATGTTCCATTTAAAATGTGTTAAATCAAGACAGAAGGAAATTAGAATTAAGTGTAGTTTTGACTCCTTTTTATCAATGAACTACTCCCTCTGTCCCAAAATGATCTTCTCATTTGCCATGTTTTATTGTCCCAAAAAGTTGTTTTCATTTCTACAATCTAGGCTTAAAAGGCACAACCAATACATGGCTAAGTGAAGAAATGTCATATCCTTAAATAGTTTGAATAGTCAAACGGGAAGATCATTTTGGGACGGAGTATTAGTGTACTCCAGTTATTGAAAGTGAACTCAGTTTCAATGTTGCACTTAGTTTGATGGGCTGATGCAAACAAATTCAATCTTTGCAAGTGCATTATTCTCTTGCTTTGGTTAAACGAGCTGCTAATAGTGCTGACATATTGAATTTTTAGGGTTGCTAGGATTTATCCTAATCATACTACTCCCTCCGTCCCAAAATGATATTTTCATTTGTCATTTTTTATTATCCAAAAAGTTCTTCCTATTCCTACCAATTTAGGCTTAAATGTGGATAAACACAACATAGCTAACGAAGCAAGTGTTCATATTCTTAAAAAGTTTGAATAGTTGAAGATCATTTTGGGACGGATGGAGTATATACTATGATCTTTCAACATTTGTGAAACGCCATCTCCGTGTTTAATAAATTTGTTGTTGTTTCTTAAAAATAAAACATAAAAAATAAAAAATATGAAGATGTTTGTCAGTTTGTTAAAATCTGATCCAGGGTAACAGTTATCATTTTATTTTTATATGTTTTTTCTTTTGGTCAGAATGCAGTTCCATGACCTAAAAGTTTGAGGAATTGAGAAAGTTTATGTTAAAGTCAAAAATTGATATCATATTTATTTTATTTTTACCCAAAATCAACATGTGCCAAAAAGTTGTACATTCTTCATAATACGACTGATTCTACCATACCATAGAGGCCAACGATAGACAATAAATCCCCCCGAACACTTTCATTACGATAATTATGCACAAGTTCCAGGGTACAATTTATCCGTAATATCCTGTTAGTGTACGGGAGCGGAAGCGAGAAAAGCTATTATATTAGGTGTTCGGTCCCCCACCCCCAAAAGAAAGGGACGTGCCCGCACATTGGATAAATTTGGCCACTTAACATTTGCAGGACTAGGACACGTTATGGTAAAAAAAATGGACCAAAGCAATTAAGGTCCTTGATTAAATTACCGATAAATGATCACCCAACTCAACTCAACCCAATCTGATAGCATATTCGGTCTATAACTATTCGCCCATTTGATCTACGAAAGTTCACACATCGATTCAACCATATTTGTGACTCAAACGAACCAAAATTACAATATCCGTTCTTTTAAACTAAAATTAACATATCAATCTAAGACTCGAATGACCCCACCCGCTTCACCTTCAATTTAAACAAGTTAAAACGAGTTGGAATCGTCTTAAACCCCCCCAACTCGCCACACCCGACCCAACCTGACTAGTTTACAGGTCATTGTTTGAAAGGACTTTGGTTAGAGATTTGATTAAAATTAGAAATTTCTAATTGAGATGTATTAATCTCTTTTTATTGTAGCAGACAATTTGTTGGCATTTGTACGTTTTCTTAATCATTTTCATTTTTGGAATGAGCCTACGACAGTTGTGGAGCGCCATCTTTTTAAACTTTATTAATGCAATGTTTTGTTTGCTTTCTCTCCAAAAAAAAAAACACAAATTAAGTTGTAACACCCCGAATTTTCTTATAATATCTGAGCATTTAATGGCATTAAATATCCATAAATAACAATAATAAATACTTCAAATTAGGGTTCACAACGCCCCTTATTTAATCATAAATTCAACACAATAGCGGAAGCGTAACTTAAACATGTCTTGGTAGGTAACAACCCTAACCATCAATGTACTTCATCTTACATCAATAAATAAACGTACTTAAAACTACTAAATTAAGAGTCTTCAATCCCACCGTCTTACTACGGCTGCTTTCCTTGTCTTGTCCTTCTACTTATATCCTGAAACAAAATTTATAGAGAAGGGATGAGCGCGAACGAATGCTCAGTAAGTTCATACGTGGCCTCTCCGGTTACTAAGGAGAGACGACCAGAACGAATACTATGAATAATTTTACAAAGATAGGTTCAGTTACTTTTGGATTCAAGGCTGCAGAACAATACAGTCTTATTACTTTAAGATTTTACTTTCAAAGGATTATGGCACTACAATCCAAAGGGATTTATTCAAGTTTCCGTCAATTCCTTGGTAACGTACATTATAACCTCAATGCCAAAGGTACAATTGGTACACCTAGCTTCTTCAGCCAATAGTGTGGGTCGTAACATATATGGTATCCACACACATATGCTCGGGGTCTAGAATCATCCTTGTAATCAGACAATTCCTGAGAGAAGGCATGTGATCACTCATGCAATCCCTAGTTTAAGGACGAGTCTTTTCTAACTGGACTGTCCTTCAATGTCTTTTCTAACTGGACATTGGATGCCTTAACGAGTAAGCGATTAACTTACAAGTTAAAATTGAATGCCTAACGAGTAAGCGATTAACTTACAAGTTAAAATTGAATGCCTTAACGAGTAAGCGATTAACTTACAAGTTAAAATTAGAACATACCATGGTACAAGTATGTGATACAAGTTTCAAACTTCGATACTTAGTAGATCGATGGGGACATCACTAAGTAAGATGATTTTTCAAGGAACGTTCAATAACGCAGAGTTCATTCAAATACTATCATGCCATACTGATAGCTAACTTTAGAAAGAATACCGAATTCCAATAAACAGGAGTTCAAATACTGTAAGGAACGTAATCCCTTACCTGAATTGCTTTTCCTCGCAATCTCCTCTCTGTGCAAATCTACAAGGCACGGAGTAATTTACTTTAGTACTCTCTACATTGTTAACTATTTTTACTTAGTTAACTGAGAGATGCGTTTTAACTTCTTTACTTCGTTACTTCTTTCTTTACGTTTAAGTTTCTGACTTTGATTTACTAGTCAGTCCTTTAACTTGATATAATTGCAATAAGTCCTCTAACTTTGGTTAATTACATTTGGTCCCTCAACTTTGGGTTAATTGCAAATTGGTCCTTCAACTTTGGTAATTGAATTGGTCAATTTGAGTCCTTCAACTTGGATTAATTGCAATTTAGTCCTTCAACTTGGTTTCAAATTTCAATTTAGTCCTTCAACCTTAGTTTGTCCTTCAACATTATTGCATTCAGATTAGTCCTTCAACTTTCCTTTAATTACAGAAAGGTCCTTGGACTTTGGTTCTGTTCATAAGGTCCCCTAAGTTTCTCTTTCAATCACTTAGCCCCTCTAACTTCAAAGGTTTCCTTTTTATTCCTTCTAACTTTAATTCTTTTCAGTTTAGTCCTTTCCCGTTAGGAAACTAACTGAAATCTTTTAATCTTCCTCCTTTCCGTTAACTTTCTAACTTTCAAGGTTTTCCAAGTAACTATCACATCCTTTCAAGTTAGTTTTCTAACCTTCTAACAATTCTTTTAACGATTATGTTTTCTTTTCATTATAAACTTAACGAAAATACTAACTTTCCGTCCCAATTCTTAACATTCTCAATCAAGAATCAACACCCAAATTATATAGCTTTTAGGATTTTCATCAATCGCATGAAACACTATTCCCAACTCAAGTTCACTATTCACAGCGTAAATTACTATTCATCGCAGATTACTATTCACAGCTTTTTAAACTCGGTTTACTATTCACAGCGTAAATTACTATTCATCGCAGATTACTATTCACAGCTTTTTTAAACTCAGTTTACTATTCACAGCGTAAATCACTATTCATCGCAGATTACTATTCACAGCTTTTTAAATTCAGTTTACTATTCACAGCGTATTTTACTATTCATCGCAGATTACTATTCACAGCTTTCTTAAAATATGAATTCATCCCTTTCATGATCATAGAATCAACTTAAAAAAAGCTAAGCATTTAACCATTAAAATCCCACCATTAATTGACTAGCATGCAAAACCCTAACGATTATTTCCTTTAAAACATGCATAACTTATGATTTATTAATCCGAATTCAATGAAACAAATTTTGGAGAGTAGGATTTAGCATTACCTTGAGAACGATTGGATTGATCTTCCAAAAAATGTCAAAGCTCCTCCTCCCTCTTGATCTGGCCGGGGTGCTAGTTTGTTTGTTTTTGTCCTTTTTTTTTTTTTTTTTTTTTGAATAAGAAGAATAACCTAATTTTCACTAACCCAAGTATTTATACTTTGGATGGTTTATTAATTGGGTTGGGTTTATAATTAAAACCTTCGGGCCAACCCATTCCTTTCGGCCCACTCATTAATTAACTTCTTAATTCTAATTTTATTTACTAAGTTAATGTTACCAAAAAAAAATTGCGGGTGTTACATAAGTAATCTGGCATTTCACGCCATACAAATAATGTCCAAATTTCGAGGCAATACTACTGCGCTAACTCCAAATCATGGGTCGGTAATTCTTCTCATGGCATTTCTTTCAACTGCCTAGATGCATAATATAATTATTTTGCATCAACACTCAGGCAATACTGCCCTTTAAGCCAATCATGGCATTCTCGCTATATATTACAAATTTCCATCCGATCCATGCGGTATAAGCAAAACTTGCGGACACCAATCTCGCCTTCCTCCCTTTAAAATCTCCTTTCACATTCAAATCCATTCTGGTAAAGCAAACTTGCTCCTTTCTGATTTTCAATTTCTGGCACTGACAACTTCGAGAAACCTTCTATGAACTTTAGTAACCAAACCTGGCACTGAAACTTCGAGAACTTCTGATCTTGACTTATAGAAGTTGCCAGTCTTTCCCAATCCAAACCTAGAAACTTCTGATCTTACTGAAGTTGGTCTTTGTCCACAGTGGATTCTATCTATGATCTCCATCCTTTGACACCATCATGTCCTAAGAATGCACATGTCTTCTTCCAAAGAATTTACACTTCTTGAATTTAACATATAACTTTTGCTCTCTTAAAATCTGCAGTACTAACCTTCTTCATGCTTTCATTTCTTCCTTGAATCGAATACACAAGATATCATCAATGAATACAATCGACACACTTATCCAGAACTTCTGAAATATCCTATTCTTAAGTTCCATAAACGCTGCCGGTGCGTTAGCCAACCCACACGGCATCACTACAACTCATAATGACTATACCTTGTTCTAAAGGATGTCTTAGCTATATCATCCTTCTTCTTCACAATTAATACCGGTGCACCCCATGGTGATACACTCGTTCTAATCAAGCTCTTATCCAACAACTCTTACAGTTGCTCCTTTTATTCTTCAATTCTGACGGAGCCATTCTATACGGCGCCTTCGATATTGGTGAAGTCTCAGGTACCAATTCGATAGAAATTTTACTTCTCCTTATGGAGGTATTCCCGGTAAATCCTCAGGAAACACGTCCTTGAAATATCTAATCACAGAAAGTGATTCTACGGTTACTTCCTTCTTGCTCGTATCACCAATGTACGCCAAGAATCCTTCTCATCCTTTCTTTAAAAGCTTACGAGCCTTCATTACCGATATAAGGTTCGATCGGGTTCTAGGTTTCGTTTCTTGAGAACATCACTCTTCTCTAGGTAGTAATCTAAAGTGGACTTCTTTCTTTAAAACAATCCACATGGGCATGGTATTCAGTCAACTATAGTTCATTCCCAAGATTACATAAAATTCTTCGATGTCCTAACTAATGAGATCAACCTCAAGTTCTTCCTCGTCCATTTTCAAAGGACACTTCCTAGATATAGACGTAATAGGGATCGATTCTCTAGTTGAATACCCATAACTAAAGAATTCTCTAACGCCTCATGACTTAAATACATATTCTTAGCCAAGCAATCATTTGGCACTTCTTATCAGAACCTTGCCCTTTGACGTCGTTCTTATTACCATCATTTCTATTGCCGTAGCCTTTATTCTGGTACTTACTTGTACTACCTTCATTTTCGCGATCGTCAGTAGCCTTCCTTTAGATTCAGTCAACACTTTCTTAGTTGACTCTTCTTCTCTTTTCGCTTACTGCGATAACTATCAGATTCTTTCTCCACTATCCTTATCCTATCCAACACTTAATCCTAGGTTGGTAGTATTAATGGAGTGATTCTATATCGGATTCGGTTGCTCAAACCATCTTCAAATCCTCGAGCCTTTTGCGCTTCATCATCGAAGAGTGTTAGGGTAAATTCTAGCAATTCGATGAATCTAGTACCATAGTCGTTCACCGTCATACTTCCTTGAGTTAGCATCATAAACTTAGCCTCTCTGGTGTTTCGAACACTTTCCGGATAATATGGTACTATCATTAGTTATCATGAATACGAGACTTTTTCACGCACTCTCATACTATAGCTCGTCTCTACAGACTAACATTCAATTTATAGGTCATTCACTAAACCACTGGTCGTTTCAACAGACCATCACTATCTTTATTAGTCTACTTTACTAGACGTATGGGTCACTTCATTAGACCATTTCTATTTTCATAGGTCATTTCAATAGACCATAATCACTTTCATTGGTCGTTTCCATAAACCATTCTTACTTGTTCCAGGTTAACTCGCACATTTAACACTATTACTCACGTCAACCCAAGCATTGTACTATGCCTAATACTTTTACATAAATATACCGTCCCAAAAGACGTAACTTTTACAAAAGATCGGTCTACTAGATTTCTGGTCGTTCCAATAGACCAGTTCTACTTAGGGAAGTCATTTCACTAGACTTTACTTATTAATCATATGTCAATTCACTAGACCTACTCTCATTCACACTTGGCCGTTTCACTAAGCCAATTACTCTTAACCGTTTCAATAGGTTTTTTTTTTTTTTTTTTTCTTGTTTCGATCGCTTCAATGGATCAAAATTAACTTTACTTGGCCGTTTCACTAAGCCTATTACTCTTATACTTAACCGTTTCAATAGGTTATTTTATTTCTTGTTCCGATCGCTTCAATGGATCAAAATTAACTTTACTTGGCCGTTTCACTAAGCCAAATACTTTCTCTTGACCGTTTCAATAGTTCAATTTATTCTTTCTTACTTGACCGTTTCAATAGGTTACTTTGGCCGTTTCACTAAGCCAATTACTTTCTCTTGACCGTTTCAATAGGTCAATTTATTCTTGTTTCGATCATTTCACTAGACCAAAACTAATTTCACTTGGCCGTTACCATTGCCGTTTCCGTTGTTTCCACTTCTGGTATTCATCTGCAGATTTACTTTTACTTTAGAACAGGTTCGTGTTCTAGCAACATTCATCACGATACAATACGTGCAGTATTCATGGTATACTTAACTTATTCTTTTACTAACGGGTACTTGTTAGTTTTGATTCATGTTCGTAGGTCTTTTGTACTAGACCATTATTCAGATGTGGTTAGTTTACTTAACATTTCTTCTCCGGTTCAGGAGTTTTCATACTTCATAATTTACAACCGTTTTACTTGGTTGTTTTATTATTTCTTTACTTCACTAGTTTTTATTACTTAACTAGCTTTAACTTATTCCAATGGTCGTCTTACTTCGTACCATGGTTACGGAGATTATTTCAAATCACTCCGATGCTTTCCCTTGTCTTTTCTCGACAAGTTAACTTTTGACTTCATAACAATAGTAAAATTTAAAATTTTGGGTATTTAAATTAAATAATTAACTTTATTCAACTGAGGTGTGAGATTTAAACATCTCAAATACACCCAAAATTCAACTTTAACATAAGAAAAATTCTAACTGTATTACTCCACTAATAATAAAGTAAAAGAATCTATTCTTATAACTATCAGTCACTAATTGCATCACTTCCCACAGTGTGCATGTTCTGCTGCAAGTTGGTCATATTTTTCTTGCAATTCTAACTTCTCAGCCCAAATCTGATAGCCTGAAGTCCTAAGCTCTTCCTCATAAGCTGCTTGCTCATCTATTTTCTTTTTCAGTTCATTATTTTGTTCTATCTCATCCACCAGTTGTACACTGATTCGATTCCATTCGCGGTTAGCTCTAACCACATGGCTTTCTAGGCTTTGGACCTTCTTCAGTTGGACTGCTAACTTTCCTTCCACATACATTATGTCCTCATCGCGTTCTTTGATGACATTCACTCCTTCGTCTCCTTTTTGCTGAATCATACTCAATTGATTTTAGATAAATAGCTCACCCACTAAAATTTAACCAATTATAAATTTATACTTTTATGCATTTTTTTTTTTATTGTTTTTAGGCAATAAACTATCATACAAAAATAAATATTTATGGCTAAATTTTTAAAATGAACTCTTCAATTGAACATTCAAACAAACAAAAATATACCTTTTTCACGCATAACATTATTAGTGTAGTTGTAGTGTCGCGCCCCGTACCCGTGGTCCTACTTGTGCGGCCGCCCAAAATGCTCTGTCCCAAGAAGAAAATCCTTCAGATAGATGTGCGGGCGCACACCCATTTTTGGGCGGCCGCCCACATCACCCGGCAGGCCTAAAAACTTAACCAAAGTTTACTCCTTTTGTTTCACAAGCATAACATATATACTACACAACTTAGACACTTTCATTAACAACTTTCATAGGATTACAACTTGGTTGCTAACCCATTCCCATACTCAGCAAAACCCAATTCCATATACTCCCTTTGTCCCAAAATTTCAAGTATAACAAATATTACCCAAATCACAAAATTAACAAGTAGAAGTATCATATATAGCATATATGACTATTTTAACATTTAAAGGGGAATTAGTAACTTACCTAGTTCCGGAAAAAGTATCGCTGAAATAAGTTTTGTTCGGCTAGAAATGACCTACTCGACGCCCTGATCATTTTTATATAATTAGTTTTTAAAACGGGTAAGTAAATAAAAAGAATTAAATCGAAATGGGTAGAACTTACCTTTTTCTTTCTTAACCTACGAAGGAATGTTGCAGAAGGAGAAAATTATACAGAGAAAGATAAGAGAGAAGGGAAAAGTTTCTATAAATATCTCCACCAAATTTACAAATTGGTCACTGGACTTTCAAAGTTAACACTTAAGCCCCTAAACTTACATGTTCAACTAGGACCCTAAAGTTTCAACTTAATCATTTAACTCCTTTAATCATTATTTTTACTAACTAAGTAAATAACACAAATAATCAAATATGATATGCAAATCATAAAATATGATGCAACACATAAAAATGCACATATAAGTCAAATAAAAATCCCCAAAATTATAAAATAAATAGAAACGGGTTTTGGGGTCGCTACAATCACTCCCCCTTAAAAAAATTCGTCCCGAATTTTAGGGTTACTTACCGAGGCCCTCAAACAACCAAGGGTACTTCCTCTCGATCTCTTCCCGAAGTTCCCAAGTCGATTCCTCCACATTATGATTCCTCCACACAACTCGAACAAGAGGGATACTTTTGTTTCTCAATTCTTGCACCTTCGAATCAATGACTTGGACCGGATGTTCCTCATAAGACATACTCGGCTCAATATCCTCGGGAACCTCAGATAAAACATGAGAAGGATCATACACGTACTTCCGAAGCATAGAAACATGAAACACATTATGGATTTTATCAAGAGAAGGAGGTAATGCAAGACGATACGCCCGATCCCCTACTCTTCCAAGAATCTCAAATGGACCAATAAACCTCGGAGCAAGCTTTCCTTTCTTCCCATATCTTCGAATACCAACCTTAGGGGAAACCTTCAAAAACACAAAGTCACCTTTTTCGAACTCAAGATCTCGCCTCCGATGATCAGCGTAGCTTTTCTGTCTACTCTGGGCAGTACTCAAACGATCTCGAATAAGTTTAACCTTCTCAACTGAATCGTTAACCATCTGAACACCCCAAATCTTGGCTTCTCCCACTTCATCCCAACAGATAGGAGACCGACATTTCCTTCCATACAAGGCTTCATAAGGAGCCATCCCAATACTGGACTGAAAACTGTTATTATAAGCAAACTCTACGAGAGGCAAATAAATATCCCACGAATCTGAAAAATCAACTGAGCAAGTCCTCAACATATCCTCAAGAATCTGGATAGTTCTCTCGGACTGGCCATCTGTTTGAGGATGAAAAGCTGTACTAAATCTCAACTCTGAACCCAAAGCCTTTTGAAACGCTTGCCAAAACCGAGATGTGAATCTAGGGTCACGATCAGATACAATGCTCACTGGAACTCCATGTAATCTCACAATCTCATTAATGTACAAGGTTGCAAGCTTTTCCATAGAATAACCAATCTCAATAGATAGAAAATGAGAAGACTTTGTCAATCTATCAACAATCACCCAAACCGCATCAAACCTTCTTCGAGTACGAGGTAACCCTGTCACAAAATCCATGGTAACATGTTCCCACTTCCATTCCGGAATCTCTAATGGTTGAAGCAATCCTGCAGGCCTTTGATGTTCAGCTTTGACTTGTTGACATGTTAAGCACTTGGATACATAATCCGCTATCTCTCTCTTCATATTATTCCACCAAAAGTGTTGCTTCAAATTCTGATACATTTTAGTACTCCCGGGATGAATAGTATACCTTGATTTATGGCCTTCATCAAGAACTTGGCGTTTAATCCCATCAACATTAGGTACACACAACCGACCCCTGAAAGTTAATACCTCTTCAGAACTGAGTGAGAAATCCTCAAATTTACCATCTTTGATTTTATCCATAATCTTTACCAATTCCGGGTCATCCTTCTGAGCTTCCTTTATTTGTTGAACTAAAGTTGGAAATACTCGAATGTTCGCAAAAATAGCTCCATGCTTTGATTCATAAGGACTCCAATCTCGAGCATCCTCCAACATCTTCCATTCCCGCACCATTAATGAAGCTACATAAGACCTCTGGCTAATAGCATCAGCTACCACATTTGCCTTGCCCGGATGATAGGAAATGGTGCAATCATAATCCATCAACAGCTCCATCCATCTTCGTTGTCTATTATTCAACTCTTTCTGGGAGAAAAGATACTTCAAACTCTGATGATCTGTGAAAATCTCAAACTTTGCTCCGTAAAGATAATGTTTCCATTTGTGTAATGCAAAGACAATAGCTGCAAGCTCCATGTCATGGGTAGGATAATTCTGCTCACTCGGAGTCAACTTCCTCGAAGCATATGCAATCACCCTTCCATTCTGCATTAATACACACCCGAGGCCTTCTTTAGAAGCATCACTATAGATTACCAAATCATCATTACCATTAGGTAGGGCGAGAATAGGAGCTGTAGTCAATCTCTTCTTCAACTCTTCAAAACTAGCTTGACATTTTTCATCCCACACATAAGGAATATTCTTTCGAGTCAAATGAGTCAAGGGAGTTGCAATCTTAGAAAACCCCTCAATGAACCTTCTGTAGTACCCAGCTAACCCCAAGAAACTTCGAATTTCTGTAACTGATTCTGGCCTCCTCCAATTCACAATAGCCTCAACTTTGGATGGATCAACTGATATACCTTTATTGGAGATCACATGCCCAAGAAAAGATACTTCATTGAGCCAAAAAGCACATTTACTGAATTTAGCAAACAACTGCTTCTCACGAAGAATAGATAAAACCATTCGCAAATGCTGTTCATGCTCCTCCCGGGACTTGGAATAAACCAGAATATCATCAATAAATACAACCACGAAGGTATCAAGATAAGGTTTAAAGACCCTATTCATCATATCCATAAAAACAGCCGGAGCATTAGTCAACCCGAAAGGCATAACAAGAAACTCATAATGGCCATATCTACTACGAAAAGCAGTTTTAGAAATGTCTTCAGAACGGATTTTCAACTGATGGTACCCACTCCTCAAATCAAGTTTTGAAAAGACAACTGACCCCTGAAGTTGATCAAATAAATCATCAATATGAGGAAGCGGATATCTATTCTTTATAGTTACCTGATTCAGCTTTCTGTAGTCAATACACAGCCTCAAGGACCCATCTTTCTTTTTAACAAACAATACTGGAGCTCCCCACGGGGATACACTAGGACGAATGAATCCTCGATCAAGTAACTCTTGCAACTGAACCTTCAACTCTTTCAATTCAGCTGGGGCCATTCTGTAAGGTGCCTCAGATATAGGAGCCGTACCTGGAAGTAAGTCAATACAGAACTCTATTTCCCGGTCAGGAGGCATAGCATACTCAGAAGAAAATACATCTGAAAATTCTTTAACAATAGGCACATCCTCAATATCAGGAACCCCTTTAGTAGTATCCAAAACACTAGCCAAATACCCCGCACAACCACGGTTCAACAACTTTCTAGCCTTCATATAAGAAATAATTCGAATCTCTCTACCCCAGGAAACAGTTTCAAAAGAAAATTTAGGAACATTTGGGATAGAAAATGTGACCACTTTATTAGCACAATCAACAGACGCATGATATTTACCCAACCAATCCATACCCAAGATAACATCAAAATCTTGTAATGGTAAGATAACTAAATCAGCAGGTAAAACATGCTCACGTATATGCACATCACAAGAATGCAACACCTCATTGGTCACCAAACACTCCCCTATAGGAGTTGACACCTCTAACACATAAGGTAGAGATTCAGAAGACATATGCAATCGAGAAGCAAAATGCAAAGACACATAAGAATGCGATGAGCCAGGGTCTATAAGTGTACGTGCCCTCAAACTAGACACAGAAATAATACCTCCTATCACATTAGAGGACTCCGAAGCCTGCTGCTGAGAAATAGCAAAAACACGACCCTGAACCTTAGGCTTGCCTGAGGAATCCCTCTTCTGACCCTGAGAGGACCCAACCACACTTCCCGATGCTTGCATCCTATACTTAGGGCAATCCCTCTGAAAATGTCCTAACTGACCACAGTTCAAACACTTGCCCTGTTTCTTCCAACATCTCTCTTCTGAATGCCCTTCTTTCTGACAATAGTTACAAACTCCTCTACTCTGACTCCCTGAAGTGTTACTTTGATTTCTGTTACCTGACTGTCTTTGAGAAGACCCTTTAAATTGTGAAGATCCACCTTGATTTCCTCTACTCTCACCACGTTGTGGTTGTTGCCTAACTTGCTTCCCAACGCCTAACAATTCCATTTTCCTTTTATGTTCCTCAATGTCATGTTCCACCTGGTAAGCTCGATCCACTGCATCCTGAAAATCTTGCAACTTATGGGATACTAGCTGAGTTCTAATCACGGTTTTCAAACCTTTCACAAACCTCGTAGCCTTCCTCTCCTCAGTTGCCACTAGGTGAGTACAATACCTGGACAACTCTGAAAATTTAGCTGAATATTGAGCAATTGACATAGAACCTTGCTCCAAGTTAAGAAATTCCATCTCCTTCCTGTCTTGATCTACTCGAGGAATGAAGTGTTCTTTGAACTTTCCCAGAAAATTCCCCCAAGTATAAGGTACATGAGTCTCATCCCATTTAGTTTTCAACGCTTTCCACCAATGCTCAGCCGCTCCATTCAGTTTATAGGTAGCAAACCTGACTTGATCTTCCTCCGAACATCTCAAAGCATCAAAGATCTTTTCCATCGATTCAATCCACCTTTCAGTTTTAGATACATCGGGCTCTCCATCATACTCCATAGGCTTCATTTTCAGAAACTGTTCTAGGCCATATCTTGGTGGTACCTGTTCCCTTTCTTGCCTATGATCATTTATAGTTTTCATCGCTGCTTCAAACATTCCCTGAAACATAATTCGAGCCTCTTCTCTGGCATCCCCTTGCCCCGAAGAGCCGGCCTGATCTCCGTCAGTTTCACCCATTTTTAATGAATACCTGCATCAAACACTCAACGTTACTCACTCTATACTCTACTACCCTCCTAGGTCATTAGTCATTCTAGACCATCTACAACCTAGCTCTGATACCAACTGTCGCGCCCCGTACCCGTGGTCCTACTTGGCCCCACGCTCGGGACACGAACGGAAGACGTTATGAAACTTTTTTTGAAAATTTTTCGAAATGTCCTTTTAAAAAGTGGCACAAAAACACACTTGAAGTTCAAAGACTTCACTTAACTTGAAACAAACTTTTACAAACACTTTCACAACGAAAGTACTTAGCCCGAAGGCTTACAACTTTTAAACAAATGTACATACATCAACCTTTACCAAAATAGATGGAACCATAAGAAGTACGGGTACTCTACCCAAAGGGTTTACATTTACATAATGTAACCTTCAACAAAACAAGTCCCAACTCTTACCAAACCAACGTCCTCCCGTGCCGAGTGTCCTATCCCCTGGACCCGCCTTTATCTAAAACAGTAAACAAATAAGGGTGAGAATAAATCTCAGTAAGCTACTAAAATGCAACTACGTTACATGCTGATATGATAATCATAAAGAAAGTATATCAACAGTAATCATATAGCATATAACACATAACATCAACTCATATATCACATTTATCACATAGCCCACACTCCGGTGGATACCAAAGCCAAGGTTTAACCAATAACCATAACTGATGAGAATACCAACTGAGAAACCCATCAGAGAAAACCATCTGAGCAGCATAAATAGCTGAAGCCGTCGGGATCCCGAAAACCAAATCATAACCAATAGAACCAAGTAACCAGAGAGGGAAATATGACACAAAGTCATAACCCAAATACTCACCAAAGGGAGCAATTCATCCCATCCAAGGCCAATCTGGACTGGGGAAACTAGAAGGCACAGTGGACACCTTATAGTGAACTTGGCTTGTGTGCCACTATAATTCTCCCACCGCCTGACTCACAAGCTCCAATGGAAAACCTTATAGTGGACTTACCTGTACCACTATAATTCTTCCATTGGCCGACTCCACAACAAGACCAGCTGGACTTTTAACAAGAAGCACAGTAATGAATACTTGCTAAACAAAACCCGGGGCATTTAATCCAAGAAGGAACTAAGCCAAATACATCACAAGATGCGCACAAAGAATCCTTATAAAGAGTCCATAAAAAGGACATTTAATCCATTACTAACATTCCACAACAATCATCTAAGTACTTTAGGACACTACCCAAAACTAGACCAAGGTTTCTCTCTAAACTCCTTAGTTTGAAAACTCTAAACTTTTTCAGACAACTGGGCGGTCGCCCAAACAGGGCTGTGCGGCCGCCCAAAATGCTCTGTCCCAAGAAGAAAATCCTTCAGATAGATGTGCGGCCGCACACCCATTTTTGGGCGGCCGCCCACATCACCCGGCAGGCCTAAAAACTTAACCAAAGTTTACTCCTTTTGTTTCACAAGCATAACATATATACTACACAACTTAGACACTTTCATTAACAACTTTCATAGGATTACAACTTGGTTGCTAACCCATTCCCATACTCAGCAAAACCCAATTCCATATACTCCCTTTGTCCCAAAATTTCAAGTATAACAAATATTACCCAAATCACAAAATTAACAAGTAGAAGTATCATATATAGCATATATGACTATTTTAACATTTAAAGGAGAATTAGTAACTTACCTAGTTCCGGAAAAAGTATCGCTGAAATAAGTTTTGTTCGGCTAGAAATGACCTACTCGACGCCCTGATCATTTTTATATAATTAGTTTTAAAACGGGTAAGTAAATAAAAAGAATTAAATCGAAATGGGTAGAACTTACCTTTTTCTTTCTTAACCTACGAAGGAATGTTGCAGAAGGAGAAAATTATACAGAGAAAGATAAGAGAGAAGGGAAAAGTTTCTATAAATATCTCCACCAAATTTACAAATTGGTCACTGGACTTTCAAAGTTAACACTTAAGCCCCTAAACTTACATGTTCAACTAGGACCCTAAAGTTTCAACTTAATCATTTAACTCCTTTAATCATTATTTTTACTAACTAAGTAAATAACACAAATAATCAAATATGATATGCAAATCATAAAATATGATGCAACACATAAAAATGCACATATAAGTCAAATAAAAATCCCCAAAATTATAAAATAAATAGAAACGGGTTTTGGGGTCGCTACATGTAGACTAAGTATATATACATAATAATTAACAACAAGGACCAATTAATTTATAAATTGACATTTATTAAAGAATATTTTATTTTGGAAAAATTGACACTCAAATACGGTTAAAATGGAGTAAATCATCACTGTACATTGAGTTAAAACAGTGAAAAGAAAAAAAAAATGTAATCTTGACCAATTAAAATAAATTATACAAATGAAGTTGTGCTTAAGAACATTACTTGACGTTCAAGAGTATCAGTTTGTTAATGATCATGTATAAAGTTAACATGAATAGGAATAAACCAAAGTAGTGAACTTAATTTAATATACTTTATCCGTACTATAATTTATCAAAACTAAATGCACTTGAATTAATGAAAATAAATATGATATTGATATTGATATTGATATTGATATCGACATTAATATTGATACTGATATTGGAGTCGTGTTTATGATAAGTAAAGTTGAAAAGGAATGTGGACAAGGGTCTAATAAATGGGGGCTCGAATGGTGGTGTGCCCTATCCAGTTTTTGGTCAAAAGCTAGCTTTATACTGGCTTCGTCCTTCTATAACTTACAAAAAATTGAGTTGAGCACATTAATTAAGAAAAAAGTGAAAAAAATGATGTGTAGTGAGTGTAGATAGTTGGGTAGGAGAGATGATCTGGAATATAAAATTGTTACCGGATAGTGTTTGTGAGAATAACAAGTGGATCCCATTATTTTAAAATTATTAAAACATTTCTATTTTAAGACTTTGTAGATTAAAGTGAGACCACCATTGATGTGATCAAGTGGCTTCACCACTTATTATTACTTCACTACTAACTTGATTGATATTTTTACCACTTACTATTGACTCGCTACTAACTTGATTGATATTTTATTTATTAAAAATCAATCAAGTTGATAAAAAGAAATCCAGGTTAATTAACTAATATCTCATTCTATAATACCTATTGTTTTATGATTTTTCACTAGTTTTATGAAAAGCAACTATTTTTTTATTGTTTTTTTTTAAATAAAAACTATTATCATGACCTAATAACAAAATTAACAAATTTATCCATATTAAGTGTTTCTCTCTTATATTATTGTCTCATAATAAAATAATTAAGAAATTGAACACGTCTCAATAGGTGAAAGTGACATTTGAACTTTCGTTAAGTTAAAGCCATAATTATTTTAAACTAAAATTTTAAGGGTTGGTCTCATGTAAAACGTGTTTTTTAGGAAAAACGTGTTTTTCAAAACGTCCAGAAGACTTTATATTGATATCCAGAAGGCTTTATACTGATATCCAGGACCCTTCTGACTATCAATTTCAAAGGTTCTGGTTATTAATCTCATATCCAGAATATTGATATTTAGAACCAAAGAACCATTCTGGCTATCACTTTCAAAGGTTCTGGCTATCACTTTCAAATGTTCTGGCAATCAATCTCATATCCAGAAGGTTTTATATTGATATCCAGGACCCATCTGGCTATCACTTTCAAAGGTGCAGGCTATCAATCTCATATCAAGCTATTACATGATCTACCTATCATCTATACATCCAACAAACTGAAGAACTACCTATTACAGACTCCCTTTACCTTAAATGAATTATCAAGATGATATATACAAACAAGCTTCAACAGCTAAGGCCTTACAAGCCCAACAGCTGAGCTCCCCTATCTCAACAGCTAAGACCGGCCTTCTTCAAACATCTTCTCCTTAACTCCATTTGCGATCACTTTAGATCCTTTTGTGACTTCCCAAGACCCACTAATGAAGGTCACACCATACCCTTCATCATCAAGTTGTCCAACGGAAATCACCCTCCTCCTCTGTCCCAGAATGATAGTCCTCCTATTTTCATGGGTTTTACGAAGGAACTTTGAGTAATAATTAAGGCTACTTTCAATTATTCTAATGAAATTTTTGAAATTGTTCTTGATACACCATTATAAATACTATTAATATCAATTTTTAGATTTACATTAAGATAATTATAAGTAGCATTTATAACTGCTCAAAGTTCCTTCGTAGTAACAACAAAAAAAGGGGGACTATCTTTAGTATAAGAATAAGAATAAGCACTTCTAGTTCTAGCTAGACTTGCACCAACTCTTCTACTCTTCCGGAATAATTGTTATATTAGTACGAAGGTATTGAGCAGTAATTTTAGGTTGATTTAATTATTTTAATAAAAAATAAAAAAAATTGTTTTTTGTAATATTTATAATGGTGTTTCAATAACGAGTTTTATAATTTTATTAAGATTATTAAATCAATTTAGATTTATTGCTCAAAATTCTTTCACACTTACTTACGTACATAAAAAAATGATATTTATTCGGGGACTGAAGGAGCACTATACAAGAGTGATGATGCCAAAACCGTTTGGATCAGCTCTAATCTAGAGGTTCAGATAATTCCAGCAAATCCTTGAATGGCCTGAAAAAGATTGAACAAACGTAAACTAGCTGGGGCTTCACCGGCGAAGACCCTCCGGCATGAGAATAAGATTCGGATGTAAAAGATAGCAAATCAATTGACAAGAGTTCAGAATCAAAGAATGTGTTACCCGTATTTAGTGGACTGGGGCGCGTATATATAGTGTCTATGAATAATTTCCTTGCTTGGAAAGGAAGGAAGGAAGTATAAAAAGATTAGGATTGGATTTAGGGAAGTAGAATCTCATCCGGATCAATATTCCTTAATTTTTGTGTAGGAGAATGTCTCCTTATGTGTATATATATCTTTGTTGGAGTGAATCTTGGATTCTGCGTATGCATTCTTTATTTGATTAGGGTTTTGCATGGTATTTGAGTGCTAACCAAGTCACATAATGTACGTCGCTTTGGTCGGCCTACGCCTCCTCGTGGTCGGCCTAGGAAAAGGAAAAGCCGAGGAGAGTATTAATGGGACTTGGTCCCTTTGGCTTTGACTGGCTAGGCACAAGCTCCTTGGCTAGGTAGAACCGAGAAATGCATGTGTTGTCTAGTTGTTGTACTAGTTTGAGCGGTATGTATGAATACCAAGGAGATTGTGTTGATCCAAGTGGGCTTGGCCCACGTCTCGGGTTGTGGT
The DNA here is from genome assembly GCA_026119855.1 of Campanula takesimana. Lineage (NCBI taxonomy): Eukaryota > Viridiplantae > Streptophyta > Magnoliopsida > Asterales > Campanulaceae > Campanula > Campanula takesimana. The sequence goes on from JAOWBW010000687.1 coordinate 242,868, forward strand.
ACTCTTCTCATAAGCCCTAAGGTTTGTTGTACAAATTTCCTTGGTCTTGCTGGTCTTTGTATGTTCAAAGAGCTAATCACAAATTCACTTTAACTAAGCATCAACTCTTTCTTCTTCTTCTTCTTCTGGATTATGTATGGGAAAAGAAAAAATAAAAATAAAGACATAATAAAAGCATTACTTTATCTGCAAATTAAGTGGGTAGTTTCTTCGAGTCAGCGTTTACTTTAGTAATTAATACAACTCTTCAAGCAGGGAGTAGGTCAGTTGCAATTGTTAATGCGCTTAGAATGGAAAATTAACCTAGATAAGCATTAGGAAACCTCCCACAATATTTTGGACCATTGCGTACTACTCCCTCCGACCCAAAATGATTTTCTCATTTGCTTTTTCTCATTGTCCCAAAAAGTTCTTCACGTTTCTACATTTTAGGCTTAAACAAAGCATGGCTAGTGAAGCAAATGTTCATATTCTTAAAAAGTTTGAATAGTCAAACGCAAAAATTATTTTGGGACGGAGGGAGTATGACCCAAGAATGGTTCATGCATTGACCTTTTAACCACCGTTGATAGTGTTCAACTAGGAGAGTAGTTTTTTTTTTTTTTTTTTGGAAGTAACTAGGAGAGTAGTTGGTACGGTGAAGAGTTTTTGGGCTCACTGCACGTCATTATAAAATATTATTTTATTATTGCTATGATACTATAAAATACTCCAAAAGTCTCAAACTACTGGTTACTTATATATTTTCATATTAGGCATTTCCTACTACTAATGGTTATTTATTTAAAAAAAAAAAATTATTCTCTCTTTCCTACCCACGCACAATAACTATCCACTTATTATTCCTTACATCATTTTTTCTCTCCTACTCACTCACACCACATAATTTCTTAATCTCCGCACATTCAATTTTAGTAACCATTAGTTTGTGATAGGGGAGTAGGATGTAAGATTCTAGACTTGCAACAACATTTGGTCGTCAGATTTGAATCTCATAAGACCATCTCTAATGGTTTAGCGCAAAAATCACACTATTTCTTCAAAATGGTGCAACTTTTGCACCAAATATCTCTCACCAACTCCAATCATTGCTTCAAATCTTGCACCAAAAAAGAATAGTAATTACTATTTTATTTTGTTATTTAAAAAATCGTCTTCAATATTTGTGCTTTTATTAATATTTATAATTTTCATTTAAAAAAAAAAAACAAGTTAATTGATGCAAACTGCAAACGGCGCTGAAGGGAACCACCAAAAAAGAAATAAACGGCTTGATTGTTCCTAGACTCAACATGAGTCTTTTGTATTGTGTTTACAAACTGTGCAAAGAGTCCTATGTACCTATACACAGTAATTGCATAACAATTTCTATCTAAGAAAAAGAAAAGGACAAAAATATACAAAGATTATCCTCCCTTATATAACTCTTGGCAGAGATACGAGAGATCATATTATATACTACTATAACATACGTATACTTTTGATGAATTTTTTTTTAATAAATTAAAAAGGCATGAAAAAGGGATAGCGCAGCTTAGTTGCTTGCGCCAAATTTAACGCAAGTAACGGGCTGCTTCAAATAGCGTCGAGTTTAAAGTTCCCGTTGGAGTAGATTTTTGCGTCAAATTTGAAGTTTTGGCGTTGGGTTGGAGATGGTCTAACAAGCATTATATTTTTCACATGAAGAGTCAGAGTGAATTTGCGCCCACTCGCAAAATCTTTTGGTTCCGCCACTGATAATGTGTTGGTGATTTTAGTGTCATCATCTATTTTATGTAATTGTGATTTACTAGAGACCAATGCGATTTCATATTAGGCTCGGATACGAGTAAGGGAAAGTGTGGAGTACACACTCGTTTGAGTTAATATGTCTTCGACCACGATAAATAAGCAGGGGTCAAGGGGGCAGCAGCGCCCCTTGTTGGGGTCCCGCTCCCCAGACGGTATATTTGGTGCTCCAAATAAACTCCCGCCAGTTTTTTGCCACCAAAACCCGCCAAGATAAAGAGACATAACAGTCTGCTAATAATCATGACTGTTGGGCTAACAATTGATACTGTTAGAAACCAACAGTCGTGTCTGTTGTTTTCAATCTGTTTATAAACAGATTTTGGCTTCAGTTTCAACTCATTTTATTATACAAGTTATGATTACCATGCAGTCTGATTGTACCTACGCTGATATTTTTAAATATGAACACATAAACTTATTTGAGTTGTGACTATTTATTAAAGATTATTTTCTGCAAAATTTTATGAAAACTATCTTAGCATCACGCTGATGTTTTTATTCTGTATTTTACGGGGAAAAAATAAAGAAAGATATTTTTTTAGAACTAACTCATTTTTGACGTTAAGCACCAATAGATTGCTTTGAAATTGCGCTTTTTTTTTTTTATCTTTAACAACTAGTTGTATGAGTATATAAGTCTAAGCACCTCTAGCTAAGACCTACACCAACTCTCCTAACATACTAGAGCTAGTCTTCACAAATTCACTCTAGAACAACACAAGACTGCACCAAATTCACTATGGCAAGAATTTGGAACCGCTCCAATGGCCAATTTGCTGTCGCGCTGCTGTCGGCTAGAATGAGGCCATGTCTTCCTTTTTCGGCATTGAGTGGCTCCGATAATTCATCACTCGGCCACATATATTGGCCAACAAGTTTCAACCGTTCATTGCATCAAATAAGAGAGTCGGCTCTATCATCCAGACAGACTGCTGTACATGTAGCCCAACATCAAATTGGAAACAACTGTGGTACCAGATCAATTACGACAACACAAAACAAAACCCCGTTTTTCGTGCACAAGAAGGATGTTGTCCTTGTTAAGCCAGCCAAAGCCATACCTTCACAAGTTCTTTCTCTTTCCACCATGGACAACAATCCTCACCTTGAGCTTCATTGTCAAACCATCCATGTCTATGAAGCAAATGTCCATGCAAAAGCCGACCCCATTGCGCTGTTAAAGGATGCCCTCTCTAAGGCTTTGGTTCATTACTACCCTTTAGCCGGAAAGGTTAAGCGATTCGAGGATGGAAAGCTTCAGATCACTTGTGATCCTGATGATGATGGAGTGGGTGTGCCCTTCTTGGAGGCTACCTCTGATTCTGACCTCTCTTCCCATAACCATTTTGAGGAATTTGATGCTGAAATCGTTAAGTCGTTTTTCTATTAGTATTCCCCAACCAAGGGCGCAGATGTCAATGGTTACTACCACCCTCTTGTTATGCAGGTAAAACGGTTGCCTAAAATAACATCAAATTGATAAGTATTACTCTCTCCATCTCGGAAAAGTTAGTCCAACTTTTGTCATTGTTAGTTTGAATGAATATTGAGCAATAATTTAAGTTATTTTTAATTAACTTAATTAAAACTTAAAAGTGGTGATAGTACGTGTATCAATGATTAATTTTAATATTTCATCACCATAATTAAAAGTAGTTTAAATTAATGCTCAAAGTTCATTCGTATATAAAATGTGGAACTTAACTTTTCAGGACAACAGAGGGAGTAATACTCTATGTTTTACGTTAGTTTTTTTAATATTAATCACTACTAACTTGACTAATACTCCCTCCGCCCCACCTCACTTGAAACTTATTTCCATTTTGGTCCGTCTCACTTCACTTGAGACTCTCCAAAATGGTAATCTTTTTATATTTTTATATTCAATCTACCCCACCCACTCATTCTCTCTCTTCATTTTCCACCACATAATTTATTCAATCAACCTACTATTAACCCCACTCATTCTCTCTCTTCATTTTCTACCATACATTTTCCTTATTTTATTCTTTTTTTCTTAGTTATTGTGCCCACCTGTTAGGTCTCAAGTGAGGTGGGACGGAGGGAGTATTTTATTTATTAAAAATCAATCAAGTTTATAAAAATTAAAAAATTAAAACTTTAACTACTCCATCCTTCTAAAATATTTGTAATATTGTATTTATTAAAAATCAATCAGTTGATAAAAATTCAAAAATAAAAACTTTAACTACTCCATCCTTCTAAAATATTTGTTGCTTTTCAAAATTTTCACTAGTTTTCGAAAAGTAATTATTCTTTTTTATGGAAAAAAATAAAAAGAAAAGAAAAAGTAATCATTATCTTTACTTAATAAAAAAAGCACCAAATTTATCTCCATTAATTATCTCTCTCCTGCATTATTGACTCATAGGTAAATGTAAATGACCGCTACTAAACTTTATTTACAACGTACTACACATATTTCTCAGGATTCGAACTCGTACTACTACGTACTATTAAATAAATGAGTATGGCATAGAGCCTAAAAAAAATACTCCCTCCGTCACAATTTAAAGTTCTTAGTTTGACTTTGCACGGAGATTAAGAAAAAGTAAATGTTGTGAGTATAAAATGTAAAGTGGGAGAGAGAAAGTGGGTAGGGAGTTTTTGTTGTGAGAATGACAAGTGTGTCCCACTTTCCATTTTAGGTAATAAAGCAAAGTAAGAACCTTAAATTGGGACAAACTAAAAAGGAAAATAAGAACCTTAAAGCGGGACAGAAGGAGTATAAAAAGACCACCAATTAATTCGGTCAATTTTTTCTATACAAGAACAGAAGTGGACTGAACATGAAGTTTTGTAGATATTTGGTAGGAAATATGGTAGTATCTTAATTTATGATACTCCCTCCATTCCAAAATTATCTTCTCATTTGGTATTTTTCATTGTCCTAAAAAATTCTTCACATTTCTACAACCTAGGCTTAGAAGTGCCCAAACAAAACATGACTAGTGAATCAATTGTTCATATCTTTAAAAAGTTTGAATAGTTTGATCAAAAAAACAAAGTTTGAATAGTCAAATGTGAAGATCATTGGGACGGAGGGAGTATGTTAGTATTGTGATTTGGTCAACTTATGAGAGATGAGAGAGTCCCTTAGTTAAGACCTCAATTAGGATAACCTAACTTAAATTAGGATAACCTAACTTAGGCAACTCTCTTCTAAGATGACCAAATCACAAAACTACCATATTTCCTACCAGAGATCTCTACACCGGGTCCTATGTGATTCTCCCACAAGATGTTATTAATTCTTTCAATATATTGGTCTCTGCGCGCAGGTTACAAAGTTTTCATGCGGTGGTTTCACGGTAGCTATAGGGTTGTTACATGCAGTTTGTGACGGATTCGCGGCTGTTCAATTCGTTCAAGCCCTGGGAGAGTTAGCAGGTGGGGTAACCGAGTTGTCGGTTAAACCAGTTTGGGAGAGGGAAAGGCTAGTTGGGTCAGCAAGTCCAGTCCCAATTCAGTTTCCAGAGGACAACCCCCCTTTAGCAACTTCACCCTTTTTACCCTCTAATGATATGGTTCATGCATGGTTCAATCTTGAAGCTGAGACCATAAACAAACTCAAAGCCTTATATTTGCCTAAAAAGGACGGTCAAAGTCAAGTCGTTGACCAGCCTTTAACCAGCCTTGAAATCCTAGGTTCATATATTTGGAGGGCTAGGTTTAAGGCCTTGGAGCAAAACCTAGATGGGAAAACTGTTTGCATGTTGGTTATGGGGGCCAAGCATTTAATAACTCCACCTTTGCCAGAAGGGTATTATGGGAATGCAATTGTGGCCTCCCATGCAGGAATAACTGGGAAAGAACTTGTTCAAGGGCCTCTCAATGAAGTTGCCAAAGTAATCAAGCAGTGCAAGAAAATGGGGTCTAGTGTGGAGTTTGTAATGGGTTCGATCAATTTCTTGGAAACTGTGGTACAACACAAGTTGGATATACCGCTAGGCGGGGCAACGATGGTGCTGACGGATTGGCGGCAGTTGGGGTGGTGTGACGTGGCGGATTTCGGGTGGGGTAAACCGGTTAATATGATTGCTCTTCCGTGGAGTATGATTGGACACATCGATTCGTGTGTTATCATGACTCCTAATTATAAAAGGGGTGGTGCGGCGAAAGGCGGCGCCAGGGTAGTTCTTTCTCTCCCTAGAGGTGCTATGGCTAAGTTTAATGAGGAAATGGAAGCACTTCTCAAGGTTAAGGATCATAAGAACTAAATGATATTAATCAAGAGTGATTGGATTGTTTGTATAATTCTGATTTGTATTTAATTGCATTTGTGTTCGTGTACTTTATTACTCCCTGCATATTTTACTGCACTAGCAGGTAACTCGTGCTCTGCACGGAAAACCAATACTATGTATTAAAAAATATATTTTAACTATAGTTAACTAATACAGTAATCATCATTTTAACGATACCATTAATAAAAATAATTAAACTCTATGATTATGATTATTATAACAACTATTATAATTAACTAATATTATTGATAGTAATAGTTAATATATATTAATACCAATGATTAATCTATATAATAATAATAATAATTATTATAATTATTATAATAAGCTAATACCATTAATAGTAATAGTTAATTGATATAGTAGCTGTTATGATTACTTAATATTAAAAATTAATAATTTAACTTATATAATAACTATTACAATTAACTAATAGTAATAGTTAATGTATATAGCCAATTATAGTTAACTAATATTATTAATAATAAAAACTAATTTATAAAGTAACTATTATAGTTAACTAATACTATTAATAGTAATAATTAACTTATATAGTAACTATTATAGTTAAATAATACTATTAATAGTAATAGTTAACTAATATAGTAACTATTGTAGTTAACTAATACTACCTCCGTCCCAACTCAATGCGCACGTTTACTGTTGGGCACAAGATTTAAGGAGAGAGTATTTATATTCAAATAGTAGTGTTAGTTGAATAAATTGTGTGATGGAAAATGAAGAGAGAGAATGAGTGGGGTAAATAGTAGTGTTAGTTGAATAAATTGTGTGGTGGAAAATGAAGAGAGAGAATAAGTGGGGTTAAATAGTGGGGTTAGTTGAATATAAAAATAATAAAAGACTTTCCTTTTTTGGATTGTGCACATATCAACGACACCCACTTAAAAGGCAAGTGTGCGCATTGAGCTGGGACGGAGGTAGTACTATTAATAGTAATATTTAACTTGTGTAGTAACTATTGTAGTTAACTAATACTATTAATAGTAATATTTAACTTGTATAGTAACTACTATTGTTAACTAATTATACTATTAATAGTAATGGTTAACTTATACTATTAATAGTAATGGTTAACTTATACTATTACTAATATGATTAACTAATAGTATTAGCTAAGAATGAGAATATCAAAAGTCATTACATTTTAGGATGATGTTGATGTGAATTCTCCAAATTCAAGCTTTCACTAAGACATGTACACATGTCAAACCTATAGCCCTCCTCACCAACTTTAATATATATATATATATAAGATTTGTGTTCGTGTACTTATTACTCCTAGTATCAAGTAATGATCTTTTCTCATGTTTTATTTTTCATTGTTCTAAAAGAAGGTTCTTCACATTTTCTACAATTTAAACTTAAATGTGCATATACACAATATGACTAGTGAAGCAAGTGTTCATATCCTTAAAAAAATAAAATATGAAAATCATTTTAAAACATAAAGAAAGAGTATTTTTCTTTGCTTCATGAATGGTTCATTTTAGATAGGACTATTTTTCTAAATTTTAAACCACAACCAAATAACCGTAGTCGTGACTACTCACTGGCTCCCCGGTCGAGCGCTTTCCAAAACCAACACATTAACAATGTTGTGCTCAAAACGGGCTACCCGCTTTAACGCATGAAAAGTTGTGAGTCAAAGTAGGTTGACCCAACGAACCGAGTCAGACGTGGTCAGAATCTCTTCAGCAGAATGTGAAGGTTAAGGTGGCGTTTGTTTTTTTTAAGTGTTAAGTCCTGAAATCTGAATTCACATCTAAATCAATAAGAGGCAGCGTCTGAAGACTGAATTCTGAATTATTCAAGCTGTTTGTTTTTTCATCTGAATTCACATCTGAATTGTTTTTTTTTTAAGTGTTAACCTTTTGAAATATTATGTATAAGCATGAAAATTAATGGATAATAATGGTTTTGTATTTGCTAAAAGAAAAGTGAAAAAACATTTTAATTATTGTTGCTTCTGACACCATTCAGACTCAAATCAGACTTCATTTTAGGTCTGATTCATTCAGACTCCATTCAGATCAAAAGTCTCTATTCAGATCTGAAAGCTGGAAAAAAAACAAACAATCTGAATTGGAGAAGGTCTGATTCGCTAGACATTCAGACTCCATTCAGATCTGAATGAAAAAAACAAACAAGGCCTAAACCTCCCAAATGGTCACTCAATATATATCACTTGCACTAACCTGAACCAACCCGTTCAATTGGGAGAGAGTATAAACAAACTTGGGATCCAATGTTTGCCTAATTCCAACTAGACATGCCCAAAAGGTTCATATGAACCGGCGAACCGGAGGTTCATGAACCGTGAAAAACCGTGAACCGGGGTGAACCGGCGGTTCACGGTTTTATAAGGTTCATAGGCTCGAAACCGGCGGTTCATGAACCGGCGAACCGTGAAACATGAACCTTGAGATTTTTTAACATTTTCCCTATAACTTTCATCCATTTTGTTAATCTTTATATGATTTTCATCCACTTTTTTAAAATTTTTATAACAAAACAACTAATTTTCCTTGAAATGGGGTGAACACAATCAATTTCGTTATAACTTTCATCTATTTTCCGTTAAATATTTTAAAAATAATTAAAAATAATTAATAATTATAATAAAAAGCGAACCGTATAAACCGTGAACCGGGTATAGGCGGTTTTATAAGGTTCATCCATATTGTGAACCGTGAACCGTGAACCGGCGGTTCATGAACCGGGAACCGGTAGTTCACATGAACCGGGCATGTCTAATTCCAACTTTGCCGCCACAAGGGTATTATGGTGGTGCAACTGTTATCCGGCCCGTGTAGTGATAACTGGCCAAGGCCCAAGAGAATATTTGATGGTAATTAATGTTTTGTTTCACCTTCTTGAACTGATCAAGGGCCCATTCATTTATTTTAGATTCTATGTTGGGCCCTTTGTTTGTTTCATGTATACTCCCTCCTTCTTTAGTAGAACTGCGACCTCTTTCATTTTTAATCCACCCCACCACAACTGAGACGGCTCAAAATGATTGTTTTTTAAACATATTTATATTCACTCTACCCCACCATCTAACCCTACTTTTTCTTACTCTTCATTTTCCATCACCCAATTTTTCAACCAACACTACTGTTGGTCATAAAGGGCAACAAGGGTATGAAAAATAGCTAGAGGGGGGAGTGAATAGCTATTGGCAAATGCGCACTAAGTCCTTTTAGAGTTATGAAATGCGCCCAAATAAAAGAGTGAAATGCACGACAGAAATTTAGTTAAGTAAATAAGGCACATAGATCAAATGGAGCACGCGCGCACACACATACACACAAAGTTTTGGCTCAAAGTATCTGTTAAAAGATTCTAAGGCAAATATCAAACAAACACAACAATATCAAACTCAATCAATCTACAAAGAATAAAAAAGTAAATAGTGAGATAAGTAATTGACTTGAAAGTAAAGAGCAATAAGTAAGTACACGCTATTTGGAGACATTCGATCGTGAAATGATCTACGTCCTTTACCAAGATGGTTAGTCTTTGATTTTCTAATGGAGATCTTATATTATGAGTTGGTTACAGATTATAACTTTTGAGTACAATAAAACTCAGAGATCTATATCTATGAAAGAACAAATCTTATACTAAAACCAGGGTATTTCTCTAAAAAAGGTCTAAATGATCAAACTTAAATATGTGTGTGTGTGTGTGTGTGTGTGTGTGTGTGTGTGTGTGTTCTTAGATTCAAAGCTCTTTAGATCTATATGATTTAGAGCATAAAAAATCTAGAGTGTTTGAGCACTGTTGGTAGTGGTGCCCTAGGCACGTTTAATAAACGTTGTAATTGTTATCATTTATTTCATATCAATAAAGAGATGTTTTGATTATTATTGTTGTTCATGTTTACTTATAATAATCCCCGTCCCTAGTACTTGTTAAGCACTAGTATAAAGGCTAAATGGTCATGGGATGATCATGTTAGATTTATGGGTACTTGTTTGGAACAAGGTACTGGACATGACCCGCTGTATGAGATTTATGTCATGGTCTATGTCGTACATATATCTCATATTAGTTATGTCATTTGAATCCTTAGACATGAAGTTATTATAGTCTTCCACTTGATGAACATTGTGTTTGATATATTCAAACGCTACCTTAACACGGTAGTTATAAAGGGTATGATTGGCATAATCGGATTCCCGTTGGGAAGAATAATAAGCTAAATGGATTTGTCCCTCCACGGAGAGATGTCAAGCTTGGGCCCCTCGAAGGAATGATGTTGATGAAATGTTCGGCCGGACTCAAATGGATTGATTGGATCAATAGCATTTGAATTATCAACATATTCGGAATCGAGAAAGTATTGAACAAAACAAGTTGACTGTTTGACCATGACTTGTGTTCAATGACATCGTGGACAAATGGATTGTGACATATTCTAAAGGAATGCGAACTTGTATCTAGTTATACTATTTGGGTAGGTATGACGGTTTGCTAGAACCTAATCATATCTTATGGGATCATGTTTGAGCCCATTGCCAACTTAGTATAATCCTAGAGGGTCACACACAATAGAACGAATCTTAAATAACAGGACTATATTGGAATTTAGGGTCGAAGGACCTCAAGGGAATTTCTGGAATTATTCTGGGCCTCCTGGTCAACCAAGCGGGCGCTTGGGTTGAACCAGGCGGGCGCCTGAATAAGCCAGAAAAGGGCCTTGACCTTCTGCCCAAATGAGTGGGCGCTCGGGTGGTACCGGGCGGGCGCTCGGTCTGGCAGCAGAACAATTCCTAATTCGATTTAGGAAGGTTTTTGGCACAAGATTCCTATTTGGAATAGGTCTTAATTGTGTATAAAAACCCCAATTCGGCCAGACCATATTCACTAGTGCTTTTGTGAGTCTCAAAGAGTTTGAGAGAGATTTTATTTTGTTCTAAGATATCATTGATTGAGGAACAAAATAATTCACAAATAAATTCCATATAGTTCTTTATTATATTGTGAAAGTGTGTTTCATAATATTGGTCTAGCAACCAAGATCAAAGAAGCTCCTTTGATATTCGTTCGAAGTGTGGATACCGCTAGAGGGTGAAAATCATCATCTTCAAAGTCCGTGTTCAAGCTTTGTGATCGTGATCAAGTCTTCAAGTTTCTCCACCAAGACCAAAGAGAAAAGTTCATAGCCATCAAGGGTTAGTTATTCCTCTATTCATCTTGTTGTATTTGATTTAATCATATGAACGGATCCATGGCTTTGGGTTTTCTTAAAATTTAATTGCTATATTCCGCTGCGCATGTTACTTGGAAACCCAACAAGCACAAGAAATCTAGACGTGTCTCATAGCGATGAATGAACCTTAAATAAATAAAAAAAAATTAGAGTCCTTATAAAGAATAAACATTTGGCTATGGGTCTTCTGAGAAAATGTCCCTTTTTGGGGGGCCACTTCTTTTAGATCCCCTCCCGCGAGATACAAACCTAATGCAAGACGCGCCAGATTCAAAACACCTCCAGACACCCCTTGCTTGCAAAAGAGTGAACTAACCTCCTATCCCCAGAGAGCTGAATGAGGCTCCCAAGGTTACTCTTTTGGTCAAAATCCAGACATCTCTTATAATTGACATATAAGACCAGTTCGCCTCTTATATTAACATATAAGAGCCCTTTTCACTTTTTTTCATTTTTTTAAGAAAATAATATTATTTGATCAAATTTAGTTAAACTCTTATAGTTGGTGTATAATACTTACTCTTCTATTATAATTAAAGTATAAGAGTCATTTTTTTCACAAAAATGCATATAAAAACTTAATATTTTATTAATGTTGACTCTCATATTCAGTCAAACAACGGTCAGCTCTTATAAGTGATGTATAAGACCAATTCGCCTCTGATTGGTGATGTTCAAAAGGGTTATCCGGCCCGGCCTATCTCATGTCCGCGGGCTTAACGGACTTGACCGGTCCGGCCCTTCTCACGGATGGATAAAAGCCCGGCCCGTCGATTTCAGTTAGGTCCGGCCCATCCGTTTGGTCCGGACCAAAAGGTTCACGGGCCAAACGGATATTGTCACCTTTTTAAAAAAAAAACATATTTGATACCTTACACTTCATAACCTAATTGTAGAATCCAATTGAAGTGGGGGAATTAGTAGTTAGTACTTTCTCAGTTCAGTTTTGTTCTTGAATTAAAAAAAAGGAGACATTCATTTTAAATTTAACTGATTGTCAGAGTCACAGATCGAAAAAAAAAAGAGGGGCCAAACGGACACGGTCCAAACGGACCCAGAGATCCGCGGGCTTTGGCACGGTCCGTGCATCATTTCCACCACCCGGCCCAGACCGAGAATAGGGCGGGCTTGGACACGGGCTTGCCCACGGGCTCACGGACCCAAGCCATACGGACTCGGGCTCACGGGCTCAAACGGGTTCCATGGGCTTAGGCCCAAAGTGAACATCACCACCTCTGATACATCAAGTATAAGAGTTATTTTTTTCACATATTCTCACAAAAAATCTATTTTTTTTTTTTTTATAAATCTCAGTCAGCTCATATAACCGACATATAACATATATGAGTCATTTTTTCACTCTTTTCCATTTTTTAGAAAAAAAGGGTAATATTATTTGGTAAAAAATTTAGTCAAACTCTTATAGCTGGTTTATAAGACCAATTCTCCTCTTATTATTAAAATATATAAGAGTCATTTTTCACATTTTTTTACAAAATACATTTAAAAAATTAATATTTTATTAATGATGACTCTTATATTCGGTCATACATCAGCCAACTCTTATAACTGATGTATAAGATCAGTTCACCTTTGGTACATCAAGTATAAAATTTATTTTTCACATTTTTTTAAAAATCGATTTTCTTTCAAAAAAATTATTAATGTTGACTTTTATATTTGGTCAAACTTAAGTCTGCTCTTATAGCTGATAAACATAAGTCCGCTCTTATAGATGATGTATAAATTTACTTTGCCTCTTATACATAAAGTACAAGAGTTATTTTTCACATTTTTTCCTAGTTTTTGTATAAAACACAAAAAAATACCTCTTATATATGAAAAAAAAACTCTGATAATTGAAGTATAATACAAATTTGACTCTTATAGTTGACTTAAAAAACTCATATATATGGAAAATAGAAACTTATGTAAAATAACTAAAAAAACTCTTATATTTGATTAAAAATGACTCTCATAGTTAACGTATAAGACTAATTTATCTCTTATAATTAAAGTATAAGACCAGTTGGACTCTGATATTTGATTAAGAATGACTTTTATAATTTAACTATAAGACTCATTTTAGTCTCATAATTTAACAATAAGACTATTTACACAAAAACACCAAGAAACTAAAAATTAACTATAACTAGTATAGTTCTTATAGTTAAAATATAAAAATATTTTTTAATTAAAAAAATATCATAATTGTTCATATAGAACTGCTGCTTGAACACCAATCACTAATAAACAACATAACGCATTCATAAAATAACAAACAAAAAAAAAAAAAAAACATGTTTCATCCACTGTAATAAATTATTTTGCAGTATAATTTCAAAATATTCATACAAACAAAACAGCCTCAAAAGTGGACTCTTATACATCAAATCCACATGATCAGTAAACTGATTCCAAAATCCTGATCAACCACAATTAACATCTCCCACCTTTCATTACAAAAAATGACTCTTATATTAATGCCAAAAATCCCTATCAACAACTAATTACTCAATAGAAAAGAGTAGGAGGAGCTGAGGAAGGAGATCGGAGTAGAGCCTTGAAATCAGATGTCATCGGGAAGATGCTGGAATCTGCAGATTTGGCCGGAGAAGATGAAAGTGGTCAGAATTGAAGAGTGGAGAGAGGAAGTATGTGTGCAATGAGATTTGAAGCTTGGCGGCAGCATGGAGTCAGATTTGAACTATCAGAGAGGAGATGACGACCACTGCCAAACCACGGCAACAGATTTAGAGCGGCGACAGCGACAACAAGTGAGAGAGAGGAGGTGGTAGAGGTACGGTCACCGGTGGAGAAGGACTTGGAGTCTGCATATGGTAAAAAAGGTCCCTAATCGCAGAGAGGGTTTGGAGGAAAGAGATCATGTGTGTGACAGAGAGAAGATCTGGAGAGAGACAAAGAAATGAGAGGAAACGAAAGGCCTCCATCGCCGGAGACGATGAGTGTTTGGAGAGTGAGAGTGATCAAAGTGTGTCCGTGTGTGTTAGAGAGAGAGTGAGAGAGCGTGAATGGAAAATGGAAAGGAGGAGAGGGGATAGGAGGGTTTTCTTTGAGGGGGTAGTTTGGGTATTTAGGAGTTATATTCTACTGGACAACGGAGGGGCCAGTTTGGGATGTACATATTGACTTCTCCTTATCTAGGATAAAATCTGAGCGTGGGGGCTTTTGTGGAATTTTTCCTCTATTTTTTTCATAAGACTCTTGAAATTAAACATCAAAATGCAAATAATGGACTATTAATATGTAACGAAGAGATTTAAAAATTAGATCAAACAAGAGAATAAAAATAAGAAGAAAACAAAATTTGAAAGGAAATCATACTTAATAGTTTTCTTATATTGTTATGCACACGCATATCTGCTGCTTTCATCCTATGATAAATGTCTAATTTTACTTTTAATCCAGAACAAAATTAAATATTCATTTTGAGATATAGGAATTACTTATATCAAAGAACTACGCGTGCATTGTTGAAGTTTTCTTATCAGTTTCGTAAATGGGAACCTACTCTTAAATTCCAACTACCAAATGCAGATACAACTAGGGTTTCATTTAAAACTATTCCTTAATTTGAGAATAACAAGCATACCACTAATACAACTTATTAGCATTAAATAAACACGCAAGTTCCATAAGATTCTGACATTACATTTGTATAATATATACGGAGTAGGTTGATTAATGTCACTAAAATTGCAAGCCCGGTCCGTTAATTGTCTTTTTCATAAGGATGTGTTATCTTATAAATTAGGTAGCTCTTTAAAAATGTACAATTGATGTTAAGTTTAATTACCAAAAAAAAAATGAAAATTTAAGATAATAGTAAATGAGAGGAAGTGAATTAATTTAACATTGAGTTAGATGTTACAGTTGACAAAATACACTTCCTCTCATTTTTTAATCGGACTGCATGCCCCTGCCAAACCTTGTCGAAGATTGTTACTTGTACGTATTTCATGGCCGAAGAAGATACCATTCCTCTCATTTTTCCACTAAATAAATTCTTTTTGTCATTAATTTATAAGAGATATTATATTTAATTGCTTTTCTATTTTTCATTTACACATTTTCTTTAACATTTATTTTGAAGTAATGGAGTTGTAGATCATGCATACTTTCTCTGTACGAAAATGATCTTCATATTTTTTTCACCGTTACAACGAAGGATCTTTGAGTAATAAACTAAATTGACTCAATTGTACGAATAAAAAAATTAACACTTGTTATTGACATACTATCAATAACAAGGTTTAGTTTTTCATAAGGATAATTAAATCAACATAAAATAATTGTTCAAAGTTTCTTCATAGTAACATTGAAAAAACTGTGAAGATTATTTTAAAACGGAGTGAGTATAATTTAGGAAGGGGTATAATCTTTTTTGAAAGAAAAGGGCATATTTTTTAAAATACTTCCTCTAAAAATTCCATTGTCGATTAATGGAAAATGTAATAAACTTCACATTTACACTCTTTCTTTCTTAAGAAATATAAAAAAATGAGTATAAATGTAAAATACTAGTCCTAGTACTAGTACAAGGTGATAGGAAACAAGGAGTAAACAACTTCATCAAGATACGGGCTGGCACTTAGAGAATTTATTTTCTTTTCTAAAATGAATATTCATTAATTAACAGCTTTACATTCAGTTTAAAGAGTGTCAAATGTTCAAGATAATTCAAGTTATCATAACTAAGACAGAAAATTTGAGGGAAACTAGTAAGTTATAAAAAGTAATGTTTTATAGGGTTTAAGGGTAATACTAATATTAAAAAGTAAACTTTTTACTCCCTCCGTCCCAGTTTAAAGTTCTTACTTTTCTTTTTAATCTGTCTCAGTTTAAGGTTCTTAGTTGTTTTATTCCATAAATGAAAAAGAATGAATAGTGCTTTGTAAAATCTTGCCCCAAAAAAGTTCATCTAATTACAAAAAAAACATTACTGACATAACTTACTTTCCACACATTTGCTTTATGAATAGTGTTTGGACAATTATATCCTCACCTTCTTATTTTTGTTGACTCATTTTTCTTTGTTTTTTCTACTTGATTCCTTAATAAGCGTGCAAAGTCAAACTAATAACTTTAAACCGGGACGGAGAGAGTATAACTTACTCCCTCCGGACTCAATTATAAGCAACAAAAGTGGGTTTTTTTTGGACCTAAATATAAGCAACTCTAAGGGATTTCAAGACCATTTAATACTCTCTTACCAAAAATGCCCCTATTTAATTATTCATTTTCAAATACAAGTGCACATTTATTACACATTTAATATGAGGATATATTAGTAATTTTAACATGTTTTTATTATAAAATCAAGACAATTAACTAACTTAACTACTTTCTTAATAGGTGTGATTTTAGTTATTTTTGCTTATATTTGAGACCGGGGGTAGTATGTAGAAACTAGTTTCCTCCCAAACACATTTTAAATAAGATAACATTAATTATCCTGATAATTTAAGTTACTATCATGCGAGAAGAAGTAAACGAGAAGTAGTATCTGAACTCAATTTAATATACACTTGATTTGAAGTTACATGGTATAGATTAATTAGTCAACTCTTACCTACTCCCTTTATTCTACTATCATGCATCAGCTTCTTCCTCCTCCTCATGAATTATAAAGTTTAAAATGACTAAGTCGCAATTAACGTAAATTTCCAAATTATTTCCTTCTTTCAAGCATTCTCCCATCATATTCCTCTCTACAAGCAACATAATCCCTAAACCGAACAATATAGTCTTCATTTTAATTATTTTAATATTTTTTTGTTGAATATCGACAAATTGTTTATTTTATTAAACTTAATTATTACTGGAAATTAATGGGAGTATTTTAGACTCCACTCTCTCCATCCGGAAATAAATTTCATGCTTGGATAAATTTTTTTGTCGATATAATTTAACTCTGATCAATATTTTATGAGAATTTAACAATATGTTCATGAAATTGTAAAGATCCTTATACGTATTGAGAGTGTTTTTATGGTATATCAATATAAATGTTAAGAATTTTATGAAGATCATTATGAATTTTGATCAAAGTAACTAAATTGATAAAAAGAATATCAAAATATAGCATGCATTTGAGATGGAGGTAGTAATTAAACTATTATAAATGAGTCAGTGACGGAGCCAGGAAATTTTATCAACGGGGGCAAAAATTGCACAACATAAAGGGAAAATTACCACCTAATCCCTCATCCTAACTGAAATTACCACCTAATCTAAGGCCATATTTTTATTTACCATCTAGTCCAAGCTAATATCTTTATTTACCATCTAGTCTATTAAAATTATAGAATCCCGAAACTACCCCTCACTTTCAATTAAAACAACAACCCCTCCCCTCTCCTCACATTCATACTCAAACCGACTTCTCTCTCTACTTTCTCTCACTGCGTTCTCTCTCTCCTCCATCCCCCACCTCCGGCGATCCCATACCCCTTCCTCCGGCAACCCTCACCCCCTCCTCCGGCGACCCCTCACCCCCATCTCCGCCTCCCCTCCGGCCATCTCCGCCTCCACTCCACCTTTTATATGTCTAAGCCATAACCCTATCCCCCCTTCTTCTCTCGATCTTTCACACTCCGGCGACGAGGACGGCCACCGACACACACACACCGTCTGTTTCTCTCTCTACTCCCTCACCTCCGGCGAGCCCACCTCCCCCGACCAGTCTTTCCATCGCCCATCTCCGGACAACCTACTCAGCCTCAAACCGTCTTCTTCCCCTGGGCTGACGACAACGACAAATTTGGCAATGAATCTTCCCTCCTCCGGCCATCGCAACCCTTCTCTTCCCACCTCCGGCAATCACCAACCACTACCGACCGGCAAATCTCCCACTACGGTTCTCTGCAACAACTCGCCGGCCAACTCCCACACTGCACAATTTCTCAACGCAACTAATGGTCGAATTGTTTGTTGGGAGAAAAAGTAACAAGCAACAGGGGTCATTGTTCTTAAATCCAGCGAGGTAGAGTGCTCTATTGTATTGATTTGAAGTGTAATTGCTAACGGAATTGAGAACTTCTGGGTCTGAACTTCAGAAACCTAAGTTCAATAAGAATTAGGGTTGTTGTTGATAAGATTAGTGACGTGGTGAATTCGGCCGGCAGGTTTCGATACGTCTATGATTAGATTGTAGTGAGCAAATGATGCACCTTTGAATCCATACTTTTTGTCATTTGCAGATGGTGGGGGAGAATTGGAATTGAGAAAATGGGGGAAGCTCCAAGTTAAGAAAAAATGGCAATTAAAAGAATATAATAGAACCTGATTTACAAAAGCGAGCAGAAAATTGTTTTTGAAGATTGTGTTCATATTTACCAATTCATTTTAAATTGATAGAATATAAAACGAATAGTGAGTCCATCTTGTTAGTTTACTATAGATGGAATTGTAATTGTGTTGGTATAAATCTTTCTTTAATTCAATTAACTTGATGGGTTAGCCTCTGTGGTGGACAAAAATAGAAAGTGGTACTCCTTCCGTCTCAAAATGATCTTCACATTTGATTATTCAAAAAATTTAAAGATATGAACACTTGCTTCACTAGCATGTTTTGTTCATGCACTTTTAAGCCCAAATTGTAGAAATGGGAAGAACTTGTTGGGACAATGAGAAATGGCAAATGTGAAGATCATTTTGAGATGGAGGGAGTATTAGTGTAGCTCGTCTCGAAACAATTGTGTAGTTTTTTTAGCAACAAAATTGAATTTGTTTTTGGAACAATTGTAAACTTGTTCTTGAAACAAGTGTGAACTTGTTCTTGAAACAAGTGTGAACTTGTTCTGAAAAAAAAGTGAACTTTTTCTTGGAACTTATTTTGGGAACAACTATGAACTTGTTCTTGGAATAAGTGGAAACTTGTTATGAAAACAATTGTGAACTTGTTTTTGAAAAAAATGTTGTTTTTTTTTTTTTGGAAAATGTGAATTTGTTCTTAAGAACTGCGAATTTGTCCTTGGGACTTAGTTGTTATTGGAACAATTTTGCAGTTTTTTTTTCTAGAAACAACAGTGAACTTGTTCTTTGAAAAACTGTGAACTTGTTATTGGAACATATTTTTGGAACAACATTGAATTTCTTCTTAGAACTTGTTCTTAAAATAACTGTGAACTTGTTCATGAAACAACAGTGAACTTGTTCTTAGAACAGCTGTAAACTTGTTCTTGAAAAAACTGTAAACTTGTTTTAGGAACAACTGTGAACTTACTGATTAGTTCACAGTTGTTTGGTTGTTTGGTCGTTTGATTACTGGGAACAACTGTGAACTTGTTGTTAGAACATCTGTGAACCTGTTCTTGGAATAAGTATGAACTTGTTCTTGTAGTATATATATCATCAATATATTGATACAGTATAGATTATCTTTATTGAAAATATGTATTTCTTCCGTCCCACTTGAAAAAAAAAATCTATTTTGGATGTCTCATTTGTTTACTTAATTGGTGGCTGTTATATGAAGATATTTGAGGAATTTGAATCCAACTTGAAAAGAATTCAAATTCTTGTAGCCATTTATTATTAGTGTTTAGTGTTTGGTAGGCCTGTTATTGGACAATTGCGAACTTACAATTGCGAACTTGTATTTGGAACATCTGTGAACATGTTCTTGGAACAAGTGTGAACTTGTTCTTGGAATAAGTGCGAACTTACAATTGCGAACTTGTGCGAACGTGTTATTGGAACAATTGCGAACTTACAATTGCGAACTTGTTTTTGGAACAAGTGCGAACTTGTTATTGGAACAATTGCGAACTTGCAATTGTGAACTCACAATTGTGAACTTACAATTGCGATCATACAATTGCAAACTTACAATTGTGAACTTACAATTGCGATATTACAATTACGAACTTGTTTTTGGAACAAGTGCGAACTTGTTAATGGAACAATTGCGAACTTACAATTGTGAACTTACAAGTGCGAACTTACAATTGCGATCTTACAATTGCGAACTTACAATTGCGAACTTGTTTTTGGAACAAGTGCGAACTTGTTATTGGAACAAGTGCGAACTTGTTATTGGAACAATTGCGAACTTACAATTGTGAACTTACAAGTGCGAACTTACAAGTGCGATCTTACAATTGCGAACTTACAATTGCGAACTTACAATTGGAACAAGAACAAATTTACATTTGTTCTTGGAACAAATGCGAACTTACAACTGTGAACTTGTTCTGAAATAACTGTGAATTTGTTCTTAAACAACTGTGAACTTGTTCTTGAAAAAAATATTTTTTTTAAAAAAATGTGAATTTGTTGCTAAGAGCTTTTAATTTGTTCTTGTAGAAAATGTGTAGTTGTTTTTTAAATAAAAAATGATTGTTTTTCTTTTCAAAAAAATAAAATGGAAAATGGTCGTCGGAGTTGGTCACCGGAAAAAGGTGGCCGGAGGTGGTGGCCGGAAAATGGTTGCCGGTGATAGTCACCGGAAAATGGTCACCGGAAAAGCTGACCGGAGATGGCCGCGGAAAACGGTGACCGGAGTAGTCGCCGGAAAATGGCCACCGGAGGCGGTCGGAAAAAGGTGACCGGAGGTGGTCGCCGGAAAAAGACGACCGGAGGTGGTCGCCGGAAAAAGGCGACCGGAGGTGGTCGCCGGAAAAGGTGACCGGAGGTGGTCGACGGGAAAAGGTGGCCGGAGGTGGTCGCCGGAAATGGTGGTCGGAAAAAGTCATCGGAAATGGTGGCCGGAGGTGGTCACCGAAAAACGGTGGCCGCCGGAAAAGGTGGCCGGAGGTGGTCGCCGGAAATGGTGGCCGGAAAAAGGCGTCGAAATGGTGGCCGGAGGTGGTCGCCGGAAAAGGTTGCTGGGAAAAGGTTGCCGGAAAATGGTGACCGGAGGTGGGCGCCGGGAAAAGTCGCCGGAAAATGGTCGCGGAAAATGGTCGCCGGAAATGGTGGTCGGAAAATGGTTGCCGGAGGTGGTCGCCGGGAAAAGGTGGCCGGAGGTGGTTGCCGGAAAAGGGTGGCCGGAGGTGGTCGCCGGGAAAGGGTGGCCGGAAAAAGTCGCCGGAAAATGGTGGCCGGAGGTGGTCGCCGGGAAATGGTGGCCGGAGGTGGTTGGGATGGGTGGTCAAAGGTGGTCATGGTGGTTGAAGAGATAGTGAAATGATGGATGGAGTGGCATTAATATAATTTTTCATTATTTATTAAGGGCATGAGTATCTTTTTAGTAACCCTTGGACTAGGTGGTAATATTGAAAATTCCTTGGACTAGGTGGTAATTTTGATTAGGATGAGGGACTAAATGGTAGTTGCCCCCAACATAAATATTTTAACGGTATGTTAGTCAATGGGGGCAAAAAAAAAATCGGTATACGGATTTTACTCCAAGTACAACTTAGAAACTGTCTTCATCCGGCATTTGAAAAATCCAGCATTTGAAAATTCCCACATTGACTACCATATGGATTAACGATTTAACAACTACCCCTCCCCCTCCTATATTTTGATGTAAGTAGCTCGTTACTAATACCACCTTTGATATTCAAGAACTTCAAACTTTAATTTCTCGAGCTAGTTTGTTGTTGAATCCAGTTTTAATATCATTCCAAACGTCCAAATTCGACACTTTGAAAATGTTTATTTTTTCTAAAATTTGCTGGAAAATATGCCTAATATTCTTGTTATCTACTTTCTAAATTTTTTATTTTGAAATAAAGTAAAATATAGAAAAAGAAATAAAAATTTATTTCGTGACAAAATTTATTAATTAGAAAAATAAGATATATACTCATTTTGTGAAGGATTTTAAACATTAAAATTCTAAAACACCCGCTTCTATCTTTCTTGAATCATTACGTTTAAACTATTCAGAGGTTTGTTGCTTGTTTCGAAGACCATGTAATTAAATACTATAATAAAGATTGTTTATACCTTGTGAAGAACATTCAAACAAAAATTGCATCATGGACTTTCAATAATCTCTTTTAAACTGGTTTATTTTAAGAACTTGATCATTATCATGAATATATAATTATCAACAGGTGATTTAATATATAGGATTTGAAGTTTCATATTTTAATTATTCAACTCTTACCTACTTACTTGGTTCTACTAAGCATCAGCTTTCTTCTTCTTCACGCGGATTATGTACTCTAAAGAAAAATTAATTAATGTGTTAGAACAATTGAACAAGACTTGATGAGAAAATAAAGCAATCACAAGAACACAGATTTACGTGGTTCACCAACTTGGCTACGTCCACGGGGAGGGAAGAGAATATTATTATCACTGGAGAAACAATTACACAAGATCACACTAATCTACTTTGCACGAATTTTGATCACAAAATTTCTGACTGTGCAAACCCTAGATCTAGAATTATTGATCACTCTATTCTGTGTAAAACTGAGCAAACTTCTTAACTGAATTAAATTAGGACGGAGGGGAGTATAAATCACGTATACTCTAAATCACCCTAATTATAATTCCATTATCATAAGGAATCTTATTCCTTATTGACTTATCCATTGGTTAATGAAAGTCTGCAAAAGAATTTGGCCAATACAAGAAGTCCCTAGGCTCATTAAACTCCAATGCTCATACCAACGGAGATGCAGCTTCTTTTGCGTGGAATCTCAGAAAAAATATGCGAGCCCCTTAAGGGGACGCATAAGATTTCTGTAATTTACTCTTCTGTCTCGGAATTACGAACTTGATAATTTAACCCATTAAATTAGGCGTCCCCAATTTCAAAGGCATTAAACTTAACAAATCTCCACCTTGACTAGGGATGGCAACGGGCCGGGTACGGGCCGGGTTTTACCAAACCCGAACCCGAGGTAACACTACTAGCACCGAACCCGGTCCGGCCCGATTATGGTAAACCCACGACCGGCCCGAACCCGACCCGTCTCAATTTTTTATTTTTTTATTTATATATATATATATATATATGTAAATGAAAGTATGAAACCCTAGATATGTGAAAATGGTCTTATATATTCCAGGTTGGAAGGTGATTATGGCTTGTATTAAGGGCAGAATAGGAATAACACATGTAATAGTGCTAGGCGGGTCGGGTCGGGACCCGCCGGGTTTGACCAAACACCCGAACCCGAACCCGACGGGTTTAGAAAATTCACTACCAAACCCGCCCGTCCCGGGCCGGAATGTCTCGGAAACGGCTCGGGTTCGGCGAAATTGCCATCCCTAACCTTGACTTTGAATCTCCCAAATAACAAATCTTTCCTCCCCTCTGCCTCTTCTGCTATCTAATAGCTGCGAACATTAAGCAAGTCCAAACAATGTTGGAACTTGCTCCCCGTCACGGGTTTCGTGACCATATCTGCAGGGTTGTCCGCCGTCCCTACCTTCTTCACCTTTACCCGTTTCTCATCCCTTAGGAAATGATATCTGACATCAATGTGCTTGGTCCTCTCATGATGAACTTGATCCTTGGCTAAACAAATTGCGCTCAAACTATCGCAATAAATAATAGTCTGATCTTGATGTATCCCAAGATTGCTGATCAATCCCTTCAACCATATTCCTTCCTTAGCGGACTCTGTCAATGCCATGTATTCTGCTTTTGTTGTAGACAACGTCACCGTCACCTGCAATGTAGCCTTCCAACTGACAACTGACCCACCAAGAGTGAACACATATCCGGTCATCGATCTTCTTGTATCAACATCACCCGAATAGTCCGAATCTGAGAACCCCTCGACTGCACATTCTGCTGCACCTCCTTAGATGAGACCGAAGTCACTGGCACCTCTAAGATACCTAAAGATCCGCTTCACAGCCTGCCAATGTTCCTTACCCGGATTACCCATGAACCGACTAACAACACTAACTGTCTGTGTAAGATCCGGCCTAGTGCACACCATAGCATACATCAAACTACCAACTGCACTAGCATAGGGTACTCGAGCCATATACTCTTTCTCCTCAACCAACTTGGTCCCAAACGCGACTGACAACCGTGCATTCGCTGCACTCGGAGTATCTATAGCCTTAGCTGTTGACATACCAAACATCTCTAAAACTTTCTTGATGTAACCTTTCTGGGATAAGAACAGTTTTCGTTTGGCTCTGTCTCTATAAATCTCCATACCCATAATTTTCTTCGCGCTACCCAAATCCTTCATCTCAAACTCTGCGGACAATAAGCCTTTTAGCTTCTGAATCTCTGACTTCTTGACTGCTGCTATCAACATATCATCTACATAGAGCACCAAATAGATGTACGAACCATCTACCAACTTATTGTGATACACACAACAATCATACGGGCTCCTCGTGTATCTGATCTCTGTCATATAGCTGTCAAACCTCTTGTACCACTGCCTAGGCGACTGCTTAAGTCCATCCAAGGACTTCTTCAACCTACAAACATAATCTTCCTTACCAAGAACTTGGAATCCTTCCGGCTGTGTCATGTATATCTCTTCCTCCAACTCTCCATGCAAGAAAGATGTCTTAACGTCTAGTTGCTCAAGCTCCAAATCCCTTTGTGCTATTATTGCTAGCAACACTCTGATCGAAGTGTGTCTGACCACTGGTGAGAAGATCTCATTATAGTCCACCCCTTCTCTCTGTGTGAAACCCCTTGCAACAACGCGAGCTTTATACTTGATCCCTTCTGCCGGTGACATCCCTTCCTTTTTCTTGAAGATCCACTTGCAAGTCACAATCTTTCTGCCTTCTGTCCTTTTGGTCAAATCCCAAGTATGATTCTTGTGAAGAGACTCCATCTCATCACCCATAGCCGCATACCACTGAGATGACTCTGAACATGTAACTGCTTCTTTAAAAGTAGAAGGTTCTGAAAGATCGGGATCTACTTCCTCAGCTACCTGCAGTGCATAAGACACCATGTCTTCAAATCCATACCTCTCCGGAGGCTTCCCGAAATTAGCTCTTCTAGACCTTCCTTGTGCTAACCCATGTTCTTCGGGAACTGAACTTGAACTTTCTGGTGCTTAGTCTCTGTCTCTGTTGGTGGATCATGATCAACATCTGACTGTGAGACAACTAACTCTTCAATATCTTGTTGCTCCACCTGTTTATCAACACCGCCAACACTCGAAACAATCGTAGATCTCATAATAGGGTTAATGATAGAATTTTCATCAAAAACGACGTTCCTACTGATAATTACCCTATTTTCTGATGGAGACCAAATACGGTATCCCTAAACACCGTCCCCATACCCCATGAATACTCCTTTTCTAGCTCTAGGTTCTAACTTCCCATCATCTACATGATAATAAGCAGTACACCCAAAAGCTCTTAAAATAGAATAATCAACAGGTTTACCAGTCCATACCTCATGGGGAACTCTGAGGCCAATACCGGCGTGAGGTCCACGATTAATCAAGTAACATGTTGTACTAACCGCTTCTGCCCAGAACCGGTTAGACAACCCTGCATTGGAGAGCATGCACCTCGCCCTCGCAAGCAATGTCTGATTCATCCGCTCTGCTACACCATTCTGCTGTGGCATACCTCTAATGGTGAGATGTCTAGAAATCCCCACCTCTCTGCAAAACGAATCGAACTCAGTACTGCAGAACTCCAAACCATTATATGTCCGGAGCTTCTTGATCTTCTTCCCTGTCTGGTTCTCCACTAATGTCTTTCAGTCCTTGAAATTCCTTAGAGCCTCATTCTTGTGCTTCATGATAATCACCCAAGTCTTCCTCGAATAATCATCAACCATAGACAAGAAATATCTGTGACCCCTTAGTGATTCCTGACGTGAAGGTCCCCAACAATCTGAGTGGATGTAATCCAGAACGCCTTTTGTGTTATGTATGCCCTTGGGAAAACTATTACGCTTCATCTTTCCTAGCACACAATGCTCATAAAATTTAAGATCATAGATCTGATGGCCACATAGAAGATCCCTTTTAGCCATCTCTTGCATCCCTTGAATGCTCATGTGCCCGAGCCTGATGTGCCACAGCTTAGACATATCTCCCTCGTTCACTTCTGATGATGCAACCATAGCTGACCCTACAAGCGTCCTTCCTTGGAGGAAATACAAAGAGCCCCGCTTAAGGCCTCTCGGAACCACTTCTGAACCGTTACAAACACTGACTGCTCCACCTTTACCTTTGAAACTGAACCCTTTGTTGTCTAACTGACTAAGAGAAATCAGATTCTTTGTCATAAGCGGAACGTGTCGAACCTCGTTCAAAGTGACAAACCTACCATCATGAGTCCTGACCTTGATCGAACCAATACCGACAACCTTGCAGACTGTACTGTTGGCCATGCTTATATCACCGCCATCCACCTGCCTGTAATCAGTAAACCATTCTCTCCTCGGACTGATATGGTAAGAAGCTCATGAATCAAGAATCCACGCATCGGATGCGTGTGCTGATTCTGATGTAACTAGAGCATAATCCTCATCTGAACCGCTACCCTTGGCCACCATGGCCTCTGCTCTGACTGGTGCCTCGCCTCGCTTCTTTCTGGGACAATCGAACTTCCAATGCCCCTTCTCTTTGCAGAAATTACAGATATCCCCAGGCTTCGGACCCTTCTTGTGTGAAGAATTACCTTTGTTGTTCTTCTTTCCACTAGAACCCTTGTTACCACTACTGCTAGCAACCAAACCTGATGACTGGGCATCTGCCCCATTCCCACTCGCCTTTCGGCGTAATTCCCTCGTCTTGAGAGAAGTTTTCACTTCCTCTAGAGAGATACCATCCTTACGATTTATGCACGAATCGACATAATGTTCATAAGATATAGGTAAGGATACTAAAAGCTGTAAGGCTGCATCCTCATCATCCACAACAACTCCTATATTACGCAGTTCAAATAATGCAGAAGTAAATCTATCAAGATGATCATTAATGGGCGTACCTTCTGTCATACGACAATCATACAGCTTCTTCTTCAGGTATAACTTGTTGGTCAATGAACGTGTCATGTACATATCTTCCAACTTTAACCAAAGATCGCTTCCGGAGTCTGTTCCTGCAACATTGGTTAGGATCTCATCATCCAACTGTCTGATGATCTTGGCGTGAGCCTTCTGGTCTAACTTCTTCAATGCCGCCACCTCCTTCGCTGCTGCTATCTTGTCCTTCTCTGACTATTCTGCTGTACCCTCTGTGGTGACTGCCTTACCCTTGGGATCCTTGCGATCCCTGATTGCAATCTCCAACGGTTCTCATAAATCTTTGTCTATCAACAAAGCCTTCATCTTGATCTGCCAGAGAGAAAAACTATTCTTCCCATTGAACTTGTCGATCGAATCTGCTCCTTGACCCATCTTCTCATTCTCTGCAGCGGAATCCCTGAATCTCTAACCACGAACCAAAGCTCTGGTGCCACTTGTTAGAGCAATTGAACAAGACTTTTATCACAAAATTTTGGTCCAAAATAACTGTCACTTTTGAGCTAAATGTCGTTCTTACCCTTGCCTTGAAACTTGTTTTGCTTTATTAATTGTCTTAGTTGTGAGACATTAGTGTAGTAATTATACATATTTAATAGGGGTAAAGTTGACACTTTTATCACTAAATCATGATATTAATTGCTTTCCTTAAAAATTGTGCAAAAGAAAAAAAAAGTTATTTTAGACCGGAGGGAGTAGTGCTTAAGGGATTCGTATTAATTAAAGTGGACGACAACCTATGGATGGAGACGTTTCAAATCACAAATTCTTAAATACTTTTCTTTCTTTAATTAAACTCAATTCTAATTTCCACAATGTGATCCCAACAACTTCCTTAATACCGAGCAAGTTGCCAAATACACCTGTATATATGTGACGTATATATGTTAATTTGTGTATATCAGTTTGAGTTAGAGAAGAAAGACGATCAAAAATTCACCATCTATCTAAGGGTATGTTTGGTAAAGCTGAATATTAAGTTCTAAAAATGTAGAGCTGAAATTATTAAGTTGCTGAATTTTGTAAGACATCAATTTGTTTAGTACTTACAAACTACATACATCTGAATTTAATCAAAATTGTAAATAAACACTCAAAATTAGTCGACAAAGTCTTGTATGCGGCGGTTGTACGCCGTGCGACGGGCGTGACCCGCAGGTCAAACCCGCCCGACCGGCCACTTCTACCCGCCCGTCAGCGCTCTTCCACTCCCAGTACGACATGTGGCAAGTTAAAAAAAAAAAAACCATTAACTTTAAAATGCTATATCTTAAGATTTATAACTCAAAAAAAAATAATGTTGTGTTCGTCTCGACGAGACGAATAAAACTACATAGGTCTTGATATGGTTTGATTTTTTAAAAAAAAAAAAAAACATATTTTTTTACACACAAAAAGTTTGAGTTGCTTTGTCAGCTGAGATGTAACACTCTGTTCTGATAAAAGTAACAGTTTCATATTCAAAAAGTAACATTTTTCACAGTCAAATATAACAGCAATTTTACAAGAAAAATTAAATTGTTTGATAGTTTTTGTGGTTAGAAAAAGTAATATTTGAAGTGTAACAAAGTGAATATATAATTATAATTTTCTATATAGATGAATGTAACATTTTTATTTGGTAAATGTTACTTTTCTTCTTTAAAAAAAAAGTGTAAAAATTCATATATATAATCGAGTTGCATTTCAATTGTTACTTTCTCAATAAAAAATTGTTACATTTAAGAATATAAACTGTTACAATTGAGAGAAAAAAATGTTACATTCATTTTTTATAAAATGTAACATTAGTTTAGTTTGTCAATCTTATGTTAATTTTGAAAAAAAAAAAAAGTGTTACATTTGAAAAAAATAGTGTTACATTCCTTTATAAAAAGTGTGACATTAGTTTAGTTGTCAATCTTTATGTTATCTTTAATATATTGTAGCAAAATTGTGGTACATTTTGAAGAAAAAAAATGTGTTACATTTGAAAAAAAAAGTGTTACATTTTGTTATAACAAATGTTACATTTGTTGGGAGGAAAAAAGTTGGGATGTGGCCGCCCGGCCACTTCTCTGGGAAGGGGGAGAGTGGCCGGAATGCCACTTCACTGCGTCGTCGCACAGCGTGCGGCGGTTGCACAGGAGACCGCCTCAAATTAGTCTCATCTCTTTCACTTGATTATTCTTTTTGTTTATCCTCAAACAAAAATACTCATATTTCTTAAATAAATAAGAGTTATAATTCAAAAATATTATTTATCAAATTATCTTTTATTTAGACCGATAATAATAATATTGAACATTTTTTTATTGTTACTTTCACTTGTCCCACATTAATAAAGGAATGATTAAGTAATTTCAACCAATAATTAATACCTACGACGCTTGGAACCTAACTGCAACATGGATAGATGTATGTGTTTATTTGATTTTCCATAAATAACAAAATTGAAAAATACAATACTGCTTCTTCTTACTTGGAGTATTGACTAAAGGGATTTGTATTTGATTTGGACAACTAACGGATGATAACTTTTCAAATCACAATCTCTACAATTTTTTTAATTTTTTTTTTACCGAATCCTCAAGTATTTGTAGTATAGGTAAAATGTTACATTAATCGGTATTCAAGCAATCCCCAACAATACTTTTTTTTTTTTTTTTTTTTTTTTTGATGTACCTACCTATATAGAGAAGGAATTTTACTTGTCTTCTTCTCTATTTCAATCTGAATACCTAGCATACACGTAAACACATGTTTACTCCTCCATCTCATAATTTGACTTTGTCAAACTTAAAAATGTCACATTTATTTTGACACACTAAAAGAATTTTGATATTTATTACGAAACAAATGTAGTAATTTATTATTGAACGGATGGAGTATTTAATAGGAAACTTGCATCGTAGTACTGAGTTGTTGTTGTGATCACATTGTGAAAAATGAAAAATAAAGAAATAAAAAGATCATTTCTAAATCCTTAACCACTGGAAATAGCTCGTTTCTGAATTCTGATAGAAAATTTAATACAATTATTGCAATTATTTAGTCTAAAATAAAATCTTTAACTGTAAAACATGTACTAAAATGTAGGCTTTTTTTCTTCAATTTATATTTTTTTTTGTTTGAATATTATTCATTTTTTCGCTTGAATTTTTATTTATTTTTTCCCGAGAACCGGAAGAGTTTACTTTGGAATTGCGAGATTTTAGGGGAATAATGTTTTAGATTAAGGGGTAGTAGGTAGGCTTTGGTTTTTGGTAGTGACACTAGTATATTCAATTTTTTCTGGTGTATCCTATTCCTATCTATTACTCGCTCCGTTTCATAATACATGTCGTTTTAGACTTCTTCACACATATTAAGAAATGCACTTAATACATATTAAAAAGACATATGAGCCCTTAAAAGTATCCAGTTACCTAGGCATTTAAATGCTTATACAAGAAATAGTTCACAATTAATGAATAAGGGTATAATAGGTAAACAAGAGTAATTCTTTTTTTGTAATAGTAAAACATCAAATATTTTGGAACAAAATATTACTCTTAAAACGTCATGTATTATGAAACGGAGGGAGTACCAAAAGCTGATGTTTACAAATTGATTTCTTTAAAGAAACTTAAATCCATTCTCAGTATACAAAATTACAAACCCCCCTTGGATTTTAGCAAGATGCACATGACTACAAGGTATATCAATAACACACTTTTACCCCTAATGTTTCAATTTAGCTCCTCATAAAATGGCTGAACAAGACAACACTAATCAGCTCCAGTCACCGCCTAGATTTGGCTACCTCGCCTTATTTTTCTGCTTGACAAACGCGACGTTTTTGAGCTCGGTGGGACCCACAATCAGCCAAAATGATCTCAGCCACACAAGAAGAGAGAAGAAAAAACGTGAAGAGCCGAGGACAGCACGCTGCTGCATTGTACAGTCCCCGGTTCCATTGATCAGTAGTACTTAGTATATGGATATTTTAAGAGTTAAAAATTTCTTAAACGTGTGTCCCAATTTAATAGTCTAAACCTCAAAAAGGAAAGCTTTTTATAATTCTTTATTTAGTTGGTCCTACGTATAATAGACACAATAATTATTCACTAACCATTTTCTACCCTACTTTATCTCTCCTGCCCACTTTCTATACTCACAACACACAACATCATTTTTTATATTTTATAATAAATATTTAATTTTTAATTTTAAACCTAAAAAAAATTGACTATTGAAATGGGACGGAGGTAGTAATTGTTAGAATGATGGTTGGTATGATATCATGTGTTTGGCACCTAAGGGTGCCTCGAGGTTTAGACTCGGGCAAAGCCCGGAATTACTCATGTCATGGTTTACCAAAGAAAGAAAGTACTATAGTACTCCCTCCGTCGTCCCAAAAGTAACTTTCAGTTTTAGGATGAATATTTTGTCCCAAAATATTTGTAGTTTTGCAGTTTTCCATAAAATATTGGCACACTTTCTCTAAACTGCCCTTATTTATTACAGGTAGTTGTGACTGTAAAATCATTTAATTGTCTAGGTAGTTGAACTATTCAAAAGGTAATTTGTTCTATTTGATATGTATTGATTGTTTTTCTTAATATGTATGTAAAGTGCTAGAACTACAAATATTTTGGTACAGAGGGAGGGAGTAGATGTTATTGTTGCCACCAACTTCCATAGCTAGTTCTTTATATAAGTATTCAGCGCCTCTAGCTAAGGCTTGCATCTACACTTCTAGCATCTAGAGCTAGTAATCTTCCCAAAATCACCAAAATTAATTGCACCATATTCATTTATGGCAACCCAACAAGAAACTCCTTTTTTAGTTCACAAGAAGGATGTTGTCCTTGTTAAGCCAGCCAAAACCATACCTTCTGAAGTTCTTTCTTTGTCCACCATGGACAACAATCCTCACCTTGAGCTTCACTGCCAAACCATCCATGTCTATGAAGCAAATGTCCACGCAAAAGCCGACCCCATCGCCCTGTTAAAAGAAGCCCTCTCTAAGGCTTTGGTTTATTACTACCCTTTAGCCGGAAAGGTTAAGCGATTCAAAGATGGACGGCTTCAAATCACTTGTGATCCTGATGATGATCAAGTGGGTGTCCCCTTCTTGGAGGCGACCTCTGATTCTGACCTCTCTTCCCATAACTATTTTGAGGAAATTGATGCTGACATCATTAAGTCGTTTTTCTTTGAGTATTCCCCCGCCAAGGGCGCGGATGTCAATGGTTATTACCACCCTCTTGTTATGCAGGTAATATAAGTAATACAATATCAAAGTTCAATCAAGTTGATCTGTATAATACACAGAAAAGACTGTTTATTAATTTTTTGATTCGTGTCTACAGGTTACCAAGTTTTCATGTGGTGGTTTCACGGTGGCTATGGGGTTGTTGCATGCAATTTGTGATGGGTTCGCGGCGGTTCAGTTCTTTCAAGCCTTGGGAGAGTTAGCCAGTGGAGTCGCCGAGTTATCGGTTGAACCAGTTTGGGAGAGGGAAAGGCTGGTTGGGTCAGCTGGTCAAGACCCTATTATATTTCCAGAGGACAACCCCCCTTTGGTGACTTCACCATTTTTACCCTCTAAAGATATGGTTCATCTATGGTTTAATCTAGAAGCTGACAACATTAAAAATCTCAGAACCTTATGTTTGCCTAAAGAAAATGGTCAAAACGACCCACCGTTGACCAGTTTTGAAATGCTAGGTTCATATATTTGGAGGGCTAGGTTTAAAGCCTTGGACCAAAACCTAGATGGGAAAACTGTTTGCATGTTGATCATGGGTGCCAAGCATTTAATAAATCCACCTTTATGGGAATGCAATTGACTAATTGGGAAAGAACTTGTTGAAGGCCCTCTCAATGAAGTTGCTAAAGCCATCAAGGTGTCCAAGAAAATAGGGTCTAGTGTTGAGTTTGTCAACGGGTCGCTCCAGGAAACCGTGATACAACAGAAGGTGGATATTCCGCTAGGCGGGGCAACGATGGTGTTGACTGACTGGCGGCAGTTGGGGTGGTGCGAGGTGGCTGATTTCGGGTGGAGTAAGCCGATTAATATGGTTGCTCTTCCATGGAGCATGATCGGACATATTGATTCATGTGTTATCATGACTCCTAATTATAAAAAGGGCGGAACGGCGAAAGGTGGCGCTAAGGTGGTTCTTTCTCTCCCTAGAGGTGCTGTGGATAGGTTTAATGAGGAAATGGAAGCACTTCTAAAAGTTGGGGATGAGAAATGACTGTTTTATCCAGAGTGATAATTTAATTGTGTATTTCTGATTATTGTTTTTCTTGTATTTATTTTCATGTACAATTTGGTTTGATTGCTTTCAGTTATTTGTATGCTTCCATATGGGAAAGAAAATTTGAATTGCGTTTCCGATAATAATGGTTAATGCAAAAGCTTATGGTCCTATTTGTGTTTACATGCTGTTAAATTTGTTGTTTGGTACATGCAAGCCTTTGCGTGATAATTAATTAAATCTGTATAACTATTATCAATACACCATTAATAATATTATTAATAATAAAATTTCTAAAATTTTATGAGAATAACCTAATTTTCACAAATTTTTAATTAAATTAAACCAACTTGATTATTATAAAATCAAAAGATAATTATCTATATATATTTTTTTGTTTGAAGCAAGATAATTATCTATATACTCCCTCCGGTCCAAAATAACTGTCACTTTTGAGCTAAAATTTTGGTCCAAAATAACTGTCACTTTTGAGCTAAATGTCCTTCTTACCCTTGCCTTGAAACTTGTTTTGCTTTATTAATTGTCTTAGTTGTGAGACATTAGTGTAGTAATTATGCATATTTAATAAGGGTAAAGTTGGCACTTTTATCACTAAATCATGATATTAATTGCTTTCCTTAAAAATTGTGCACAAGCAAAAAAGACAGTTATTTTGGACCGGAGGGAGTATGAGATAAGTATCTTTGGTAAATATTTTAAGGGGAAATGATAATTTAGGGTCTAAAGTTTGGGGGGTGTGTGCCAATAGGGGCCTGATGTATCAATTTTGTCAATTTAGGGTCCAAAGTTAACAACATTAGTCAATTAAGGGTTTTTGGACTAAGTTGCAAAGAAAATCCAGTTAAGTAACAGAAAAACTTAACTGGAGTTAGTTTTGGATGTTCGCTTGGGCTGTCATTTCACACACCCCTTATACAATGGACCCAAAATTTTCTTTCACTTTTATTATTAAATTTTTGAATAATTTTAATTAATTCAAAAATAATAATAAATAAAATAATAAGCAAATAAAAAATTAAAGTGGTTTTTTTTTAAACCGCAAATAATGAAGTTATAAACAAGGAAAATTAATAATAAAAATAAAAAATAATTTTATAAATAAAATAATTGGAATACTAATAGTAATAATGAAACAATACTAACCACCACCACAGAAAAAAAAAAAAAAAGAATTGTCCAAATCCCCACTTTCTTCTTTCTAAAAAAATAAAGTGGTTTTTTTTTGGAATATAGTTTTTTTTACACTTTATCTTTTTTTTTAAATTATACTTTTTATTTTATAGTGGTTCTAATGAAAAAAGAATATTTTTATTGTATTTCTTGAAAAAATATTTTCGATAAATGACGTCTTAATTATTAGTTAATTTAATATAAGAAAGTAAAATTTAATATTTCATTTTTTTTATTAATTTTCTACATCTGAAATGACAATATGCTCATGCAAATAATAAAAACAAACTCCAGTTAAGTCCATGTCAAAACACTTGTGACTTAACTGGATTCCGTTAATAGAATCGTTAAAAAACCCTAACCTGCACAACTTTTGCAACTTTGGACCGTAAATTGATAAAATTTATACATCAGACCCTTATTGGCACACACCCCCAAACTTTGGACCCTAAATTTTCATTTCCCCTTATTTTAATCTGAAACGGTTATTTATTGGCTTTTCTTGTATTGACTACTATATGTACTAACTTATACTCCAGTTAAGATGGAAATTAATTGGTCCTTGAAAAGTGAGGAATGTAATTTCCGTGAAAGTCATAGGATCATTTGTGACTACCGTTTTGATATTATCCACTGATTCCATTTTCTTTTTATTTATTTTTTTGGTTTTTCTTTATCAACCAAAATCAAAGATGTACTTAAAAAAAATGTCAAAGACTATCTCTAAAAACATTATTTAGTATACATATATAAATTGAATTGTTTAGGGATATAGTATATATATATATAGACACACTACAGGCACGTATATTCGCCAGCATAGGCTGATGCAATACCCCAACCACCTGACTGATCAACCTCCATTGACAAATTCAAGCAAGCATTCTTCTTGCATTTAATAACTATATACGACCAAAGTACCAAGTAACCAACTCTTCTAAAACTTTAAAGTGTTAGAGATGGCAATTACAATGTATATCAAGCTTCAACACTCCCCCTCACGTGTGACCCGGTAACACACGTGGAGAGATTAACAAACATGCCACTTATCGGGCATCAACACAGTGCAATTTTTAGCACTCAATAATCTGGATAATAATAGACCCGGTGACACACATGGAGAGATTAACAAACATGCCACTTATCGGGCATCAACAAAGTGCAATTTTTAGCACTCAATAATCTGGATAATAATAGACCCGGTGACACACATGGAGAGATTAACAAACATGCCACATGTTAAGTAACCAACTCTTCTGAAACCTTAATTTGTTAGAGAGAGCACCTACAATGTATGTCAAGCTTCAACGGTACTTTTTATTTATTTAGTGGGCCATAAAAATGGTCGATATGTAAAGTTCACACATATTATGTGAGCTCGGCTAATACAAAAACTGATTCGAGCTCTAATCTGTTGGATAAAATCTTGTAAATATCGAAAGGAAAACAAATTACAACATTGAAAATACAATATACAACAATTATGAAAAACATAAAAAGAAACGATAAAACCGTATTTGATCTCTTCATTGGGTTTGTCCATCTTTGATCTCTTGTATCCGAGTCGTGTGAGAACACACTCTCCTTAAGACTAATTCGTCCTCCTCTCTACGAGTGCTTGAGGTTTTCACGGGCGTCAGTCTCCCAGGATAAAACGGATTAACCGGAACCGCTTCGCACTTGAGCCTTCCGGCGAAATGAACTAATATGCTTGGACAATATCACCATTCCAATTATTCAAGGAGGCCAAAGGAAGAAGATGAACAAATTGCAAGAGGGTAGAAGAAGATTGATGGAAAAAAAACTTCTTTTTGTGTGTTTTTCTCTTCTCTTTTTCTCTTTTCTTTCAAAGAGTTGTGGGTATTTCTTTTATAGCTCAAAACTCCCCAAGAATTAATTCTCCAATTAATCAACATATTGATGATCATCTTAATTCAACAATTAACCTTGCCATCAATTTCTTTTTGGAGTTTCATTTGCCAATCATAAATGGACATTAACCTTGGAAGTTATTCTTGGAATTAATCTTGAATTAAAAGAATTATAATTCAATAAAAAATGGCAAACACTATCAACTAGTTTTTTCATTCTTTTCACATGTGAGACAAACTCACATTTCCAACTTCCATCCATTTATTTAAGCTATAATATTTTTATCATCCAATCTTCAAATTGAACAAATAAAAATATCATTTTCATGTTCTCACGGAGTAGAATATGAACCCACAATAATCTTTGTCCAACGACAAACGATTCTTCCAAGGAAATGTACACAATTTCCTTCACACACAACATATATATTTTTCCAACATAATCAAGCTCAAGTGTTAGGGTAAGTTCGATTGTGTGTGTAAGTATTAGTAAGGTCAGTTGTGCATGAGTTGAGATCTCTTGTACTACTTTTGTGTGCCACTTCATGTACCACTTGTAATCCAACCGTTCACATATTTGCATAATATTACAATAATACCAATCTCAATAACTGTGAGCTATTAGATCACTTGTGGCACATGAAGTGATACACAAAGTGGTACAGAGGATTTGGACCCGTTGTGCATGGACTCGAGCTCGAGAAATTAAAGTTTGAAAAATTTGGGAGCAGGGCTTACCTTATTCGATGCGGTTCACATTGACTACACTTGACACAATTTGATTTCGTTTTGATTGAGCCAAAATTGTATGATTAGGTAGGCCGTATTAGGGGTGGATTGATAGGTATGCCAAGTGTATATCGTGTACCAACTAAGTATGATTAAGTACACAAAAATATGTACCAGTACCAACCACAAAAGTCAGTATACCAAGTTTATTGGTACGGTTGGTACTCGATATATACCAAATGTAAATGAAAACAAAAAAAATTGCATTTTTTTTTTTTATAGACTTTTTTGTCTAGTATAAAAAATTATATTATAACATAAAAATAGATCTCAAATACAAATTATAAAATCTTGAAACTAAAGAAAAGTAGAACAACTGAAGTCTTGAAAACTAGACAATACAGTGACTTTATATAATATTCACCACGACTCCAAAACTAAAAGATTACAATAAGGCATTTTGAATTTTTGTCCTAAATCGTAATAAAGTAACTTAAGGTTAGAAAAAGGAAATTAATGTTTGATACTCCATTTGTCCCAAAATACTTTTAGTTTTAGAATACGTATTAAAAAAAACAATTGATAAATATCAAATAGACAAACTACCCTTTTGAATATTTCAAGTACGTAGACAATTAGACGGAGTATTATATATGTGTGTGTGTGTGTGTGTGTATTTAAAGTTGGTATATGGTATACCAACCAAAGTCGATATTATTACCGTGTACCAACCAATTAGACAAAAATGGTACGGTACTACCTACCAAAAAGTTCGGTACACCGACTTCTTTATACCAATTATAATTGATACGGTTGGTATACGAGTTGGTTGGTACGGACGAGTACAATTTGCCACTGTTGGGAATTTAATGGTACCCCGTTGCAATCTAGATCAAGAACACAAACCCACAAGCACAATAATGGAAGAATCACACACACAAGAACACAAGAATTGTTTACCCGGTTCGTTCAACACATGAACTACGTCAGGGGGGAATTGCCAAGCCAATATATTATTAATCACACCTTAATAATCTGCTACAATGTGTCCTAGGTCGTGACTATGCTTATATAGCAGTACAAAGAAGATCTAAATCAAATTAAGAAGAGGTTGTGTCAAAATAGGAAACAAATCAATCCAGCCGGCATACCAAGCGCCCGCTCGGGTCTAGGCGAGCGCCCGGCGGATCAACTCACTGTCCAAATGAGCGCCCGCCTGGTCCAGGGCAAGCGCCCGCCTGCTCCTCCGCCAGGAACTCCTCCTCTGGTTTGAACCATTTTTGATCTCCACCAACTCCCCCGACTTAGACTCCTTTTCTTCCTCATAGTTTAGGACTCCAATCCTAACAGCCACCCCTAGGCCGTATCCAAAAAGATTGGATATCTGAAAATGTTTGCATGGTGTGAAAAGAATGAACAAACGTTTTGCCGGAAGGTTTCCGAGTGAGACATTTGAGCGTGAGAATAAGTATCTAAAGATGATGAAAATCAAGACTTTAATCTTTGAAATAGGGCAAGATTGAATAGACCTGAATTGTGGGGATTTACTGCATGGTGGATTGTTCTTGGCCGGATATGAGTCACCTTGAATATGACCATTTATAAACTGTTAGGAAAATGTAACAAAAAGACTTTCTTGAAATATGTCGGAAAAACTAACTGAAATGGGGGCGGAAAAAGTCGAGGCTTGCTCTGCGAGAAGAAGTTACCCCGCACTGGTGCTAACGAAATTAACGGGAATCTTTTCTAAGATGCATTGACTTTAATAGTCGTTTGTAGAAGCACTTCAAACTAACGACTTCAACGAACAAATAAAAATGCTTGAAACTTCTTGACTTGAAGGGAATAATGCTTCAATATCTCTCTCTTGTTGTTCATACCACTCCGAGCTGCACCCCGATCGCTCGAACTGATACGGTCGTGCAAACTGCGAAGTGCACCTTAAAGCGTCCAATGCGACCTTTGCGGGCTGCAGACTTTAGTTCGCAGTTGTTGCCTTGTCTACCGAGCTAATGTCTAGCTCTCTTGTGAGCATGCCTTAGTTCGCAGTTGTTGCCTTGTCTCTTTGTCGAGCTCGTGCTACGTCTATAGCAAAAGGGATAGACCCGAGCTGACTGCTCGGGTTATTCCTTTCACATATATTTAGTCTATGTATATGATAACTTACTATAATCTAGTTGTATCAAGTCATTATATCTTTAATTTTATTATTTGTTGGGAGTGGGGTCCTAAAATCATAAAGGGACTGGAGGAGAAAAGGAATCTAAATTATATGGGAGTTGGTGGAGATCACTGGCGGACCTACAGGCACAGGATGGGGGGCAATTGCCCCCCTTTGTTTAATTTTTTTTTTTTTACTAGTGTTATTTTTTATTTTTTTTTAAGAATTTGGGGTATTAGTGTAATATATTAGACTTTACCCCTTTTTATATAAAAAAATTAAATGCACTAACATTTTTGCCCCCCCCCCCCCCCCTTAAATGTGTAATGCAATTTTGCCCCCTTGTGAAAAAATCTTGGCTCCGCCACCGGTGGAGATCAAGTTCAAGTTGAGGTAAAAAAGGAGAAACTCCCAATGACTTGAAGTAGTTTCACACTTGATACATACAATTGATATACTATTAACTTTTAAAACAGTTAACAAATCAATATTGTACCACTAACTTTCTTCTACACATTGATGTGTTCTTGATATTAGTCTGGTAAGCTTCCTATTTGATAGCTTAAATCTTGCCATAATAATTCTAGATTCAATATTTCCTGGAAATATAATGTTTATGGGCATCCCAGTTTCTATTGCAAGATTTCTAAGCTCATCATGGCTCTGCAAAACTAGATCGAAACAGATGTACCTCCCGCTTGCCGACTTGTACATTCCCTCGAAAATGCACACATGTGCCTCGGCTAACCTCGTAACTTCAGTTGTCGCCAATAATCCATTTTCAAACATCTCTTGTGCTCCTACACATTCATTCATAGTCTTGTCAGTGATTAAGAACTTCTATTCTAGGTCAGGAGTAGTTTCAGTATCTGAAAAATAAAAAAAAACAAAAAAAAAACACATGGTATGGTTCACAATTTCAAGTTATCCTACATATATATATCAGGGATGACTATATATATTCTCTGTGTCTCATAATAATAAAGAAAATTTAGGCAGATTAAAATGTTACTAGTAGGGGTGATTGTACTCTATTCATATTATTTTTTTCTGTGTCATAATAAGGAAAATTTACGCAGTTAAAAATGTTATTGATCCAATATAGAAAAACAATGGCAGCTAACCTTTGAGGTACGCGATTGTGGGAGTTGGACTTCTACGAATGATGTCATGACCGGTAACGAGTCCTGGGCATATGGTTGCTAACTTCAGCCCCCACTCCTCCGCTATTCTCCAAGCACTTTTTTCCGCTCTCAATTTACCCAATGCATACCATAGCTGTAAAATTTTCGTAGGTCAGTCCAATAATCTTAATTTTAATTAGCGTTTGATTTGAACCAAGTATAATTTTATTACATATCTAATACGGATTATAATGTTTGTTACGGATGAAAAATGAAAATGTACCTTTCTATTTGTGCATAAATTTTCATCGCTCCAACTGTCTTCGTCCACAGTGGGAGAGAGGGCATGGAGGGATGTCGGATCTCGCCATATGCAAGTCAAGAGGGAAGACGTGAGAACACATTTTCTAACGGACTCGGTCGTTGCACAGGCCTTTGTTACATTCTCCGTTGCCATCACTTCTATTTCAACCATTGCTTTCTACCCAAAAGGTAAACATTTTTAAT
The DNA here is from genome assembly GCA_026119855.1 of Campanula takesimana. Classification (NCBI taxonomy): domain Eukaryota; kingdom Viridiplantae; phylum Streptophyta; class Magnoliopsida; order Asterales; family Campanulaceae; genus Campanula; species Campanula takesimana. The sequence goes on from JAOWBW010000687.1 coordinate 283,886, forward strand.
AGTAGCATAAATATAAAAATTATAAGGGCAAATTGCAAATTAGTTACCTGAGTTTGTCGTCAAGTTTCAATTGGTTACCCAGTTTGTGTTTCGGTCAATTTAGTTATTGAATTTGTCTTTTTGTTACAATTAGGTGTAAAATCCAATCCGTTTGTTAGTCAAAAAACTAACTGAAGCATGCTCATGTGCAACTTACATGACACACTTGGAGGGCATTTTTGTCTTTCAACCCAAAGGCCTACTGCAAGTGAAGCTCGACTTCTTCCTTATAAACGTCAACAACCAAATTGAAGGCACATAACAATGCCAACAACCAAATGAAGGCAGCCATGATGCCCCCAATTCTTCACCTTTCCTTCTCCTCATTCTGTTTTTTCATCCCCAATTTGACTAAAATTCCCTCCAACTAATATAAGTATATTAAAGATCTTATAATCATCGTTCTCAGCATCATAACCTAAACAATCAGAAACTTGAACAGCAGCATATGCTTTCTTGTGGATGGATTAAACAGAATCCGACGCTCCGATTTGCACTGGTTGCCATCAATAGTTTGTATCAGGAGCAAGCCATTGCAAGTGTTGAACAAGATGGTTTCGTGAGGATCATTAGGTGTTTCGATTTTTGTGAGTTTTTCTAGTGATTCAGGGTCTAGGGAATAAAGATCACTTTCGTATTTACCTATAGGTGAGAGATTTGAGCCGGTGGCAATGGAGTGAGTGAGATGAAGCTTGATGAAATCTGGACTGTCGATTTGAGCACACCAAGGCTTTGATACGGTCCTGAACCGGAGGAGAGATTTTACCGACAGACGGGCGAGTAGGCTGGTGATGATGTCCGGCGGCAGGGAAGACATTTTTCCCGGTAGGGTTTCCCGTGTGAATAGCAGAATGGGAAATGATGAGAGGAAAGAGAATTGCGTTTATTAGTTGGGAAAGAACTTCACGATATGCCCCTGAGCTACAACTCAATTCCAAATAAGCCCCAATTTGGGAAGAAGACGAGCTTCACGTGCAGTAGGCCTTTGGGTTGAAAGACAAAAATGCCCTCCAAGTGTGTCATGTGAGTTGCACATGAGCATGCTTCAGTTAGTTTTTTTACGAACAAACGGATTTTACACCTAATTGTAACAAAAAGACAAGTTCAATAACTAAATTGACCGAAACACAAACTGGGTAACTAATTGAAACTTGACGACAAACTCAGGTAACTAATTTGCAATTTGCCCAAATTATAATCCCTCCGTCCCAGAAAGATGGTCCACTTTTGATTTTTTATGGTCAATAAAAGTGAACTTTGACTAAATATAAATGTCAATCCAACCATCCTTGTGAAAAATCTAAAACTTGTGATTGATTAATCATCAAGTGACTTATCAATGACAAATTTTAAAATTTTATTGGGATGATTAGATTGATAATAATCTTTTGTCAAAGATCACATGTGTTGACCGTAAAAAATCCAGGACTATCTTTATGGGACAGAGGGAGTATTACCCTTATCAATTTTAAGGAGAAATGGTAAACAGGTTAAGGGAGTAAAGATAGAGAACTCACGGAATAGCCGGAGAGGCCAGCTGAGTCGATGAATGCGGCGGTGTGAAAAACGGCGACGCAGCCGTTAAATGCTTCCAGTAAGGTGTTAGGTTCGTTAAACTTAGCCAGAACCACTCCGACCAAGTTGTCTGTTCCCCTCATCTCTCCTGAAACCTCCATCTCCCTCAGCCTCTCTATGTCTTCTGCATCCGTATACAATAACCAAATATATCTTCATATGATATGCGTATTGGTCCCAAATTAAGTGTTCCATTTGCATATTGTTCACAAAAAGCAAACAAGAACCATAGTTATAAATTCCGTTTCGTTTTGTGGTTGCGACCGGAATGTACCTCCGGTCAAAAACCGGTGCGGTACAAGCTAAATATTAGTAGTATTTCGTTTTAAATTCCAGCTTGTACCGTCTCTGTTCCGGTCCGAACCGGCCGAGATGAGCGTGTTTCACCAGAAAAGTGACATTTTAAGCCTATTTTAAATGAGGAATGTGAATCAAAAATATATAAATTTGATGGTTATTCAAAGAAACTATTTTTTTATTAATAAAATCCATTGATCTAAATTAAACATCATCAAAATGCATATTTATAACTATGAAAATGTGATATATTAACCCATTTTAAAAAAATGTTAACTAACCTTCATTATCAACAATAACCCTGACGCCGTACCCCCGAAGCAGAAGCTGGTTGACGATGGCGATACCTAGATACGATACACCGCTCGTGACACACACCAGCTTCAGATCCGGTCCATCGCCACCGTTGTCACCGGTGGTTACACGCTGGCTACGGAACTCCTGACCGTCCATTGCTTTCCGGAAGCCAGCACAAGCCAACAGCATCCGGCAGAATTCTTGAATCTCGAGCCTCCGGCTCTCGTCCGTCCGTACGATTCCCATTGTTAATTTAGCGATAGATTTTGTGGACTGTTTGAATTATCCTTGAACGGAAGGTCGGGCTATTGGCGTCACGCGGGCACGCGGCTAGTATTAGGTGTGTTGACTTTGGCTTGATTGCCTAACTCACTAATACCGATCTTCTTCAACGGAAGTGTCTTTTTCTCTTGGATTAAATTTTATCAACAATTTAATCTAAATTATCATATACCCCAGTAATAACGATTTTTAAAATAGGAGTATTATAGTATGAGGTGGTCTCCCACAAGAACAAGGGGATCCGTCTCATGTATGAGACGGGTCGACCCATGATCCATGGGGCATGACCCGCCACGTGGCAGTTTCCCATAGGTCCCAACAAAAAAAAAATGGTTTATTTTTAGTTTTTATATTATTTTTTTCGGCTTTTCCGTCGTTTACCAAAAGTAATAGTTACCATAACTTAATGTAATGACTGTATACATATAAAGTAACATTGTTCATAAGTAAACGTAACACTTGTTTTACAAAAACAAAAGCTCGTTTTACCCATTTTTTCAAATGTAATACTAACTATAATTACATGTAACCCAAACAATATCTAAATGTAATTATCATTTATACTGAAATGTAATAGTGCTTTTGCAAAAATATAAAATATTGTGTATTTTGATTTAAATTTTTGAAAGAAAGTAACATTTGAAAAGTAACAACTCATATATATGGATGTAATTGTTTGTACAAGTAAATGTAACACTTTAATAAAAGAAATTATAACATATTTCTATAGATAATGTAATACTTTTACATGTAACACTAATCAAGTGTTTTTAGCTCTAAAAATATAAATGGTTGAATTATTACTTTTTCTATACATATGTGTTACAATTATGTATAAACATTATTACATATAAGTAATACGTTCGTTACATTTAAGTTGTAATCTACTTTTGGCAAACGAAGAAAACATAGAAAAAAAAAAAACACTGTTAATTTTGTATATATGTATTACTTTTATGTATACAAACTGTTACTTTATATGTATACAGTCATTACATTAAGTTATAGTAACTATTACTTTTGACAAACCGAAAAAAAACAAAAAAAAATAATATAAAAATTAAAAAAAAAAGACCTATGAGAGGCTGCCACGTGATAGGGTCGCCCCTGGGTCATGAAGCTAGTTCAATGGGCCGGGTTATGGGTCAAAAATGACCCGTCTCATCCATGAGACGGGTCATAGTCTTCTCACATAAGTTTTTGTCTTATAGTATTATTGAACTCAGCACTAATAAAAAAACCTCAATTCTCCCCGTACAAAAATGATAGTCTCCTGATCTCTTCTCTTTCTTTTTTTTGTCCAGAAATGCTAATCTCATTTTTAAAATGAAAGTTTCAAATCACTGAATATTTAAAAAAACTAATACTACCTCCGTCCAGCTCAATGTGCACTGTTTGACTTTTTTTGTCAATTCGACTGAACTTTGACCTTAATTTTATGAAAATCTATACTCCCTCCGTCCCACCACAATCGCTACTAACTTTGTGGACACAATAATTAAGAAAAATAAGTAAATGTGTGGTAGAAAATGAAGAGAGAGAATGAGTGGGGTAAATAGTAGTGTTAGTTGAATAAATTGTGTGGTGGAAAATGAAGAGAGAGAATGAGTGGGGTTAAATAGTGGGGTTGGTTGAATATAAATATAATAAAACATTTCCTTTTTGGGCAGTAGCGATTGTGGTGGGACGGGCCGAAAAGGAAATTAGTGGCGATTGTGGTGGGACGGAGGGAGTATATCTCTATGCAATTTTAAAAGATGTTATTGATACTATTTCTAACAATAAAACAATAACTTTTAAAATTGTATAATAATAGCTAGATTTTCCCAAATAAATAATGGTCAAAGTTCGAATAAATTGACCACATGAACAGTAAAAGTGATAAATATGGAGAACCTCAAAAATATATTATGTATTATTTCGTCTCAAAATTTACAAAGCTAGGGGATTCATATTTATACCCAAAACATATGAGACTTAATTCCATAAGGATTCTAAGAGATTTCCTAATTCTAATAGCATATTTATTTGCTAATTAGAAATACTCCTAACTATTAATTGATATGGAGATTGAGTTTATCTCTCAATCTCCCAACAAAAAGTGCACATTTAGCTAGAACGGAAGTAATCTTATAACTTTAAAATACCTGAAAACTTCAATGAGACTATCATTTGAAATGAAATGAAAAGAGTATCTCGCTATGATAATTTTGTTGTGTTAGTTTTATCAAAATATAATCCACTTCACCAACTTAGTCATGTTTTTATTAAGGAATATTATATTCCTAGCATATATTGTAAATATATATCAAGTTACCATACATAGAAATTGTATCTCGTAAACCAAGCTAGATTATTCTAGAACATTAGTTTCCTTTTTGTATTAGTTTTCCTAATTAGATTAGGACTCTAGAATACTCTTTGTAACCCTATAAATATGTATTGCTAGTATCAATATTTGAGTCTCTCATATCAATTATCTCTCTCCATATATGATTGGCTCCGACTATCTCTCTTTCTATAATCCTTGACATGGTATCAGAGCAATGATCCATAAAGGAATTTTCCACCAAACCCTATGAGCCGCCCCATACTATCTCCACCGCAAAGCTTCCGCCAACCACCATACAAAACCACCACTCGTTTCCGCCACCGACCTTCAAACCAAGAAATTTTCTTTTGTTGTTCTCCTCAAACACACCATCCTAGTTTTGCAACCCAATTCCCCGCACCCTGACCCCTTGTTATGTTATTGTGGCCGCTCCTTGGTCTACCTTTTCTATCATTCTTTTTCTTTTTTTTCCTTATTCTTTAATTATGCTATCTTCCTTATATCCTTATTCCTTACCCCATTATACCCACCAACCCTTACCCTTGCTCCTATTTTGTTCCCCGAACCAAACAACCCCACTTAACTCCTCTGCATTCCTAATTTCTTTTTCTTCAAACCCTAAGCCAAAACCTACTCCCACCGTCTCCTCCCGGGTCGACCACTCCCATCCCCGCCAACCCAAACCTAACCTAACATACCCCTTCACCCGGCCGAACTAACCCCTAACTCGCCAAACCCTTCATGAGCCCGTCTCGCGACGTAAAAGCCTTACCCCGTCTCGCGACGTAAAAGCCCTACCCCCGTCTCGCGACGTAAAAGCCTTACCCCGTCTTGCGACGTAAAAGCCCAAGCCCGTCTCGCGACGTAAAAGCTGAACCCGTCTCGCGACGTAAAAGCCTCACCCACGTCTCGCGATGTAAAAGCCCGAACCGTCTTGCGACGTACAAGCCCGAACCCGTCTTGCGACGTAAAACTCATCTCCTATGTGAAGAGTGCAAACCCTACTTGTACAAATGTAAAGATCATGGCAACATCATCCACAACCTGGATCACATCAACCAACTCGCTTCATCAACCCGGTTCATCTCATTACTTTCAAGATTGAACTCTCCTATCGGTCGTCCATCTTGCAGGGGCATATTAAGAAATATTATATTCCTAGCATATATTGTAAATATATATCAAGTTAGCATACATAGAGATTGTATCTTGTAAACCAAGCTAGATTATTCTAGAACATTAGTTTCCTTTTTGTATTAGTTTTCCTAATTAGATTAGGCCTCTAGAATACTCTTTGTAACCCTATAAATATGTATTGCTAGTATCAATAATATTTGAGTCTCTAATATCAATTACCTCTCTCCATGTATGATTGGCTCCGACTATCTCTCTTTCTATAATCCTTGACAATTTTTTCGTTAAAACAGGGGTTTTAAATCCACTAATATATACGAGTTGAAATCTTCAGTTTGCCAGTTAAAAATTGTTTTTTGGAAAAAAATACCAAAAAAACCCTCTAAAAAATTTTCATATCCAAAAAATCTACAAAATATTTCTTCAATCTAAAAAGTCTTAAAATTAAATTATTTATACCAAAAAGCCCAAACATTAACGAATTGACTAACGCGGTTAGATTTGAGTTTTCATATTAATAAAAAAATTAACTTTTCTTTAAATTAATGACCTATTACTAATACAAAAGTTTTTGCTATACAAAATAATTTAATTGTAATATTCTTAGATATATTAAACAATAATAATAGTTATAAAAACAACAAATATATTTAATTATTATATTATTTTAGTTAATTAATAATTTTAAATAATACAGTTGATAATAAAAGTAATAAGAATAAAAAACAATAATGAATGTGATAATATTGAAAACAATACCATCATAATATTTATTATTTTTATGATCTTACATAATAATAATAACTTAAAGAATCACCTTCCAATTACTTCTCTAATATATCAAAATTCATAATTTTTATTATTAAATATTAGGTAATTAAACGATATTGATAATAATTATTAATTTTTATTGTTGCTACAACTATTATTATTATTATTATTATTATTATTATTATTATTTAATGATAATAATATTATTATAATTATTTTGCGTTGTAAGTTTTTTAATATACTTAACATGTCATTATTTGAAAAGAAGTTGAGTTTTTAATAATATGAATGTTTGAACTTAACGGCGTTAGTTAAATCGTTAACTTTTAGACTTTTTGGTATTGGTAATATAAATTTAAGACTTTTTAGATTAAATAAAAAATTTGTGGGTCAGTTGGATATGAAAGTTTTTCTTAAAAGTCTTTTTGGTATTTTCCCTTGTTATTATTTTTTTTTTTGACTGCGTCAAATATTCGACGGAACAAATGGTTTCAACTTAGTGTACATTTGATATTAATATTTTATTTATTAATGTTATTTTCTTAAACCATACACTTGACAATTTAACAACTACTATTTCATAGTTTTAAAGTTTAAGAAATAAAAAATATTTTTTTATTAAGAAAAAAATTAAAAGATTTTGTGTTTATCTTCTAGGTTAATAAGCGTGTAAAAGTCAAACTAAGAACTTTAAAGCGGGACAGAGTGAGTAGTAGTAGATCTGACCAATGAATTCAGGACTTACTCGTTAATTGCCCTTTTTGAGGATTATGATTAGGGGTGGCAAATTAGGTGTTTTGGGTTTACCCATTAAAGTTAAAAATCCATTGGATATCCGGATATTTTAATTTTAATGTGTACACCCAAAACATCCATTTTGCCACCCCTAATTATGATGGAATAATTATTAACTCTGATTATTCATACTTTTAACCAATTTTCACCCTGCTTCTTGATGCAGCCTCTGGCAATTCCTTCGTTTCAATTGTTCGTATCCAAGTTAGTCTCTCTTCCTTCCGCTCCCTAATTTTAGAATTGCCTCAAATTGGAAATTAATCCTAATTTAGGGTATAGAGAGAATCATAGCTAGCTCAATCGAGATCCACTTTATGGATCTCGTCAATATCTTTTGTAGCTATTTGTGAAATATCATTTTCTTTATTTAAATATGGGTTTGGTTCCTGACTTTTTCCAAAACTTGCAATGTTGATGATGTCTTTTTAATTTTGCCAATTGGTATACTCACATTATCATTTTGTTGCAATCTGACTACAAAAGTAACTGGGTGATAGTTTTCTAAGAGATTTTATGTCATGTGACTAGCACATGACGTTTTAAGGGACATTTTAAGATATTTTTGGAGCTACACATATTCGATTGATATTTTTTGTTAAAATTAAAACTAATATTTAAATTTACAACATATATTTTTTTGAAAATTTTTCGGGTGACTGGATTATTTTATATTAAATTTTAATTTTAAATATTAAAATAAAATAAAATATTTGAAATAATAATCTAAAAAAGATATTAGCCCTAAATATATTTCATATAAAGTAAATTCTATATGTAGATTATCAGTTCATAAAAATATTTGATAGGAAAAAAAATAGGATGAATCGGGGGAAGAGTGTATGTGGAAGGGGTGACGCGTGGGCGTGGCGGAGAGGTGCAGGAAAGTAAACGTTAAGAACGAAAGTATATCATGGTGGAAAGTAGTAATTTTTCCAGATTATTTTTTCCATGTCCTCTATTTTCAAATATGTTCATTTATTTAAATTATAAATTAATATAATATAATCAATTAACCAAAAAAAATCCAAAAAATATATGGTGTAGATTTACATATTAGCTTCTGTTTAAAAAGAGAATCATACAAATCGGATATGTGTAGCTTCACAAACATCTTAAAACGTCATGTGCTAGTCATATGATATGACATAAAATCTGTTAGAAAACTAACACCCAATTACTTTTGTAGTCGGATTGCAACAAAATGACAAAGTGAGTATACGAATTGGCGAAATTGAAAAGACAGCATCAACATTATAAATTTCGGAAAAAGTCAGGAACTAAATTGCAATTAACTCTTTAAATATTGTAAGTTTGGTAGATATACTCCCTCCGTCCCACCTCACTTGACACCCATGAGGTGAGCACAATAATTAAGGAGAATGAATAAAATAAGAAAAATGTGTGGTAGAAAATGAAGAGAGAGAATTAGTGGGGGGTAAATAGTAGTGTTGATTGAATAAATTGAGTGGTGGAAAATGAAGAGAGAGAATGAGTGGTGGGGTACAGTGAATATAAAATTATAAAAAGTATGTTATATTGGGAAGTGTCAAGTGAGCTGGGACAACCCAAAATAAAAATAAGTGTCAAGTGAGCTGGGACGGAGTGAGTATATCTTTAGCTTAATTGTAAGACTTTCTCCACGGAGACCTAAGTGAAGATGTTTATATGAAAGTACCATTGGGTCATCATGCTTCTTGAAGTATCCCATATCGGGAATTAACTAGCCAATTTTTTACTATATAAAGATCTAGGGTCACTTCTCCCATTGCCAATTGGTTTTGGGATGACACCTTAGACTTTACCATGGTATCAGAGCTGACCCTTTACACGTGCGAGCCCAAAGTTCAGCCCACGGTGATCTAGCCCCACGTCACCCAATTATATGTCCACGCGTAAGCCCAAAGTTCGGCTACGCGTGAGGGGACGTGTTGGAGCAAGTATCCCATATCGGGAATTAACTAGCCAATGCTTGGCTATATAAAGATCTAGGGCCACTCCTCCCATTGTCAATTGATTTTGGGATAGAACCTTAGACTTTATCATAGTATCAGAGCTGGTCCTTTACACGTGCAGGCCCAACAGCCCACGATGTTGCTCAGCGTCACCCGTAACAAATCCACGTTGTAAGCCTTGGCAAACATTGACTATATAAAGATCCTGGGCTACTCCTCCCATTGCCAATTGGTTTTGAGATGGAACCTTAGACTTTATCACTTCTTCTTCTGGTAAGATGTGCAAACTCAAGATATCTTTGTATGGACTCCGTCAAGCACCTCAATGTTAGTTTGCAAAGTTATCAACAGCCTTGAAGTAATATGGATTTATTCAATCTTGATCGGACTATTCCCTCTTTTCCTATAGAACTTCCGCTGCTAAAATACATATTCATGTGTACGTGGACGATTTGGTTATTGGTGGCAATTATACTAAGGTTATTCAGCGAATTAGAAAATACTTTAGTACACGCTTTCACATGAAAGACTTTGGTCGACTTAAGTTTTTTTTTAGGTCTTGAAGTTGCTACGCATCTGGACGACATTTTTCTCTCTCAACGAATATATACCCTAGACATTCTCTCTATGACGGGACTTCTTGGTGCTCGTCCCGCACTTACACCCATTGAACAGAATCATCGCTTGGCTTTATCTAAGGATGATGATTTGCGTGACCCTGAGGCCTATCGGCGTCTCGTAAGACGTCTTATTTATCTCACGATCACACGATTGGAACTTTCGTATAGTGTTCACACTCTTGCACAGTTTATGGTCATCCCTAAGGTGGCTCATTGGAGTGCTGCATTGCGCGTTGTTCGTTATATTAAAGGCCATCCAAGCCAAAGCGTTCTTCTACGTGCAAAATCTAGCATGTGGTTACAAGCTTATTGTGACTCTGATTGGGCAAGCTGCCCGATTACTCGACGATCACTAACTGCCTATTTTATCCTTTTGGGAGATTCTCCAATCTCTTGGAAGACGAAGAAACAAACCCACTGCCTCTCATTCCTCGGTCGAGATCGATTATTCAACATCAGCATTTTATGCTTCTTTTTTGTGACAACCAATCTATGCTGCATATAGCTCAGAATCCCCGTCCAATATAAACGAGCGAAACATATATTGGTTCATATTTCTCTCTTTAGTAGATGTGAAATAATTGTCTCTTACAGGCCCCCTCACATGTAGCCAAACTTTGCCAGATCTTACAACTTGGACTTATCAATCGGGTAGCGCAGAGCAACATTGTGGGCCGTTGGGTCTGCACGTGTAATTGAACTTGTAGAATAGGTGATAGAGAGCCAATGAAGAGCAACATAAGCGATCAAGCCACCATAAATCGGTGGCTCTGATATCATTTTAGAATTAGAGATGGCGTAAGAAGTAGCGAGAGACCCAAGTGTGAGCGTGAGCTGGATTGGGTCGGCAATGGACTATGTTGGAGGTTCCAATTTAAAACCAATTAGTGCTAATGGGAGTAACTCCTCAATTCCATATACCGGTTCATATTCTTTCTTTAGTAGATGTGGGATAAGCGTCTCTTACATTCACATACATTTTATATTTTCCTTAATATTTTTTACTTTTGAAGCTCTTTCAATTCTGATCCGATACATTCAAGAGCCATGTTGGTAAGGGCGGACAAAAAGGAGTCCAGATCTCCTGTGCCTCTTTATGTGCCCCTCCCTGTACCCCTCTAATTTGGACCGTTTACATGCTTGGATAATATTAACATAAACGGTTGAGATTAGAGGGGCACAGGGAGGAGCACATGGAGGGGCACAGGAGATCTGGACTCGACAAAAAGGCAGTTAAGTGGGTGGTAGTGAATCTCCATAATTAAAAATTGTGTGGTTTAGTGGTTAAGTTGTTGAGACTTTGAGCTGAAAGTTGTGGCTTTGTGTCCCATATCATGCATTATTTTTACACAAAAATTTATATTGTATTTGTGCACTCTCTTAAAAAACGCTCTAAGTCCGGCGCATTGGTAAATAATTACTCTCCGTCTCATAGTGTAAATGTACAAATGACTTTCTTAAATTTTAAATACTTTGTTTATACATTATTTACAATATGACAAAATTATAATAAAATTATTTCTTTCATTTAGATATGCAAACTTATTTTGTGATGGATCAGAAAAATAATGCAACAATGTAGGCGTTGGGAGTTATTTGTGTACCATTTTCAGTTGCAATCAAACAAGGTATAACAATGATACACGGTACGTACATGGGGGAGTGATGTTTGGAAAAAAAATTCTAACAAATTAACCAAAAAGATAAATCTCGATATCATACTATATACTCCCTCTGTCCCTAAATAAGTGTCCATTTTCAAGAAATCTTTGTCCCTAAATGAGTGTCTTTTTTTAACATAACTTTCTCTCTAAACGTTTTTTTTTCGAATTTTTTTTCACCGGTTTCTTTATACGTGCAAAACTAAAGGTTTGGAAAGGAGATTACAAGATTATATATGAATCGTTGTTACCAAATTGTTCAAAAAGTTGAGATTTTCAGTGTCCCTTAAAATGAAATTTGGACACTCATTTAGGGACAGAGTGAATAGTATTATGGGATGGATATAGTATTATGGGATGGATAAAGTAACTTAGAAATTGTAAACTTTATTGGGATAATGCTTTTGAAGTTGGGGCGTTGACTTAGAAGATTTTACAATAAAAATTTCGTAATTTTGAGACAGGTGGAGCAGTAAATGGATCGCAATAAAGATTTATAGTTAGTCTTTTTTGGACAAAAACTTTTATAATCTTTATTGCTTCAGAGTTAGAGATTATTCTATTCCTTCATAAATAGTTTGTCATCCTAATACAAATTCATACTTGAGAAATTAGATTGCTCAGAGAGATATTAATAAAAAACGGTTTTTATATGTTTAAGGGTTACAATATAAAATAAGCAGGTCTTAGGAAAAACGAGTTTTTTAAGAGTGTCAGTTTTAGTGTTTAAGAGTCCAACAGTAGCGTTATAACGTGCCGGTTTATGTGTTACTGAGTGCAAGATCATGTGTTTAGAGAGTGTCAGTACATGTGCTAAAGAGTGAGTTTGTGTGTTAAAGAATATCAATTCATGTTTTAAAAAGTACCAATAACACCGGTGTTGTGCTAATAAGTTACTATTATTTACAAAAATACCACAACGCATTTTAAAATAAATGCCAGTTATTTACAAAAATGTACAGCGCGTTTAAAAAAAAAACATTATTTGTTTAATTATTTACAAAAATATCCACATTCATATTTAAAACAAATTCCACTCATTTTACAAAATGCCACCGCACATTTAAAAAATATTTTTTTGTCTAATCGCAAGAAAAATTGTCTTTTTCTAAGATTGTGTTATAAAATTCCAAAAAAATGTTTTCCCCATTTTCTGGTGTTTGGTACGCACCAGAAACTGGGGAAAATATTTTTTGGAAAATGGTTTTCCCACTTTTCTAAGTAAATGACTTACGAATTTCTATTACGTAAGTCATTTTCCGAAAAATGTTAACTCCCCCACTCACACACCCAACTCCACGTACAACCCCACCCTACCCACTCCACCTCCAAATGCCACCCCCTCCTTCCATCTTATCCCACCACACCCTCCAACCTTACCTTCCCTCCCCCCACCCCACCCCTCCACCACCCACCCACCCACCTCCTTAAAAAAAAAACAAAAAAAAAAACCACTCATATTAAAATTACCTACTCCACCCTTACCCCCACCCAACCTCACCCCCCCAAAAAAATAAATAAACATAAATTTTGTTATTAAAATTATTTACTAATAACTCCCACACTCTCGCTCCCTCACTCACACACCTAACTCCACGTACAACCTCACTCTACCTACTCCACCTCCAAATACCACCCACTCCTTCCATATTAAATTACCTACTCCACCCATTACCCCCCACCCTCCCAAAAAATAAACATAAATAAATTATTATTAAAATATTTACTATCAACTCCCACATTCTCGCTCCTTACCTCCACCCACCCACCCCTCCCAAAAAAAAATAAAAATAAAAATAAAAAAATAAAAACTCTTTTAACTCATAACAAACTTATTGTTAAGCACCTCTTCCACCCCCACCACGCTAAACCCAACCTACCCCCACCCACATTTGTTTTTACTCTTATTAAAATTATTTCTAACAACTCACACACTCGCGCTCCTACCCACCCCACCCCCCAAAAAAAAAATAAAAAAATCAAATCACTTATATTAAATTATTTTTGAACACCTCCCCACCTCCAACTACCCCACTACCCACCTCCCCCACCCCCCAAAAGGTTTTTTTTCCTAACTCATATTAAAATTATTTTGAACACTTCCCCCACCCCCAGTACCCCACCCCCCACACCACCCACCACCACCCCCACACCACCCATCCCACGCCACCCCCAACCACTACAACAAAATTTAAAGTGCCGCTATTTAAAAAAAAACATTGATGAACTTACCCGGATTCGACACAAGACCTTTTGCATATGCAGCACGCCTTCTACCGCTAGTCTAAATCATTTTTTTTTTTTTTTTTATAAATTGTCACATACAATTATTTATTATAAAACAAAAACTTATATTAGTGCATTTGTATGATTGTATACCATAAAATTTAATATAAGTAACAAATTAAAGCAAAGTTACATGAAAAATATGATTTAATTTGAAAATCAAATAAAAATTTCAAACAAAAATATCTTGTTTTTAGCGGCACTTTATACAAATGTGCCGGAAATTAGTGACACTTATAAAAAGTGCCAAAAATTTAGCGGCACTTTCACATAAGTGCCGCTAATTTCCGGCACTTATTCAAAAATGCCGCTAAATTTTCGACACTTTTTCATATGTGCCCTAATTTCCGGCACTTTTTCGTAAGTGCCGCTAATTTCCGACACTTTTTATAAAAGCGCGGGTAAATAAGTGCCGGGAAAAACCATTTTTCTTGTAGTGAACCCATACCCACATTCAAATTTTTTCTCATATTATTTTTTTTTTCATATTAAATTATTATTTTTGTCATATGAAAATATTTTCTGGAAAACATTTTCCGTAAGTTGTTTTACGCGAAACAAACGAAGCTTTAAAATACATCGGAATTTTTATTTTATTTTTTCTTTCAAAAAAAAAAAAAAGAAGAAGAAGAAAGAAAGTACAATTGTCACCTAAAAATTCCGTCAAAGGGAAAGGGCGCTGAAACGAAACTCACGAGAATAAAAAGACGTTAATAGCCCTAACCAATGTTTTCATGGCGGCGATAAATTTGGCCTCCTAACTTGAACTATAAATCGTGCCGACTAGCGTGAATTCGCAGCTCATTTTTCTCCCCTGCCTCCAACGTCTTCTAATCGAACGATAGTTTCAACGAATAATCAAATATAGAAACGAATTTAGAAAGAATGGGAAGACCTAAGGGAGACGCCGCACGAAGCAAATCACGCCCCTCTAGCAGCAGGTAATAATCTCTACTTGTTTATGTGTGTGTGAATCAAGAAATTGGTGTTGATGGGTTGAATTTGATTTTAGTTTGGCTGCATCGCTGCTGCCATCCGGGGCTACGACGGTTGGATTTGGGGGCTATGTCGGCAATTCACGACTTGATAGCTCTGTTACTGGCCAAGATGCTGCTCCTTTTATGGTATTTGAACTCTCTCAACTTGTATCTCTAGGTTTTCAATTGTCAAAATAAACGAGTAAGTTTTGAAGTAATTTTATCTATGGTAATGAATTTAGGGTTTTGAAGGAAACCTGGAATGATATTGTGATTGTGATTGTGATTGTGATGATACTCTCTCCCGGTTCCTCCCAAAGAATGTTCTTTCGATATCTGACAATAGACATATGAATACCCTAAAGTTAACTCATCTAATAAAATTTCACTCATGAAATATACTATGGATTGCATCTGTTGGAATTTTTTAGACAAAACAAGTAATTAATGCAATCTTGTTTAAAGCATAATCAAGTTGATAAAAAAAAAAAAAAAGAGTCAAAAAAGAGGATTCTTTGCATGGAATGGAATGAGTGCTTTGAAGGAGTGATTGTGGGTTCGGTTGTAAATGGCTTGTTATTTGCTCGGGTATTGTTTTTGTTTAGATTTTGGCTTTTGGATACTGCAAGGAGTCTGAGTATATAGGAATACAGCTTGTTAATTTGCTCTGTAGTATGTTATATTGATCTTCAACTTTGTTGTGAGCAGGATATTGATAGTGAAATGGCACAACATTTGAAAAGGCTTGCCAGAAAAGATCCCACCACCAAGGTATTACTGTAAGTCTGTAATATGATTTAATGGGGTCTATTTTATATCTTGTGTTGGAGATCAAGGTGCTGCTCTTGAACAAATTTGGCTGTTGCAATTTTTCTGTTCATTGGCGTAATCAATAGACTATTAGCTCCGACAATTGACATCTCCCCTTGTATATGGCCTGCAAACCTTATACTTTTTAACCCTACATTTTTAGCATGCTAACAGTTACCATTTACAGTTGATAACATAATTCAGATGTTGCTAATTAATGATGCATTTGGATTCTGTGAGCTGACCTGACCTATGTCCCTGTCGTAGATGATATTAAAGGAATGGGACAATAAGCAATAAACTGCCTAAAATGTTCGACCAAGGCTGATTTGATGTGCATGTATCGGAACTATTGAAAAATCACAGTTTACAGAGGTAATCTTAGCACAAAAGCAGCGCACTGAGATATGTGTTTCACAAGAACGCCTTCTGCCATTTAGTAATGCTGCAACAAGGATAAAGCGTTATAACAATTTTTGGCCTTCTGTCCCTCCAACACTACTATAGTTATCGCTCCTACATCTATTTAGGGAAAGACATCTTTGGATTGTGGTTTTTCTTCAAAGTTCTGGTCTTTCTATTTATGACTTTTCTGTTTCAAATTTCTGATTTTCTTTTTGAATGTTACTCTCTACTACTTTCTCCGTCCCTTTATGAGTTTTCATTTTCCAAAATAGTGTTTCTAATATTTTTTTTTCCTAAATCTTTTTCTTTAATCAATCATCAACTTCTTATTTTCTCTTGTATTCATGATGTCATATGTGAATCGTTAAGGATATTTATGTATTCATGCTACTTAAAGTGCTTACAAGTCAACCTCATCAATTACCGTCAAAGTAAAAAATGGACACATATTTACGGATGAAGGATATAATTTGTGTAGGTTGCAGGTGATCATTGATTTGAAGTAGGAGTGTCGTACAAAGCTTTTCCCCAAAACGTGTTTCTAGAATGAGAAGATAAACATAGTACTAAACCATAATGGCTAGTTACTTGGAGTCTTGGACACACTATTGGAAAAACATTTACATTGAGCAACAAGTTAGCTACGCTGGTCATAGAGTGTGATTGTAGATGCTATGGCCCACTTAGTGCAACACTCATCCGCTTTGTGGAAATTGTAATCCATTTTAAATAATGCATTGCAATTAAGGTGAAAAAACATATATGTGCTCTCTGGTATGCCATACTACTTGTTTAAAACATGGGTTTCCTGAATATTAGCATAATTTGAGACATGTACTGATGAAGAGGTGGAACCATTTCTCATCTTAACTTCTTCTCAAATACTGCCTGCTACTTGTCAATAAAATGATAATTTTTTTTTTTTTTGACCTATCGTCCTATCCGCTTCTCCTTGTTGCAAATGATTTCTGTGAACTCGCTGCCCCCAGTAAATCCACCTGTAACGTTTAAACTATTTGAACATTTTGTTTAATTATCAACATTATTCACATAGTTTATTGACTTCTATTACTTACTTTTGAATTATGATGATTCTACAGCTGAAGGCGTTGGGTTCTTTGTCTTTACTACTCAAGCAGCGGTCTGCAAAGGATATATTACCGATCATTCCACAATGGGTATGATTATTTCCTATTAGACTATATCTAACTATTTTTGAGCATCATACCGGAGTGCGGGGAAGAGTTGCCAAAACTTGCTACTTACTAATTTTGTTTGTGGACAAACGTTTCCAGACATGGTATACCTTGTCTACTGAACACGATATATTTCCTAGTTCTTTAGTATATCCGAGTTTCCTAGGTTTCTCTCTTCGAAAGTATCATTCAAGTATATCAGGATTAACACTTTATAGTTTAATATGAAAACTCATGCCTGAGAATTGTAATTTGCTGTTACTAAAACAAAATTATATTTTATATTGAGTTTGGAATTCATTTACTTTGATCTTGCACACACTAGTTGTCTCTGACATGAGTGTACCTATGTTTCCTGGCTTAGGCATTTGAATACAGGAAGCTGTTGCTGGACTACAATAGAGAGGTTCGCCGAGCTACTCATGACACCATGACTAGTCTCGTCAGCGCTGTTGGGTTCGAACTTTTCTTATATTAATCAGATATATGATATTTGTGTTTGAGCATGTCTTAGTTGTGATAGATTTTTATTGTCTTAGTGGATGAAAGTCATACATATTGGCCTGACTTTACAAGCAGTGTCTTAAATGTTCGGATAAGAGATATTTTACTGAGTCTGCTAGGATATGCTTTCCCTGACAAAGAGCTCTTTGGTTTGAGTTCCTCCCACTAGGGTATGGTGAGGAAGGCCTTAGCCCCGATGCTGTTTACTGTTATGAATCAACTTGTTCAGCTATATGCGTAAGAATAATAAGCATTGGTGTTCCATTGGTTCTTTGTTTCACACAGTTCTCATTTATCAATTCTCAAAAAATGTTTAATTTTGAAGGATGAGTGGAACTTTGGAAGTAAGTACATGGAGAAGGTGGATTTATTCCAAGCGATTCAAAACATATGATATGCAAAATAAGATGCTACTCATTACTCCCTCTATCCCAAAATAGATTTTGCTTTTGACTTGTCAATGCTTTTAAGTAATGTGCTTTACTTGTTTGTAAATTGCTTGTACAATCATAAAATTGCACTGAGGTTACTATCTTATTTAGAAACAAGAACACCAATAAAGCTGTAGTCGCTAAATGATTTGGGATGGCTAACAGGAAACATATGGAATTGTCAAAGAGAGGCGAGATTTAAGAAAACAATAAAAAAGTATAGAGATGGTAAAACACAATAGTTAATGGGAGGACCAAAAATGAGAGTGTGGCATTTATTACGGGATGGATGATGTATGTGATTATGTTGGTCATGTATTTATAAAGCTTGGGGTTTCCAGTGCAAGTTATTTTCAATCAAAGAAAATATAGAGGAAGGGGAACTCGATGGGTTTTGCTTTACATGTTACTGTTCTTCATTTTATCTGTTTAATGACCTTTTCCCATTTCAGTTATTCAGAACTTCCCTTTTCTTCTGATCTTGTCTCTTTTCAGAAGAGAATTGGCTCCACATTTGAAGTCTTTGATGGGACCTTGGTGGTTTTCCCAGTTCGATGCAGTTTATGAAGTTTCTCAAGCTGCAAAACGATCATTTCAGGTTTGTTATAGCTTTTGGCACTTAGTTAATGCTTGCACTGTAGAGTTGCATTACATCTGTATGATTTGAGCTACACAAGGTGAGAATGCTGTATTCATTTGAGTAAAATGTATACTAGTGATAGTGGATTGCCTGACCAACAATTAAGTATATATCTGTCTGAGGTCTCACAATATTCCATCAGGTGCCTAATGCAAGTCTAGATGTTCACTTAGAGCTTGAGAATTGTTTGCCGAGTCCGTTGAAAGTAATCTATCATGTATGTTAGTTTCCATGGAAATCAGATTAGGTGCTACAGCTAGTGTCATTTGGACGACAGGGCTTGAGGATGTGGAAGACAATCTAACATGGAAGGCAGTAGTTGATGGGTATGATACTCCACTTGAATGGAGAAAATGACTCATGCCGGAAGAAAAGAACTCACGTAGCTGGGAGAAAGGTTACACTCAGCTTCGAGTTAATGTTACCATGGAGATCCCATAGTTAAATGTTACATAGTAGGATGAGATATTGAGCTAAAGAAGGATAACATGCATTTATATGATCGCTTTCTTATATAAGACTTATTAATCGGTTAATTTTCTCATTATGTTTTTGCAGCAAGGATATTGACCCACTTGTAGTATTTCCTAGTTAAACAAACCTAGCAGGCTTCTGTTCAGTCAGTTGATCTTATTGTTCAATTCTTAAACAGGCTGCATTTTCAACACATGAGAAGAGATTGGATGCCTTAATTTTATGTATGGCTGAAGTATTTTTATACTTGGAAGAAAATCTAAGGCTCACCCCGGAGACCATGTGTGACAAGGCAGTTGCTTTAGATGAACGAGAAGAGATGCATCAGCAGGTATGCGGCCCAACAATCTGGAATGATTATTAATGCATACGTAATGGGAGGAGATCTATGTATCAAGTAGTACTATCATATCGTCTTACTATTTCCTTGTTTTCTATGACTTTTTCTTGATCTTTTCTCCAAGTTAAGCATATTACTTATTGGCCAGAACTGATATAATTGTCAAAATTGTTTGTCAAAAGATAATCTGGTGGATTCTTGACCAGGTTGTCTTTGAACCATGTTCTCTGTCACAGTAGTTTGTGTCAGAGTCCATTTCATAAATTTGGGTAAGTGACCAACCTATGATTGTTTCCTTTTCCAACTTTCATTGGGGGATATGTGAAAGTAACCTGTTTTAATCTTCTTATGCCTCACTTTGCAAACATTGAGTAGATTATGGACAAAGTGGATGCCAGGGATTGTACTCCATCTTTTGTTCCTCTGGTCCTTTTCATCCTGCTTCTCTCTCAGCGTGTTAATCACATTTGATGTCAAGTTTAAAAATGGCACTAAAACAGTTAAAAGAAAGACATATTTGGGGAGCAGGCTTCTCTTGTTCCTATTTAAAGTAGGCCAAAGCAGACTTTTTGGAGACTTTAAGTTGATACTTTAGTCCACTCTTCTGATGTCTTAATCATTTCATTCTCTTTCTCCTTTATGTTCTTTCTGTTTGCATTATCTGGACTCTTAAATCTCATGACCTCCTTTGCATTGCTGATTCTGGATATGTCTTAATCATTTGGGGAGCAGGCTTCTCTTGTTCCTATTTAAAGTAGGCCAAAGCAGACTTTTTGGAGACTTTAAGTTGATACTTTAGTCCACTCTTCTGATGTCTTAATCATTTCATTCTCTTTCTCCTTTATGTTCTTTCTGTTTGCATTATCTGGACTCTTAAATCTCATGACCTCCTTTGCATTGCTGATTCTGGATATGTATAGTCATGTAAAGGAGTGATTTTATATCCAGATGATCCTACCGTTGGAGGCTAGTCGATATGATGTACAAGCTTCAAGCTATTACTTTATTTCATAATATTGTCTATTATCTGATGCAAGTCTGAATCAGTTGCAGTCGTCGTTTGTTACTTTCTGTCAGTACCATGTTTTAGTCCAAAATTCAATGTTTCGGTCTAAGTCTCCTGATTTCACTTTCCCCCTCCCCCTCCACCTCCCCCTCACTCTCCCTCTCGTGAATGGCTGATGGCGGACACATTTCTTCTCTCCACGTTTGGAGCTGGTGGTTTGGGGGAGGAGGTGTCTCGCAAGAATTTGTGCTATAATCCTAACTAATGTTCTTTTGTTGTTATTTGCAGGTGATCTCTTCGTCATTACTGGCATTGGGCACTCTCCTTGATATCATGGTGTCCCTGCACTTGGACAAGCCAGATCTTGAAGCCTCAACTCCTGAATCGAAACGTGCTTCCAAAGCTAGATCAACAGCTATTTCTTATGCAGAAAAGTTGTTTTCTAGTCATAGATGTTTTCTAGAGTTCCTTAAATCTCAGAACTCTGCTATTCGCTCAGCTACATATTCAGTGCTTCGAAGTTGCATTAAAAACATTCCAAATGCTTTTGATGAAGTACAAATGAAAACACTTGCCCCTGCTATACTCGGAGCCTTCCAGGAAAAAGATCCAGCTTGTCATCCGTCTATGTGGGAAGCAATGTTGCTGTTTTCCAAAAGATTTCCAGACAGTTGGAGTACATTGAGCGTTCAAAAAATTGTGCTAAATAGGTTGTGGCACTTTCTTAGAAATGGGTGCTTTGGATCGCAACAAGTTTCTTATCCTGCTTTGCTTCTCTTTTTAGATTCTGTGCCTCCTAATTTAATAAAAAGAGATGAGTTCTTCCTTGAATTTTTCCGGAATATGTGGGCTGGAAGAAATCCATCTCATTCCTTAACTGCTGATCGAGTCGCCTTTTTTCAGGCATTTACAGAATCTTTCTTGTGGGTTATCCAGAACGCTGGGAGGTTGGTTATTCTTTGCTCTTGTCTTCTTGATGGAATTTTTTCTGTGATATTGTATAGGGCTCTGTGCTGGGCTTCCTTCAGTGAACCCCAAGTGATGATCCTAATAAACTAGTGTGTGCTTGTCTCTTTTATGCTATATGATGTACATTGTAGTTCTGAATTGGTTGTTGTCCATTTGTGTTATGTTAGGTATTGTGATGGGGTAGAGGCCATGCATTTTTTTCGGCGTATCCTTGTTGACAATATTCTATTGGAGCTCTTGTGGCATGACTACCTGCTACTTCCCATCTCTCAAAATCAAAACAGAGTTATCTCTGGGCAGTCCCAGAATCCCTCAGATGGGAGCATTCGGCCTTCTCAGAAAAAAGTTGAAAAGGTCGACACCAGTTATCCACTGGCCTATGTACAAGATCTGGGAAAATGCATTATTAAAGTCCTTTCGGGTGTTCATTCCCTTGAGCCTAGCCTTTTGTTGGTCTTCGGTGCAGAATTTGAAAACAACTGCCTGAATTTATTTCAGCAAGCCGAGAAGTTTGAAAAATCTCTGGATGTTGGACAAATCAGCAGATTTGTGATGCTGCTGGAGCAGCATGCGATGAAGCAAGGTGAAACATGGCCCTTGCGCTATGTGGTGGGACCAACATTGCCGAAGTCATTCCAGTTAATTCAAACACTTGTAAGTTATAGAGCATCACGCCATCATCTCTTTAAACTTTTACCTTTTGGTATGTAGTCGAGCCTAATATACCTTTTCGTTATTCTTTCAACTAGACCCTTTAAGTGGTTGCTGTGAGAATAGGTGTTGCATTGCATCGTTGGACTATCGGAGCGACTTACGAATATCTTAGGTCGATATAAAATTGGGGCTTTAATCGTGAATATCTCCACATTCTTTTGAAGTTTTATATTCCATCTAATATTGAGGTACAAATTAGGTGTATAATAGAACCAATTGTTAGCTTAGAGATTAGAATGTTACTATTTCCATTCCAAAGTAAATGCATATTTGGTGGATTTGGGGTTCTCGCTTGTTTTTCCGGTTGGAAATATAAAGCGTATGATCTGTGTTAAATTAAGTTAGGAATGATATCCAGTAAGTTACAAAGTAGAACTAAAGGTTGAAAATTGAAACACATGTTTGAACTATTGCTGAAGAATAATAAATGTAGAGATATCCATGTTTGACCAGAAGCGACATTTGGTTCAGAAGGTATTTACGCTCTTGTTCACCACTTGGAACTGCCTGTCAAGGAAATGGACTTAAAAACAATGACTTTAGGCTCTTATGTAGGCGTGTCTTGTGCCTTCTAGAAGCGCAACATTAATATTGTTAATATAGTGTATTTTTTTTATTGCTCGGATGACATAGATGTGCGTTATAATGCTTCTTATATAGTTGATAGCACCAATTCGTTGTACTCGTCGTTAGCTTTATGCTTTCTAATGTACATCTGGATCTTAGAAAGATTCATTTTCATAGTCAATTCTTATGAAAAAAACATATAATAATTTCATTGTTAACTTGCTATGAGTTTCACATTTGTTTTACTAAATGCTTTGAGATATAAATGTCTTTTCTGCATTGATTAGCTTAGTAAAGATTCAATGAACGATAATACCTAAGTTTGGCAGTTCATATATTCCATTTCGTTATTTTGCTTGCAAGTATCTTTACGTAATACTAATTTTAATCTTGAAATGGAATTGTTTGTACTGATATCAGGACTCACCAGACCCTGTCAGATTTCTAGTGGCTGCAGTCTCCGCTTTTGGACCGCGGAAGATAGTTCAAGAAATTGTTTACAATGAAAGCCAGTCAAATAAACACGAATTGGAGGACAGGAATGAAGACCTGAGTTTGGAGCTGTTTTTGCAAGTATTTGAGGGAACTTTTATCCCGTTGTGCCTGCAAGAAAATAGTTCCTCTACTTCTGCTCGATTAGACCTCTTGCTAATATTGCTTGATAACGAGTGTTTTTCGGAACAATGGAACAGCATAATTTTACATGCAACTGGCCCTGAGCATCTTGAAGGTAATTCCGACCGCACATTAGTATTGGCCCTGCTCATGGAGAAAACAAGAGAGGAAATCAGGAAAAGAAAGGCGAACGTGGATTTATATCATGGGCAGGGATCCCACCCTGACGACTGGCGGCACAAGCATTTAGATTCGACTGCTAGTTTGGTTGCCCGCTCATCTCCTCCTTTTGGAACTTCTGATGCCCGCTTTATCTGGTAGGTGTTAAGTTTTTTTTTTTTTTTAATGAATGTGAAGCGTCCCTAGGCCCCTTATGGATGCACTTGTCCCATTAAACAAAACAAAACAAAACAAAACAAAACAAAACAAAGCAAATGTAAGCATAAAAGGTAGAAAGAATATGGATTAGCTCTTGGTGCTTGAATTAGGCTAGGAAACTGGGGTTCTTGTAGTGTATCCACGTCATAATTCATGGATAACATGTTTATTATAACCCAGATTTAGTCCCCCTCTCCCCCCATGTAGTATGGCTATGATAATTGAAAGTTATAAATCGTGAACTTTATAGGCAATAAACAAGATGATGTATTGTCAATAAAAACTGAAGTATAAAAGTTAACGTTGAAATCCTACCTTCCCCACAACAAAAGGAATAAAAAGAGTTTCATTTCGAAGTCAATAAATTTTATTATTTTTTGTTTTTACTTTCTTGTTAAAAAATGTGGTACTTCTCTAACGTGTCTTAGAGATACTGTCTCCAACGGAAAGAAAGAGTCGCACTTTCCATTTTGGTTCGTTCCAAAAAGAAGAGTCGGCGTTTCAAAATGTAACTGCAAATCCTCATATTTTTTTTCTTTTCCCATTTATTTTTGGGAATTGTGTGAAAGAATATACTTCGATCTTTCCCAAAACTGTCCTTTTTGACTGGTATACAGATTAAGAATAATCATTTTCTCTTATTTGCCACTTTAACCGTTGGAGCTCACTCAAAGTTTGAGTAAATGGTGTGTAGTTTTTAGAACTCCCATCTGATGAAGTAGTTGAATCATATTAAATGATAAATAGTAATGTTGCCGCTGCTTTGTTTTTAGGAAGTGGACACTTATTTTGGAACATCTTTCGAAGTATAGTGTAGTCTTTTTGGGGAATGTAGGGATTTTACCTGTAGTGCAATTTAAAAGAAATATAAGGAAGCAAAAGTACAATTTCTGCCACCAACTTTTCACTTCATCAAAAATAGACAGTGGAAAGAAAATGGTTAGTGAATTTACTTACAGTTTTACTTGATCCGTGGTGTGTATGTACTTATCCGTCGCCACATTTTGAGGCTTCCAAGTTGTGAATACTGAACCTGGAATGTTTGAGTTGGTCATCTTTTCAACTTTTGGGTTCACATATTATGTTCTTTTGCTTTGTCTAATTCTTTCTTTTTCCTTATTATTTTATGTTTCAGTGCGGTTCTTGGAGGCTCAGGAGAAGAAGACCAAACTTCCTTGGTTAATAGAAATACAGCCATCCTGATATTTCAAGAGATTCTTAAAAAGTTGTGCCTTTTCATGATGAGTTCTAACCATATTTGGGTTAGAGACGCATGTGCTTTATTATCTGCCGATGGAAATGACCTTATTTCACGATCTTTATCTGCTGGGAGCGTGAACAAAATGGCTAACTTTGCCTTGGAAATACTTGATGGTAGCTTTAATTGCTTGACAACTTACGTAGATAGCATTGGGCTTCCAGGTATTTTGGCAGCAATTTTTGTGATTGACTGGGAATATAGCATGTCAACAGCTTTGGATGACGGAGTTGTTGATAAATCTACCTCAGAATTTGAGAACAGGCTGGAATTATGTCATTCCATACATGATTTTCGAAGCAAGATATACAAGAAATCCGTTGCTAGTCTCGACCTCACTGGTCGGGAGAGACTGGAAAGTATATTGATTCAATCTATCCGCTGTGCATTATACAAGGAAGATAATCTAGACACTGATACGATCACATCTTTGTGCTGCGTTTGGGTGATTGAATCTCTCGAGTGTCTCTGTTGTGATCAAGTTGAGGAGCAAAAGTTGTTGGACCAACTACTAAGGAAGGATGATTTTTGGCCTTTGTGGGTTATGCCTGATATAAGTTCTGGAAAACGATCTGCAACTATTGAATTTACAACTGTTACTACCAATGTGAGTGATCCTTCTCTTACTGCTACTTTTACTGACTGCATTTCTTGACATGCTGATGCTATGTTGTATGTGTTTACATATATCATTTTGACTCTGCGCATCTAGAACATTTGTTACTCCGTACTTGGCAGATCATGCGCTCTGGTTCCTTCTCACACGGGCTTCGAGACATTTATTCATCTTCATTGCTTTGATGTATCTTATATTTCTTATTTCCAGTATCATGTCACGGGTTATGGTAGTTCCTCTTTTGCTTAGCCCAGTATTACTTTTTATTATGTTCCTTGCCTAGGGTGAGGGGGGCAAGCGGAGTCTTTTTGTGTTCCTCATTACTCATTGAATAGCATAGCGTTGAGATGATATGTAGATGGGCGGAGCTGTTAAGCATGTCACTGTTGCATTTGTAGGCCAACAGCAAAAAAAAGTGCCTTATAGGATATTTCAGCAGTTTTGGGAGCTCAAAAGCCCGAGCAATTGTTGGATTAAGGTTCTAGTGTAAGATCTCAAAAGAGTTAGTGATAGAAATTAATTAGTCATGATAAAAGAGCATTCTTGACTGCTCCCAGTTCTTTGAATTTTGTCAGATGAGAATGTGGAGGTTTCTTCAGGACTTCTTTTTCATTAGCTGGGTTTGGAGAGAATGATTGAATTTGTAGCTTAGAATTTTAGTTTGTATATTGACATTTTCAGTTTCTTGTCTGAAGTTCCCAAAAAAAAAAAGAAAAAAAAAAGAAGAAGAGTAGAAAAATAGTTTACTCCAAGTACCTTGGACTCTGGGACCCTCTCGTAAAAACTATTAACTGTTTGTCCGTTAAAGTACAACCAGAAATATCATATGGTTATGGTTTCTATTGGCAGATAGCATGTGGGGACGAGAATTATTTTCAGTCTGAACAGTTTTCACAAGTTTAAAATTGGTTCTCAGCTGAGGCTGTAAATTGTTGGCACACATAAAAAAGTTAACACCAGACAAGTTTGTGTTGCTTGACATTTGAGGCTTGCCTACCTTTCTTCCTTAACTTTGATTTTGTGATTCTTTCATTCTGTTTGTTGGAAGTTGTATATTCTGTGTTTCCACTTAATTATGGATTTATCTTGGAAATATGAGAAGAATAAGCAATCTCTCATATCGTTGGGCTCAAATACGGTGAGCTCTAACAAAGATACAAACCTTTTATTTACAGGTGATTAGGGATGCTAAAGTTGCTTCGTTAATTGACAAGCTTATTAGCAAGCTTGGAATAGATCGAGTTGTTGCGGGCTATGTTCCTTGTCCTCCGTCTCCAAGTAAGGAGCCAGAAGACACGATGCTTTCCCAATATTGTTTCCCTCGTGCCTGGCTCGCTGCCGAAATATTATGCACATGGAAATGGCAAGGTGGCAGTGCTTTGACCTCATTCTTACCATCATTGGTTGGTCACACAAAGAGCCAGAATTATTTATCTGAGGACAGCTTGCTAGATTCCATTGCCAAAGTCCTGCTTGATGGAGCTCTTCTTCAAGGAGTAAGTAGTGAAATAAGTTTCTCCAATTTATCCCCTACGTCATATGAGGAGTTGGAGAGTATTGAAGAACCTTACGTGAGAGCTCTTGTTTCACTGCTGCACACTCTTTATGAGAATAATATATGGGGAAAGGACAAAGCTGTTGAACTCTTTAATCTGCTTCGAAACCAACTTTTTGTAGGTGAAGCTGTAAACTCAAATTGTTTGAGAATACTTCCTCTGGTTATGAGTGTTCTTATTAGACCAATGAGTTCCCGATCTGATACATCTGAGAATGACAATTCTGATTCTTCCATGGGAAATCACATGATTGACTCCATTGAAGACTGGTTCCGCAGAACTCTATCTTTCCCACCTTTAAGTACATGGCAAACTGGAGAAGGTAAACGAATGCTTATTCGTTTTGACGACACACTTCACTTCATTATGGATCATTTAGATGCGTAACTGTCCCTAGTTGTAGAAAGTGATTTTTCTCTCCCTACCTTTACTCATTTTCCCCATCACAAACAACAAAAGACCATTCTTAGCGTCCTTTAGTTTTCTTTGTCAGCATCTCTTTCCCCCCTTTCTTTTGTTAATTTCATTTTAGCCTTTCCTTTTTTAGTTTTAAGTTTCGTCTATTGTGATACATTTTTTTTTTTTTTTGTCTATTGCAGACATGGAAGACTGGTTTCAGCTGGTTATATCCTGTTATCCTTTAATAACAATGGGAGGAAATCAAGGGTTTGAACCAGAGAGAGAAATCAGCTCTGTGGAAAGAAATCTCCTACTTGATTTATTTCAGAAGCAGCGAGAAGGTGCTCGTGCACCTGCTACAGTTAATAAGCTGCCGATAGTGCAGATGCTGTCGTCAAAGTTAATGGTTGTTTTTGTTTGTTACTGTTGGAGGGAATTTGGTGAAGATGATTGGGAATTCATCTTGTACAGGTTGAGATGGTGGATTGAGTCAGCGGTTGTGATGATGGAAGAAGTTGCAGAGTCAGTGAATGATGCTGTCACAGACAGCTCTACTTCGAAAAATTTTAATCTTGCAGTGAAGAAGCTTGAAAATACAATTATGGCTTTGGATTCTTCTCGTATAAAACTTGCTAGGTACGCACTTGTTGCATTTACTCAGTTCTGCAAACTCATTGGATCTGAAGATGTAGAGAATGCAAGTACGTTGAACCCCTTGAGAACTGAGAGGTGGGACCTTACAAGAGAGCGAATCTTAGAAGGTATTCTTCGGTTATTCTTTACCACTGGTGCTGCCGAGGCCATTGCTGGTTCCTGTTCAAATGCAGCGTCATCAATTGTGGCCTCAAGTCGGTTGGATCATTCTCACTTTTGGGAATTAATTGCTTCAGAAGTTATTGAGTCCTCCTCACTTGCTAGAGAGAAAGCTATGAAATCCGTTGAAATTTGGGGACTAAGCAAAGGGCCAATCAGTTCGTTATATGCTATCCTTTTTTCGCCGAAGCCAGTTCCTTGTATGCAGTATGCTGCTTACGTGATGCTATCAAGTGAACCCGTGTCACACATGGCTTTTATTACAGAGGACATATTGTCTTCCTTGGGTAGCAATAATACGAGTGACCAGGATACTTTTGTTCCTGATATGTCATTAGACAATAGTCTTCATCTGAGGGAGGAAATTTCTTGCCTACTTGAAAAGAAATCACTGAATGAGGTTCTGGAGATGGATTTGCTAGCACCGCAACGAGTAAGTGTACTGCAAGTTATATTATCCAATTAGTACTACTTTCTTTATTTTATTTTCTAAAAGTCATTTCTTCATATTTCTCGACTCTCGTTTGCTTTTTTAATATTGAATTGTGGAACTTCTTTCATGCCTAGAGAAGGCTCTGATAAACTGAATTTCCTTATCGTGCAGGTGCATGTATTTCTTGCTTGGTCGTTACTGATATCATATCTTCAATCTTTGACTTTATCTTCCACGATAAGGGAGAGAATTGTTCAACATGTACAAGATTCTTCCAATTCAGTAATATTGGACAGCCTATTCCAGCATATTCCACTGGAATTGTGCATGGTGAACTTAAAGAAGAAAGAGGCTGGTCTTCCTCCTTCGATTTCCGCGGTGGCCACCGCAGCAACTCAAGCCATCATGGGCAGTTCAGTGCTTTCTGCTGTGGAATCACTTTGGCCTGTTGGGCAAGAGAGCATGTCTTCATTTGCCGGAGCAATATATGGTTTGATGCTAAAGATTCTTCCTGCTTATGTTCGGGGGTGGTTTAGTGATATACGTGATCGTTCCACATCTTCTGCAATAGAATCTTTTACAAGATCATGGTGTAGTCCGTCTCTAATTAGAAATGAACTGTCTCAGGTATGTCACAGATTTCTTTATCTTGAACCATTGCAGAGTTTTGAATAATAAAAAAAATCAATGTATTTCGAACATGCTTCCATTCAGATCTTCTTCTTTTGGCAAGCAAAACTTGAAGAGATGTATATTTCTAACAATTACGTGTCTCTTTCTCCGATTAGAGAGATGTTCATTGTCTCACCGATGAGCCTAGAGAACACAGCAACAACAACAACAATAACAAAGTCTTAGTCCTAAAATAGTTTGGGTTCGGCTAACGTGAATCCTCATATGTCATCGTGAAGGAAAAGGTGCAAGTAGAAAAAAAAAGTTAAAAGAAGGAATAGGTGACGGGAGAAAAATAGAAAACGAAAAGAAGAGAAGAAAAAATAAATAATAATAGTGGTAATAAAATAATAGATATATAGTAGACAGTAAAACAAAAAATAAAAAATAAAAAAAATCAACCCCCATTGCACACACGAATTTTTGCCCTCCATTCCGGCCTCTTCAGCGCCATATTTCCATCCAATCCATGTAAACTCATATCATTTTCAATCACCCTAATCCAAGTTTACTTGGGTCTTCCTATACCCCTCGCCATTTTATCACCTCTCCACTCTTCAGGCCTCCTAACCCGTGCATCACTCGGTCTCCGTCTCACATGACCAAACCACCTTAGACGTTTCTCCCTCATTTTATCCTCAATGAACGCAACTCCTACTTCACCCCTGATCACCTCATTCCTCGATCGATCATTTCATGCATACCCAAACATCCATCGTAGCATTCGCATCTTCGCTACATTCATCTTATGAATGTGACACTGTTTCACGGCCCAACATTCAGTGCCATAAAGCAGTGCCGGTCTAATTGCCGTGCGGTAGAATTTTCTCTTTAATCTATGAGGCATGCCGGGATCACATAAAAACCTTGTGGCACTCTTCCACTTCAACCAACCTCCTTTAATCCAATGAGCCACATCTCCATCCAATTCTCCATCCTTTTGGATAATAGATACAAGATAGCGAAAAAACTCAAAAGCTTGGACAATTTTTCCATCAAATGTGATCACCCCTGCCTCCGTGCTTCCAACTCTGCTAAACTTACACTCCATATATTCAGTCTTGCTTCAGCTCAATTTAAAACCTCGGGATTCCAAAGTATGTCTCCACAACTCAAATTTACTTTCAACACCCTCTTTTTTCTCATCAATCAGCACAATATCATCTGCGAACAACATACACCATGGAATATCATTTTGGATTGACCTCATCAATTCGTCCGTTATAAAAGCAAGAGAAAGAGACTAAGTGTAGAACCTTGGTGCACTCCAATCTTAATAGGGAACTCTTCTGTCTTCCCAACACTAGTCCGTACACTAGTTATTTTGTGACTACTCTTTTACTTCTGCTTATATGTACTAGCTTAAGATTCATTTACTAGTAATTTTACATGTGTTTGCATACTGGCCCACCATCCACTGTACTTGCAAGGCTTTAAAAATTTTCTGTTCCTTCATAGGTAAAGACCCATTATTGAATAGGTCATCATACAAGTTCATTACTTTGTTTTCTGTGAATTATATTTGACATGAATTCT
Organism: Campanula takesimana; assembly: GCA_026119855.1. Taxonomy (NCBI): domain Eukaryota; kingdom Viridiplantae; phylum Streptophyta; class Magnoliopsida; order Asterales; family Campanulaceae; genus Campanula; species Campanula takesimana. The sequence continues at coordinate 315,236 of JAOWBW010000687.1, forward strand.
GGGTTTCACTAATGCAGATAAAGAAAGCCAGCTTTTCTGATGAGAATTTTTCAGTTAGTGTCAGCAAATCAACTAATGAGGTTGTTGCTACATATACAAAGGATGAGACAGGAATGGATTTGGTGATTCGACTTCCTGCATCCTACCCACTTCGACCAGTTGACGTTGACTGTACTAGGAGTCTCGGGGTTAGTGAAGTCAAGCAAAGGAAATGGCTGTTATCTATGATGTCATTTGTTCGTAATCAGGTACTTGCCACATTTGACCAACCTGTTTGTATCCATCCTTCACATTGCTTGGCTACACATGATTTTAAGAGTTGAGACTATTTGAATTGGCTACTTAAGTTGGACTATCAGACCTAGAGGCAGTAGCACAGAGAAAGATGAGGTATAGCTGATTGGTAAATTACTTATTGAATTTGGCATTGATTCAATGAGCAACAACGCTTTTCAAAACCATTCGTAATTCCACAAGTCATTCATGCAGTTTGTTGATTCTCATGTCAATTTTTTTTTGGTAGACCTAACTCTAGTCATGTTGAATGCATCAATCTTTGTGCAACTCAGAACTAACCTGCTATCAGTGGGACATATTTTGAAATTGATTGTCAAAGGCTACTGAGAACAGATGTTACCTCAAGTGTTAGGTAACACCCCAAATAACACTCGCCGACGGACAGAAAAATGCACACCCAAAATAAAAGAGTTTTGCAGCGGAAAATTAAATAGCACAAGAGATATATTTTTCTCAAGTTATATAAATATAACTTGAGAGTGCCCTTAGGCGAAAACTTTATATTCAATAAGTATACCAAATACAAAGTCAAAAGGTTCCCTATAACTAATATGATATACTTTCTATGGAACCAAACTAAGAACAAAGCACAAGATTCTATCCTAACCAAAACTCACTCAAACCCGAAGTATTTGAGTGATAAAAGAGTGTATGGGAGGGAGAATCTAAGAGAGCCAAGAGTACTTTGATCTTTGTGCTATGGATGTGTGTGATATTTGGCTTGGTTACAAAGTGTCCATCCTAGCACTATTTATAGCCATCAAAGGCTTGAAGGCTACTCAAATAAACAGCCCTAGGCTGTTCTAGATGTGTGAGGGGAGGTGGAGATCATGTGCGAGCCTTATCTCCACAAAACAAGCTTGACTTGGTCTTCCTTCCTTGATTCTCTCAACCGAATTCTTCATGCCCAAGTCTAAGCTTCTCCTTATTGTACTCCATGCTTCCAACGCCTTGTACTCCTTCATTTAATCAGCAACAAATACTTGGACTTAGTCTTCTCACACTTTCCATATTTAACACATGTTAAATATGTTTGTAACTTCCTCAATTACTCGGCTTTTATGATTAACTCTCCATTAATTTCTTCTCCACGTTTTTAGCTCCTAAAATAACTTTATTATTACCTGAAATATGGACCAACATCTAGACAATAATATTAGGACATTAGTATAAAATTATATTAGAAAGAAATGTCAAATTACAAAGTATTTTCATTACAGCACTTAGACTGTCAGTGGCAACATCTGAGGTAACACCTCTGTCTGCACTAACATATTTTAATACACATAGGAGAGTTGAAAGAACAGAGTAGAATGGATGAGCCTAAAAGTTGGGTCGTTCCTTGTATATAAATCATACTCGTGTATTTCTTTTGCAAGATTTGTAGTTTCTTATCATACATGAGAAAGTTTCAATATTGTTTTGCAGAATGCATTGGATTTCCATTTTTGCATCAGTTGATTGTTTTGGTTAAAGCTTTAGTGGATATCTGCCAAAATTTATTTACACTCAGAAGCACTCCCTCCATCCCTAAATGAATATCTCCTTTTTTTTCATAAAAAAAGTTGTCCATTTACAAGGGAGTTACTTAGTTCGTCTTTAACCAGTATCATGTTCCAGTCTATACTTGCAATACTATTAGTCTATAAAGTGGACAGTAAGGATCATACATATAATTGCCACTATAATTGTTTAATGATCAACAATTTCGAAATAACCCTGAAAAAAATGAACGCTAGAGATGAATAGAGTACATTAATTCTTGTGTTAAGAGCTAGTGCCTCCTGCCCAGGGGTACTTCTGAAGAATCTCTTCATAAATATGTAAATTTGAAAAGCCCATCATTCATTGGTGAAAGTTGTCTGTGCATTGGGGAATGTCCCAACAGAAAACCGGTCTAGATATAGGTGGTTAACAAGTTCACTTTTCCCTTGGCTTCAAATTAGCTTTGCAGATGGTTTGATATACATTATTTTGTGTTTGATATAGAATGGAGCCTTAGCTGAAGCTATTCAAACATGGAAGAACAACTTTGACAAGGAATTTGATGGTGTTGAGGAGTGCCCGATCTGTTACAGTGTTATTCACACTTCAAACCGTAGTTTGCCACGCCTTGCCTGCAAGACCTGCAAGCACAAATTTCATGCTGCCTGCATGTACAAGTGGTTCTCAACTTCTCACAAATCGAATTGCCCACTGTGTCAATCTCCGTTCTGATTTTACTCTTCAAGGCATAGATTATTCATCGTTATGCTAACTAGAGTTTGAGAGATGTGGTTCTTTGATTTCGGCTGTCTATATGTGAAAGGAAGTGTCGGTGAGTTACTTTTGGAGCATATGGCAGCCACTGTTTCGGAGCATTGAGGTATGAGCTATAACAGCCCTTCATGCATTAACTAGATTGGGTGTTGAATTTTCTCCCGGGTTGTGTTCTCTATCTTGTTGATTGGATTCAAGCTGTTTGAAGCATATTTGAGACATTAATTGCCTCATTTCTTTTTCAGCCTATATCATTGCTTTTAGGAAGTCCTCTGTATTTGAATTTGTTTTCTTTGTTTGAATGTATGTGTTGGTGTGTGTGTGTGTGATGCTATTACTTTTGATCAAGCTGAATGATGGAAAACGATTTATGTTGCCGATCTCATGGGGGTTGGGACTAAGGCCGAGTTGAGTTGTAGGCTCGATGAATCAGATAATTTATATTTTGAACTTTTTGTTTAAAACTACTTTCATGATGATCCGGAGGTCTAAGGTCCTTGTTTGGTTTCTATTGCTTCCACAAGATTTGATACCCAGTACTCCCTCCGTCCCATTTTATGATTCAAACGATTTTGGGTTCAAAAAATAAGAAAAGGAATGCTTTTATTATAAAATATAGGAAGTGGAGTAGAGAGTATAGAAAGTGGTGTAGGGAATAGTTAGCGGATAGTTATTGTGTGTATAACATGTGGGGCTCACTATATGATGATTATTTCTTTAATCCCATCCATTAGACTGAAATGTTGAATTGATTTTCTTCACATTTCCGCTAGTTTCTTATACTTTTTTTTTTTTTTTTTTCTTTTTTAAATATTCAACGCAGATAAGTAGCCTCTGGAGAAGTGCTGAAGCAGCTATATTTTCCCTAGAACACTAGGCTGGCTAGAGCACTCGCAGCTGCTGGTGGACTAATATGAAAAGGTAATACACAGCTTGGTACCGGAGGTCCAAAGTAACCTCAAGAGCTAAGGAAAAAAATTAGAGTTAGTATACTTGAAGACTGTCAACTAGCAACTCACATCCCTTGAAGAGCTTTTGTGGTGGTTGTCCCTGCACTTTTGCTCCTCCCCACTGTAATCTGTCTTATATTACTAATAGGACTATCAGGACCAGTAGTTTTACATATATGTGAATTTTTATTTTTTTTGTGCTAATATAGGCAATTTTGCACTCTGGCAAGTAACTGTAATTTGTCGCTTACACAATATATTGTACATGTTACCCCGTCTCCCAAAAATAGAGACCCTTTACAATTTATCTTCTTTTTTTTTTCATTGATGTAGTTTTATTTGCATGGAGTTGTACATTTTTTTTTTTTTTTTTTTACATATATATAATTGCATGTGATTTATTTGTCGGTTTGTGTTTGGGAGAGTCGAAAGTAGGAAGTGATTGTTTCTTGGAGAGACAAAGTAGGGGGTGAACATTTGTAGAAAAGGCTACAGTGTGGTTGACAGAGTCACGACTTGGAAGCAGAATTGAAACGTAACATTTTATTGACCACCTTGTATTCCAATCCTGTGGCTTGTGGGTGTAGTAGTATTCCAAAGGGTGCCTCAAGTAGGTAGTTTAAAATTTTGCCTGCTTCTAATGCGGGATAAGAACAATCCAACGTGGCAAGAGGAAAAAATAAAATAAAAATTACAATAAATTGGCCACCTTCCCAAAATTTCGCTTTCTTCGAGGCGTAGGTTCTAGAGGTCGAGAACTGGTAGGCCGGAGAGGTGGTGGAGGTAATGCTGGTTAGAATCAAAATGGCCGGGAGATTCGAGTCCAAATCCTCTGTGCCATTTTGTGTACCACTTCATGTGCCACAAGTAATTTAATGGTTCACAGTTATTGAGATTGGTATTATGGTAATATTATGCAAACATGTGAACGGTTCAATTACAAGTGGTACATGGAATGGCACACAAAAATGGTACAAGAGATCTCAACTCGGGAGATTCGGGATTTTAAGGAGGAACTATTTTTGAGGCGGTGGAGGGGTTTAGCGGGATGGAGATGGAGGTGGAGAGTGAGGGTAGAAGTGTCAAAGTGAGTGTGAGTTGGGCTTGGCCGACTCAAATTCAAAGGCCCAATCATATATCTGGACCGCAAATACGACGTCGTTTCTCATCACATTCCCCTCCCAACAGTCCACTGCAGTAGACCCCTCCACAACTCCTCTCTCCTGTCATGTCACCTCCAACTCGCCGGCCAACATTGTTCGCCGTCGCCACCTCGCTGTGACCGAATTCGAAAGGTTTTTTCGTTCAGTTAAATTAATGATTTTATTTTGCTTTGTTCATCATGGTTTAATGAGACTGAGACTCTTCTTATGTATTTAACTTTTTAATTCGCCCAAATTTTCATGCATCAAATAGGTGGATTAGTGATTAACTCTCTCATCTAATATCACTTGCTGATGCATTATTTTTTCTCATAAGATAAGATTTTCAGTCGTCGGAAAACATTTCTTGGATTTCTGCACCGCAGCATTGTTTCCATGTCAATGAGGTGTTCGATAAAATGTCTCAATTAAGCCGACATTAGTTTCTTACAAATTTTGTATCCTTCTGTTTATTTGTGGTCTTCCGTATTTGGATATGCGTTGTTAGATTGATACTTAGCATTACTCAATGCAAGATGATGAATTTTGTTTAAGGTATATTTTGTTGATGGTTTTGGACTTTTCTCGCTGAACATCATATTTACCATGATACTCCCTCTGTCCCGGAAAGCCAGTCCCTCTTTTTTCATCGTTATTACGAATGAACTTTGAGCTATAATTTAGGCTACTTATTATTCTAATGAAAATTTCAACTTGTTATCGATACACCATTATAAATACTATAAATGCCAATTTTTTGGATCCTCATTAAGATAATCAAAAGTAGCCTAAATTATTGCTCAAAGTTCATTCGTAGTACAACGAAAAAAGAGGGACTAACCTTTCGGGACAAAGTGAGTATTATTTTGCTTACTGGAAGTTGAAAGTTATTTATCAGTAAGTAATGGGAATGTGGGTATGTATCTATATAGTTTGGGCTTATGATTACCCTTTAGACACAGAAGTGCATGATTGACACTACCAAGTCTTTGGAGTGTGGATAAAACACGAGCACTTATGTTCATCAAGTTTATTGATCTGCAGATTTTATCAAGACAAGACAAGGACCAAAATGAAGGTGAAGGTTGTTTGGAGAAAAGTCCGCGATTACGTTCGCTATGATTTGAAAGAAATTGCATTCCCGTCGTCTTTGCCCGACCCACCACACATAAAGAAGCGCCGAAAGCTCACTATTATGGAAAAATTTCTGGTCAATCTCCTTTGATATCTTGATTCAATCATCAGCTACAAGTTCATAGCTTAATAGTTGGTTTGGGGTCTGTTTAGCTTCATCTCTCCTGTATTCATTCGTCAGGTTTTCAAGGAAGCATCGAGGCTTTATGCTGCAAGCTGGGTAAGAGATATAGGTCCTGAGCTTCGTCCAAACGACTATAAGACGAATGGAAAGAGTGAAGATGGGGCTAATGGAGAAAACAATGCAACTAAAGATAAAGAACCTTCAACGTTAGAGGATCTTGGTAAAAATTCTCATGTCATTTTCCTTTTAAGCAATCGCATTGCGATTTTCAAGATGTAGTCAAGTTTGGATAATTGGCAGCAGATGACCCTACTAACAGAATATAAACTTGTTATAATTCTAGATGACTATCTCCTTAAATCATAATGGGCACACAGATACATGTATAGATATTGATATAGATGACTGTCACCATTAATATCTTCTTAGATAAGCTTGTACCTTGTTGATACCAGTAATTTGGTAAGTGATTGCCAACAAGTACCCTGACAGTCGATTGAGAGACTCCCTTCCCATAGCATTGAGAAGATTCACCAATTTATTGATGAGTATTTGCATTGTAAAATACTCCCTCCATCAAAGTTAATCCCTTTTTGACTTTTAATAGTCAACACAAGTGAACTTTGACCAAATATTAATGACAATAAAATCATCCTAATGAAATTCTAAAAATTATCAGTAAGGATTTTTTGAATTTCATTGGACGGACTAGATTGACGATAAAGTTTGGTCAAAGTTCACTTGGTTACCATCAAACGTCAAATGGGACTATCTTTCCGGGACAGAGGGAGTATGTCTAAAAGAAGATTCTAAATGCTCCGGGTAGTTGTTGGGATGTCCCAACCGAACTGTTACAAAGTTCTCCATTTTTCCTCTTAGTTAATGTCACTTTTCACTTACTAGAGGGTTATTTTTCTGATATAAAGACCAACTAGAGTTAGACCCTCACCATTAGCTGTTCTTGTCTTGGGGTGTCATGATGGAGAAGCCGAATAGTTATTTTCCTGGATTAGTTTGAATGTGCAACCAAAGTTATGAACTTATGGCTATGCATTTGGCTGGTACTTGTATAAAATGGGCTTAAGATTGGTTGGTTTATTCCCCGTTTTTTTCTTTTAAGATATCTTTGTTGTTGGCCTACATTATACTGACATTTTGGAAACATTCTCGTCCAATATATAAAATAGCGGTGGCAGCTAGAGGTGGAATGGAGACACTTAGGCCAGCTTTGCAGCGGGTTTACATGACAAGAGCTTCTGCTTATAAAGATGCACTAATGGGTTTCGTAAAAGGTTATCAAGAAGGTATACAAGAAGTCATGGACAAAAAGGAAGATGCAAAACTGCATGAGGAAAACGATGACCCAAAGAATTCAACTTGACTGCTCTAAGTATGGATTGTGTGAGTACTTTCAACTGTAAACGAATATTGAGTTGGCTTTCTATGTAAGACTTATTCTCATGTCAGAGTCAGTCTAATTTTGTTTCTGGCTAAACCAGAAGAGAATATATATACTCCATCCGTCCCATTTCAAATTGCACAAAACCGTCTTTGTACGAAAATTAAGGAAAAAGTGGAAAAGGTGATGTGTTGTGAGTGTAGATAGTTTTGTAGGAGAGAGAAAGTGGGGTGGGGAATAGTTAGTGGGTTAGTTGATGTGAGTATGCAAGTGGGTAAAAACTTTCCATTTTTGGATTTTGCAATTTTCTATGGGACAACCAAAATGGCAAATTTTGCAATTTGAAATGGGACGGAGGGAGTATTCTCTAATCTTACCGTTGTACTGCTTATGTAATTAATCTTTTTTCTTTATTCATTCATATTCTGATTTTACATTTTGCGAGGAAAACGTCGATACTATACTGATGATAAGATGTGCTTCCTCCGTCCTTAAATGAATGTCCATTTTTATTTTGAGACATTTGCAAAAAGATTTAGTATAAGCATTTTTAGTAGCATAAGCTCAGAAAGCATAGTGCATCATGAGCGTAAGTGTGAATTAGAACTTATTATTTGATGAGGGGGGATTTAGTAACTTCTCCAAAATTTGGACATATATTCATTTAGGCAGAGGGAGTACATAATATTGATCTGAATTTCCAAGCGTAGAGGTAAAGAAAGAGAAGACAAAATCAACAGGCATATATAGTAATAGTTAAGAGGGATATGTGTGTGCTGTTTGAGCCGATCTCATGTAATTGAAACGAAAGTTTAAGTTGACTTTAGCTGTCTATGGTTTACTTTTGACATTTTATAGTTGTGTACAGCTCTCATATATTCTTTGTAAATACGTAGGGTTCAGTCTGTCATACAATTTTAATTTTTTTTACAAGCTAGCCGTTGTTGGTGACACTCACTTAGCTTCTTAGTCCCACATTAGCATGTTTTGTCCCTTTGATGACTAAGGGAACTATTTTTGTTCCATTAGCAGGTATGTATGTAGGCAAAGAAACAGAAATCGGAAGTGTATGATTATGATTGGGTTGAGGTCACTTGCGTTGTGTGAAGGGGTTATAGGTCTTGTTCAGTCTTAGTTAGATGAGAGGCTAGGTCCTATTTATTTTTCTTAGCCATGTCTAGCTGTATGGTTGCATGAAAGATCACATAACTGAAATAATCTAAGGTATACCAATTGGCTCACTATTATGTCGGCAATTTGTGTCCCTTGATTCATTGTTGGACTTATTGTATGTAGATAGTGGTAGGACATCGTGTTGGCTACTAGATTCAGGTGATTCATTGTCATGCACATGATACTAATGTTCCTTGTCTTTTCCCAGCAGCAAAGGCAACTAGATTGATTCTGTATATCATGCCATTCAATAGCATAACTAGTGAAAATGGACCTTAGGCACTTTGTTGATCTGTAGTGCACACCTGTTCTGATTTGACATGGAACTCTTTGTTTCTTTCAGTTTTCTATTTATTGTGTCTATATAATTCATATTTTCATTTAGTGACATTATCTTCTCATATATTTTTGGCTCTTTAACTTGGTTAGCTTCATTCGTTCTGAATTTGGGCATTTTTTATGTTTGAATTGATTAAGAAAATATGTTTGTTTTCCTATATCAGGTGCAGCAGGTAGTTGAGTCACTCAAAAACTTGAAATAACGGCCTGATAAGAAAGCAAAGTGAGAGGGAAAAAATATATTCACATGGGAGTTGCATATTAATATTTTACTGGAGCATGGATGAATTTTCTCCTGCAGTACATATCCATTACACAAGAGGAGTCCCTTCAATCTTGCAAATGGCCACACTACCTTCAGGAGAGGTGAGCACATTATGCATATGGTGACCCTCCACTATCAGAACCACTCAACAGTTGATGCAATTGCCACCAAAGGTCAACGCTATCTCTCATGGCTTAAACTTTATCAGCCCGTATAATCCTATGAAATTTTGTTTGACTATTCGTAATGGTATATTCCCTTTTCCGTTTCATTTATGGTGGTCATTCAGTTTGTCATTGAGTTAATTCTCTGACTTTTCTTGCAACTTGTGTTGAAACTATGAATAAAGGCAACTATTCAAGATCCCTGATCGTAGACTTCTTATAAAGTATGATTAGATGGATCCATAGGTATATAGTGTTTTTCTAGTGAGAGGCATTTGTTTGAAATATGTTTATTTTGAGTTGTCATATTCCCAATTGATATTGAGAATATAACTGCATACTATTTGGTATACCTGCTCAAGGCTGAGTTATGTTTAGATGTGGAAAATTGTCTTCTAGAAACGTTGTCTAGCCAAATCATATATGATCAGTTGTGATATCAATTTGCTGAAAGTGGTCATAGTAACTATCTAAACCAGAGAGGATGGGTATCCCTAAATGTTGGGCGGATCATTAATCCTTGAAGTTTAGAGATATTTTAGGCTCGTTGTGTTTACCTGTGACTTTTACGCCCTTGCTTAGGTATTGTTAACAATTTGGGTATACTATAGTTCCTCAACACCCTTTGAGCTGCTCATAGTTGGATTAAATCATGGTCAGTTTTCATCAGTTCAATCTTTTAAAGCTTTCATGTAGAACTGATTTTCAGAAAGCCGTGAGAAGCCTACATGTACAGATTTAGAAGTTTTCTATTACGATTCACTACTTACACCTAGGTAAAATTCTTCGTTTCTCTATCACAATTCACTCCCTCGTTTAAGTCACAATCTCTCCACATATTACTTGCATGTGCAATCTATACACGACATATGACGTGTCAAATAAGCTTTTAGGCCAAAATACGTTTACCCTCCTCAAGCACACACCCTGTCCCACTTTGCACCCCCGTTTGAAATGTGGGTCTGTTTGGTACTTTAATTTCAATCGTCCAACTTTGCACCCTCCGTCAAATGGACGTTAATATTTTTTTTTTTACAGAATTAATCATGTGTGTGTCACGTTTAGGACATTTTTTTTCAATAACATAAAAGGTAAGACCTTAAATGTCATTCAACCGTGATATGTAAGTCATGTCTTCTTCAGTCTCCAACCACCATGCCTCCACTACCAAGATCCAACAACAATTTCAGTCAAGCACTTCATTAATCCTCGGATTTGGCCTTTCTTGAAAGATCAAAATAAAAAATAATCAAGCACCATTTATTCTCAATCAATTATTAAAGATTAAAAAATTTCTATGTGCTGATTTTGGAGGAGAGGAAGGGGATTGGGTTTAAGGTTTCAAAAATAAATATAAATGGCTCGAACAGACCTGTGGAGGGGGGGGAGGAGAGGAAGGGGAAGGAGAGGTGAAGGAGAAGAGGAAGAGGTAGCGATGGAAAGGAGGGGAAGTGGCGGTGATTTTGAAGGGGGAAGGGGAGGGGTGGTGATATAGGAAGGGAAGGTGTACGGGAATAAAAACTAGGTTTGTGGTTTTTTTCCTTTTTTTAAATCTTTTGTATTATTTAATTCAATAAGCTACCTTTTTCATCTTTTGTATGATGAAAAGCCGTAAATATCCCCACGTGACATGCACATGACTAATTCTGTTAGTTTTATCGTCCATTTGACGGAGGTGCGAAGTGGGATAAGTTGGAAATTAAAGTACTAAACAGACCGAAGGAGGTGCAAAGTGGACTTTTCAAACTGGGGTGCAAAGTAGGGTCGGGTGTATACTTGAGGGGGGTAAACGTCTTTTGGCCAAACTTTTATGTGCTTACGGATCACATTCTCTACTGTTTACTTCTATATGCGATGTTTAGGGATCCATAATTCTTGTCATTTCTCCTTCAGCAGGGATGTTTTTACCTTATCTGCTTGCAGTAATTTATCTTAAGCATTTAAGAGAGAGATTATAGCAGATGGTGGTCAAGACAGCGGCGTTACTGCAGTAGTTGTTGAAGTATTATTTGCAATATTATGAGGCATTTAAAAGATAGAAGAATGAAAAGAGACAGTAGTAACGTAGGACGTTAGGAAAATTGAAGTGTACAATAAAGTACAACTAGGCTGTGTGATCTTAGTAAAGTCCACCCAGCCACCCACCCAGAGACCCACTATCAACATTTTGGAGACTGAAATGTATAAAAATCATACAATGATGAGGCCCTATGAAAAATCTTCAGGCAGAATCTCTACAGTACAAACTTCTAATCACTACTTATAAAACAGATGATATTGATGTATGGAGCGACCCCCATATTCTTCCATTTGGGTACATGATTACGTCATCCTTATTTTTTTGTGGGTCCCCTCAATCAAACAGCCCTTGGTTGAATTCATTCTCACGTCACTATCACTCCTATTCTTGGTCTTCTTCTGGTGAGAGAAAGCTACCTGAATGCCTTCACCCATGTTCTACATTTTCTTCTCCACTTTCTTAAATATAAATCTAACTTGTTCATCCACATTCCATGATGACTGCTTAGTCAATCTTTGATATCATCTCTTGGGAAGTCAGTATCCTGTTGCAACAAAATTATTATCGGTACCTCCTTAATGCAGCCTTAGACAGCTTACTATTTAACGTAAAAAGTTTATTTTACGAAAAATGTATTCCATTATGCAAAAACGTTATAGGTTTGTGTGATTACCTTGCTTTGGATGAAATTGAAAAGCTGAAAGGGTTCATGTGATGCATGCAAAACTAGGGTATTAAGGTTTTGGGTTTATGATTATGTGGAAAAATGGGAAGGTAGTGTAGACTTAGGATGGAAATGAGAATGGTATATTCATGATTAACTATTAAAAAATTAAAATAAGCGAGTTTGATAACCTATGTGTTTTATTTAGAGTCATTTCATATCCTCCAGTCATTCATCAAAACCTACCTTCAAATGCAGTTGACTAGGCTCAACTGGTTATGGTACTAAATTACCCAGGTCAAAAATGCTGGCTGAGGTCGTTGTGAAACCATACATTGTTGAGTCATTTTATAGAGGTATATTTGTTAGGGGATCCATTGTTGAATCATGAAACATATACTGAGTAAAATCTTAAGCTTATTTTATTCCTGTTTCGTTCATTCACTTGGTATTCTCGACCTGTACCCAGTCCAATTTGCCCTGTTGATTTGATTAAAAATAAGTCCACATGCATTTCTTTATTTACTCACACTGTTACGCGCTTTGGAGTATTTCAGCATTATATTGTGGCATGCGTTGTGGCTGCCTTTAGCATGCTGATGAGCAAATGATAGGAATATTTGACACATACTATTATTATTTGAATTATAGATGTGCATTCTTGGATGTGTCATGCCCATGTCTGAAGAAAGTCTACAGGTTTCATTCGGTAGTTGCAGATAGTCATTGCTTACGCAAATGTATTTGATTATATTATATGTGCATATCAATAAATATATGTCTATGTATATTTATATATATATATAGAAGACCCACTATGGCTTCCTATATAAACAATGCACATGTTAGGCAGATATGGCTTATTAGGCTTACTTGGTGCAGGGAATTTTTTTTAAGTATTAGGCCTCAACTTATACTTGTCATAGTGCAAAATTGACTTGATAATATCTTATCATGTTCTTATAGGATCTATCTGTTTGACCAAAAGGGGGATCTATTTGAAAGTTATGCATGTTTCATGATGATTTTATTTACCTATTCAAGTAATGCAGGATTTCGAATAAGGAGTTTAAGTTTTTTGTTTGGTTTACCATATAACTAGGTCGATGCGGGGGACCACAACCACCATGGCTTGATCCGGATGAACCATCTCGAGCCGGTGGCTCCAACTCATCTAGATGACATTCCATGTCCACCCCAAAAAGCCTCAGTATTTTGCACTTCCCACCTTGCCCTTGGTTCTGCACATTTCTTCCTGTGACATTCACAAAAAACAAGCTAAGTTTCTATTTGCACATATTCTTTTACGCCATCCGACCCAGAGCAAGAGTCCTACATTCCTAATTTGTACGTCCTAGAGTAGGAGTCCTCCTTTATTTTATTCCCAAAATGGAAAAAATGAATAGTGTTTTGGATATTTATACCCTCACCTTTTTGAAGAATTACAAAAATACCAATGCTTACTGACCTACTTTTTACCCACTTCTTAAATTATAAATAGTGTTTAGGACAATTATGTCCCCAACCTACTTGCAATTGTTCACTTAATAAGCGTGCATACTTTTGGTAGGACTCTTACTCTGGGATGGAGGGAGTACTATTTATGAATGGAGTGAGTATATTTTAGTGAAGAAATGAAAGTCAACCTGTATGTAGCTGAGGACAACCTTCTCCGGTGGCATTGCGCCGCTTCCAGCCAATAAAGAGCTGGCAGCCACCGCACACAAGTTTTCTCTCAAACACAACAGCATCACCGGCATCCAAATGCTTCTCCTTGACAAAACGGCTCCACCCTTTTGTCAATACGTAACTTTGACTACTATTCCAATACGAGTACCTAAACTTCCAAATCTTGCCTATCTCATCCTCAAAAGTTAATAAAATACCCTTTTCCGCGGTGTTCAAACTCAGCATTATTCCGCTTTCACTTGTATTCATCCTTTTACCAGTGGGTGGGAAGTGCTTTTCAGCGTGTTGTTTCGGTATGACTAAGCGGTTAAGCTTTCCCACATCACTCGGGGTTAATTGCTTCTCGAACATGGTTTCTTTAGCTCCTTTCTGGTAATTGTATTGGTGATACTTGAATCCTTCTTCTGACATCACTTCCATGAGATGATCCTTAATATGGTTTCTGGCTACAGACTGTTTTGTGTTTGTGTGTTTGGATGATCCTCAGGTTTGTTGTTTGCTTGAGCCTTTTGTTTTGTGGTTTGAAAAGTTGGCTGTTGGCTTGTGCCTTTTTATCTTGAACTAATTTGGAGTAGTGTCTTAAGTGTGTTTTTTTATGTGTAGTTGAGTTATAAAGAGGAAGGGGGTGGGGTGGGGTGGTCAGAAAGGTGATGATTGTGGTATTGATTTGGTAACTGTGGGAAATTATTTTGTGTACCAAAACTTGTGTGTGTTTTTGTGTGTGGTTGAGAGAATTTAAGTACAAATAGTGGTACGTACTAATGTTTAAGGTTTTGCGTGGTGAAAAAGTTATTTTCCCCAATATGTTTGTGTATCAGTATTACTCTTTTAACAGGTGAGGGCAGCAGTTGTCATTTACTTTTATGACATGAAGGTAGAGGAAGATTTAACTTCAGGTGAACAGCCTTACACGACCACTTGTTGAGTTGGTCACACTTTTGAGTAGGGCATAAATGTGAGGGGAAATATTTCATTTACTGATCTCTTCTTATAGTACGAGCGGTTAATTTGGGTCTGTGATATCAGACTGTGTGGTAGGTTAACTATTGGCTGTTGAGTAGATTTTGAAGGGTTTAATCGTCTTTTCGCTCTCCTACATCTCCCACCAACAAGGGTTGTCCATTTGAAAAAGATTGAATTTGCGACGCATGTTCCATCTGACTGCACTGCATTTTGATGTAACGCGCACTACATCTAAGAAAGAGTGATATGCAGTCTAATGTCACGCATACCCGATTCAGAAAAGAGTGACGAGGCGAATTGAATTTGGAGTGTAAGAAATAATTAATGAAATTTGAATTCACTTTGGTGCTTGTAAGAAAAGGGGATATGTTTATAGAAAAGGGGTGGGTGGGTGACTTGGTGTTTGGCCATTCCCTTTCCATGATATGGGGAAGGAAAAGATTACTTCTCAGAAGGTTAAAAATATTGTCCAGAGATTCCTACCCTTTTCATCACCCACTGAAATTACCAGACGTACCCTTTTCCATAAAATCACTACCCCCCTTCACTCTTTTTGCATAACTTTCTCTGGGGCATTTTTTCCCCCATAATGTATGTTTTTAGTGATCAAAGGTTGTGGGGTTATCTTTAAAGGAGTGGCTCAGTGGTAAAGTCAAGTTTTACTTTCGGTTAGCGTTAAAGTTCGATCCCTCTCTTCACCTCCTAGCGAGGACATAATAATAATTTTTTTAAAAAAAAAGGTTGTGGAATTGAAAGACATAGGTATGGATCAAGGTTCTATGCCCCTCTCGCAATTTAAAGAAAATTAGTTAGCCAGAAATGGCCATTATAACAATTGGTGTGACGAAGTCAAAGGTATAAGTTTAATTGATGCTGTCCAATTAAATAATGGGTTAGTTAATTCGTGTCGAAAATAGTAGTCTTGGAAACCAACATGCATTCTGAACGGGTCTATCCGACTACATGAACACAATAGCTAACATGTTTCAGTTGTTTCTCCCGGTCTAAGCTGTCTCAGCATATGCGTTTTGCAATCCATTCTAGTATATAATTCAAATTTGGATCACTAACACCGACTTTTCTCCATTCTAAATAATTCAAATTTGGATCGCTAATACTGACTTTTCTCACTTCTCTACACTAACACTAGCACTGTTTTACATTAGTATTGTATTGACACTCTTTTTACACTGACACTTAATAACGCATGCACTGGTATTTTTTTTACACCAACACTGACTCTTTTTTTACTCTAAAATTGACATTCTTTGACACTTGCGCTTTTTTACACTGACACTCTTCACACAGACACTTTTTTACACCAACACTGACACTTAATAATTCATGCAGCGACACTCTTTACACTGGCACTTTTTTACATTAACACTGGCATGTGAAACCCCATTTTTTACTAAGCTAAAAAAAACGTTTTTTTTTTCCTGAGATTTTGGCTAAAATAGGAGCTCATTTTGAGGAGAAGGGAGAAATTTTTGTTTTTTTAAATGGTCCATCCGTTACATTCAACTACCTCGGTTTCAGAGATAATATTTAGTTTTTAACAATCAATATAACTGAATTTTGGCTAACTGTCACTTTAATCATCCTAATAAACTAAAAAAATAAATAAATTGTTATTCGAGAATTTTAATAATCATTAAATGATACTCCATCTGTCCGGATTAAGGTTCACACCAACACTTTGCACGCTTATTAAAGAAACAATGCAAAAGGAGGTAAAAAGTCAAGTGGGTTAGGGTTATAATTGTTCAAAACACTATTCATGATGCAAGTGGGTAAAAAATAGGTTAGTGGTGTAGAGGTTTTCTTGTAATTATCCAAAAAAAAAATGAGGATACAAATGTCCAAAATACTATTCACCTTTTGTCATTTAAGGAATAAAACAAAGTATTAACTGTAGTCTAGGACGTATCAAAATAAAGTGTGAATCTTAGTCTGAGACGGAAGGATTATATCAATAATAATTTTTTAAGATTTCATCTGATGATTGAATTGATATTAAAGTTTGCCAACTTCTCGGTTAAAAATCAAATTAGGGAATCTTTTTAAGTCGCTTATATAACCCTAAAAAATCAAATTAGAGAATCTCCTTGAGAAAAATAGAGTATTAAGTTTTAAAACTTAAGTTAATCGCATGCAACATGTTAGGACCACGGCCACCACCACTTTCCATATTAGTGTGGTATTGTTCACGTTGCGTGCAACTCGTACGGATTTGTTTTTGAGAATTTCCTAAATTGTCTCATTCTATAAAGTGGGTGAATCCTCTTATACATATGACAATTGTTTGCTCAATTGTCAATATAGGACTTTGGCTTACAGTCCAATAATTTTTCTATGGTAGCATCAACTAGTGTCCTCCAGCTAATCCAACGAAACTTGTACCAACCGCCGCTATTAACCAACGAAACACACCACTTAATCACCAGAATATCAAGCTAAGCTAACTTTTGATTGCAAGACCACATTCGCGATGCCATACGACTTACGAGGGAATCTCACACATAATCGCACACACAAAGTTCACACCCCAACACAACACATGTGATGTGATGGAGTTGGGTTTAAAACTAAAAGATACTCCATCTATCATAGAAAGATAGTCCCATTTTTTGTTGTTATTACAAAGGAACTTTGAGTAATAATTAAAGCAACTTTTAATTATTTTAATGAAAATGTAAATTTTTTTATTGATACACCATTATAAATACTATAAATATCAATTTTTAGATTCGCATTAAGATGATTAAAAGTAGCCTTAATTGTTGATCAAAGTTTTTTCGTAGTAACAACGAAAAAAGTGGGACTATGTCTTCTAGGATAGAGGGAATATATTAGTTGAGGGTAGGGGTGGAAATGGTTCGGCTCAAACCGCGGTTCGGAACCGAGCCGTGCCAAACCGTGCGGTTTAGCTCGGTTTTTAAACTTATGCGGTTCAGCTCGGTTTCGAAAATTGATAAACCACACAGTTCGGTTCGGCTCACGGTCTGACCCTTCAAGCTGAACCGAGCTGAACCGTTTCCAGCTGAACCACGAGCCGAACCGTAGAGCTGAACCGTGGAGCCGAGCTAGCTGAACCATAGAGCCCTTATATGGACCATTGATTAAATTTAGTGATTTAATATGAACCGTTAGATTTTTTTTTTAGGAAACCCTAAATGAGATACTCTATCGTCGACTGAGTATTCATTTTCACCAAATTGATAAATCTTTCCACAGCCATCCCTATCGTCTCCATTCTCTCATCTTCTTCAGTTCACCCACGGGCCACGACCTAGCTTCCGCCATCATCCTTCCACCCGCCGACACCATTCCTCCGGCTAACGTCCTTCCTCCATCTCACTCCTACGCAAGGCCTCCCTATTCAAGAGAATAAAGACGTCTGCTAATTGAAACCCTAGCTCGACCTTTCAATTTTCCGGCGATTAAAGGTAAGTTTCATCCCTTATACTCATATGAACATCAGTGTTTAATTTCTAAGGATTTATTGGATTTATTTGCAATGTAACTTAAGATTACAGTCCTTGCTAGTGCTAAGTGGTATAGTATGGTGTAAGAGTTGTGTTTCAAACCGCGGTTTAAACCACGACTTAAACTGTAAAATCAGACCGTGGTTCAAACCGAGCCGAGCCGAACCGTAATGGTTTAGCTCAGCTCGGCTTGGACTATTTTGTGGTTCAGCTCGGTTTGAGATTTCTCCAAACCGATGTATAGCGGTTTGGCTTCTAAATCACCCCAAACCGAGCTAACCGAATCATTTCCACCCCTAGTTGAGGGGTGGTGAATGTTGTGAGGCCCTTTAAAGACAAACTTGTTTCGACTGTTACGTACTAAACACATAAATAGTAATTACTAGCAGTAGTTGTTTTTGTTTTTAGAGAAAAATTTAGGGGAAACTAGTTTCTCCATAAGTTATAAAAAGTCTTGTTTTTATAGGGTTTAAGGTTTAGGGTTTGGGTTTCATATTTAGGTTTTAGGATTTCAGGTTTAGGGTTTAAGGGTAAAAAACAGGACTTTTTATAACTTATGAAGGAACTAGTTTCTTTCAAAAAACACACTCTTGTTTTTATTTGCGGTAGTTTCTTCCTCTATCTAACGCGAGAGGAGATCTAGTGTGCCCCTTTAATCTGGACCGTTTACAATATCAACATAAACGGTCCAGATTAGAGGGGCACATAGAGGGGCATATGGAGGAGCACAGGAGATCTGGACTCATCTAACGCGGACAGCATATTTGTTCAATTTATTGTCAAAATTAGTGCGACTCCTTTTTCCATTCCACAATGCACAGCCGCCTTCCCCATTATTTTCCCTCACTTTCCAATTAAATACAAGTTGGTGTGATTACTGATGAGAAGATATTAGTACAGTACTATTTATTTTACGTTATCATCATCCATCCAATGCAATTAATTATAAACCTCAATTAATTACTCCCTCCGTTTTAATATACCTGTCGCTTTAAAAAGTAAAAATTTGTTGCAAAATATTTGTCACTGTACTATTATCATGACACTTTTCCTCTTTTGTCTCAATTATACACTTATTTAATGATTGTGAATCATCTCTTATACAAGCATTTACTCACCTAGAAAACTAAATTATTTTAAAGGTGATTGGGTTCTTTCAACACGCATTCATTACATTTCTAAATATGTGTGAAAATGACTAAGAGCATACATGATGGTAGAGCTCTTTCAAATAGCTTTTTTGTGTTTTTAATATGCTACATCATCTCCTAGTCAACAAATAAAAACTCCAAGCTTTTTCTACAATGGTAGAGCTTTTTCACCAACTTTTTTATGGCCCCCACATCCAACATTAGAGTTTTATTTGGAAATAGGAACACTTTCACATAAGGGAGTTAGTGAAATTATATGAAAAATAAAAGGAATAAATAAATAATTTTTGTTTAATATTTAATGGTCAACATGGGGATTTGGTTAAATTTAATGGAAAAAACTCTTAGAGAGAGCTCCTTGTAGAAGGAGTTGTTTTTTACTAACGAGTTTTTTAAGGAACTCCACAATGGCAAAAAAGTTTTCATGAGCTTTTTCACAAAAATAAAGAGCTCTAAAAAAGCTCCCATTGTGGATGCTCTAAAGCGACATACTCCTGATGACGCCCTAGATTTCTGGGGTCACGGAGATAGAACTCCAACTTTGCTGTCTCTTGATCCTGATCACAACACAAACAAGAACACCGTTAAGACCAAGGCCGGGTTGGAATCCGGCTTAGGCCCTCGGGTGTGAGAGTAAGATCTCTGAGGAAAACCTAAGTAGAAAGCTTGTGAAAGCTTTGTGTGTGTGAATAGGATAGAGCACGTACCTCCTTCATGGGAGCCAAAAGAGGTATATATGTGACCAAGGGAAAGAAAACCTGCACAAGGTACTAACCACCCTGGTACTGGGGGGACATGTGGCGAGTCCCCAGCGGATCGGTCAGGAGAGTCGCTGGGAAGGTGGCGTGTCTGTCAGGGAAGCATGGTTCTATCACCAACCGTTATGGTGTGTCAGGTACGGATAGGTGACGCCTCGCGTACGTTTGTGCCAGCTGGGCACCACGGGCTCTTCAGGATAGCGGGAGGCAGAGCCATCTCGGGCATATATATCAGGGGGATCGGTCCCTCGGGCTTACTTGCCGCGTTCCCTGCCGGTTTCGGCCCCTAGAGTTCAGATCCGGTTCGGGCGCGTTAGGTCGCATTAATCTAAACCAGCGAGCATCCGGCCCAGACGACTCGGTCTCATCAGTGGCCCCTAACTCCGAGGGTTAGCTTATTCATGTGCGGCGCGAGGAGTTATACTTCCTAGGCTCGATTCGGGCAAATCGCAATAAATGCGGGCACGGATTGCAATGGGACGGGAGTCTTAGAATAGTGGTTGACGAAAGGACAGGTGGGGCCCCTTGTGTCAGGCTAGTGGCGTAGCCATCTGTCTTTTGACATGACCAGGAGCACGTCCATTAAATGCGAACCGTCATCGTATTCGAAAAAGCAATTCCCGCCTCTTCACTTTTCGGGTTTCGATCGGGTTACCAGATATTTCGGGTCGGTCCGACCCATTTTTGGCGCTATAAATACCACGGAAGCTGAATCATTCCAAACTTTCGTAACTCCCGTCTTTCTATCTTCCAGTTCCAACGAAGACTTTGTTTCTCCGGATTACTGACTTTGAAGATCTCGTTCTCGTTCATTACTTCTAATTCCAGGTATTACTCCGCACTTCACTATTCTTCTTTGTTTCGATTCGTCGTCTTAATTTCTGCCATTCTTTTCGTCGTCGTTTTGCGAGCGTGAACCCTAAAAAACTTGCTCCTGTCGAGCTTTCGGATTTGTATGAGATTCGTGTGACTTCTCGTAACCTCGTGTCTTCGAGTCCGAACCCTGGCCCCTAATTTCTGAAGATTTGTTGAAATATTTGTTGTAGCCATGGAAGGGCTGGATTTAGGGCGTAAACTCCGTCCTGACCTGTTTGGTTGTTGCCGGAGGACCGGTGGGGTATATAGGTTCCTGTTGAATGCCTGGAAACGGCTGTCTTTGAATGAGTTCATTGCCATAGGTTTAGCGTATAGCTGGGAACCCTGGGTCTTGCCCCTGTTGTGGGAAACATGTCCCTCCGTCCATTATGATTCCACAAGGATGAGGGTGCTGGGGGGGAGGAACACTTGGCATTTTTGTCATGGCTGTTTTAACTCGATTCCCCGATAATGTAGATATGGCTGGGAATGCTAGAAGGTTGGTAAGGTCGTGCGGGGAGCGTGTCGCCTCGAGTGGCCCCGATTCTCATAGTTGGATGGACGCTCCTTTTAATGACGAGGACGAACAGGCACGTCTCCGGGATTGGCCCCTGGGTTATTGAGGTCACGAGCAGTGCGGAGGCTTTCGATCAAGAAATGGGCGTTGATGGTGAACCCGCTCTTGAGGCTGAGGTTGGGGCGATCGTGGCTCACGGGCTAGTTGATGAGTCTGAGTCATCTGAGACACCCTCTGACCCACGGGGGATTTAGAGAGAAATGGCCCCAGATACCGCGCGTATGGTCAAACGCGTCCGCTCCCCGGTTTCAAATTTTGGCTTCCTTCCCCGAGGGGCCCGACGATAGGGTTGCGAGCCAGGCCGGGGCCTCCAGTTATGGAGCGGGCATGGTGGAGGAGCAGGACTCCGATGATGAGTTTTTAACCGTGTATCACATCGATCGCAAAATCTACCTTGTCGGCGGTCTTGATGATTACACCTTTCCTTCAGGGAGCAATTTGGCAGGTCCTGCCCGCGTCCGGGCAGATAACATCGCCTGCGTGTTTTATCCCGTTCAATTTGAGAATGGCCTCCGGCTTCCCTTGGACCCGTTCATTTGCGAATTCCTGGAGTTTTCCAAGTGCCTTCCCATGGACTTGACTCCCAACGCAATTCGTTACCTGGTGTCCTTTATTGTCGTAAGCAGGGTGCTGGGATACGAACCTTCTTTGTCCGCCTTGTACGTTTTCTTCACCCATCAGGTCACCGCGAGCAGTTTGAGCTTGAAAACGAAGCCCAGGTCGAAAAAGATCTTTTCTGCGGCTTCTAACAAATTCGATCAGTGGCAGAGATATCCTCTGGTGATTCAGAATCGACTCGGGTGGCCTTTTTCTAAGCCTGATAATACTTCCCCGCTGTCCATATCTTCGAAGGATTATCCTTGCTCAGATGGGGGTATTGAGCTTGCGTCCGCCATGCAGGATTACCTCGCCCGGCATACGAAGTCGGTGACTTTAGAGGACCAGACCGTGGTCGTGGTTGAACAAGTATTCGACGTTCAAGCCATCATCAACAATGAGAGTCTTTTGGCTTACGCCGGGGTGGCCCATGCCGAAATCCTGATTTTGAGAGCAGGGTTAACATGGCCCCTATGTGGCGGGATCCTTGCTGGAGGGTCCACCAAGATTTTGCCTTTGCCCATGAGTGCCCTGCTTGCCGATTGGGGGAACAATGCCCGGATCCGGGCTTGACTGGTCTTTTTCATACTTAATCAACTGAAACTTCGTGCCTGTTAGTTTATTTGATCATATCCGACTGACTTTTACTTTTGCCCGCAGATCCCACTGATACCATGCCTCCCAAGAATATTAATGCTTTGAGATTGGCTGCGAAGCAGCGGGAGGCTGAGGCGAAGCAGCAGAGGCAGGCCGAAATGCATAAGGCCGAGGCCCCAGGGAGAAAACTGCCGATCATGGATCTTCTGGACAAGTCAAAGAAGGCCGTTGCAGTTGTCCCGACGACGGGCGAGCTTCCTCTACGGCCCCGCGGGAGCGGACGGGGAAAAGATTTGACGGGCTCGGGGTCTCCCACTCTCTCGCATGATGCAGGCAGATCAGTGCCCGAGGCTACGAAGAAAAGGGGTCCGAGTCCGATCGCTGACCCCTTGCCTCCAAAAATAAACAGCCCCGTCTGGAGTCTCCTTCTCGCGGTTTTACCGTATCCTCCCCAGCCAAAGGGACCTTATGCTCGGAGCGCTTCCCCTCGAATTAATTGAAGACAAGGACCGAGCTAAGGAGTTTGGGAAGAAGGTAGCTGAGGCCCCCGAGGTATATGGGGTTGATCTCCATAGCCGCCGCGGCTTCAATTCTTATGTTGGCGATGGGCTTCTGCACCGTATGAACTTCCCGGACTATCAACAGAAGGTGCTGTCCAAGACCAACCTCCTGACCGCCCTGGGTCACGCGGGCTTGGCTATGACTGAGGTTAGTGTCTCACTTTCCATGTCTAACCGACGTGCTCTTTCTTTTTATATATCGATCCTTTGACCCTCTAAGTCCTCATCCCGTTTTTTATAATCTCCACATGCTCCTTTATTAATCAGGTTAGCAATGACCTGCTATATATGCGGTCTCAGTATGAAGCCGAAGTTGCCTTGGCCGCGGCGAGGGGGAAGAAACTGGCGGAGGCGAAGGATGAGATTGCCCGCCTGTCCAAGGTCCTGGAGGGCTCGGGAGAGGAGCTTAAGAATAAAGATGCCGAGTTGATGACTGCTGTCAAGGAGAACTCCAAACTGAGCAACGATCTCGACGCAGCTCGCGAGGCCAAAGACCGGGCTGAGGCTGAAAAAGCAACCGTTGAGTCTGAAAAGCAACGACTCGAGGCTCGCCTGGCCGAGGCTGAAAAGCGGTTGGAGGAGGAGAGGAGAAGAACAGGAGCTTATCCGAGAAGGTTGACGAACTGGATGGCAAGGTTTTGGATGCCATGCGGTTTGAGAAAGACCGGGAACTTGTTTTGAATGAAGAGCGAGGGAAAGCCGTGGCCGAGTTTGAGGCGTCTGATGCTTACAGAGAAAAGGTGGAGGAGGCAAGCATAGAGCAATATAACTCAGCTCTCCATACAGTAGGTCGTAATCTGGCAGCTACGGGCAAATACAGTGCGCAAGAGATTGCGATTCTTTGCTCCATTACGGCCTCAGACCCTCAATGCTTTGCCGCCACGCTCTAGTGCCCTTTACCGCGGACCAACTCTCCGAGTTACCCGAGTCTGTCAGATCAACTCTCCCTCCCGTCGCTCCGGTCACTGTCCAAGATCTTCTTTCCGCTATTGATGGGTTCAGATATTCTGCCGCGGGTACCTTGCCTCTGGTCGCAGCTTTGGAGAGGACTTTTGGCCCCGGCGGCCCGTACATTGATGGTATGGTTCTTCCTTACTCTCCTTATGCCTCCGCTCTTGCTGATGCTTCTCAGGATCAGTCTGGATCCGTGCCTGACACTGATGCCTCTGCCTCTGTTCCAGAGATGGAGAATGCTCCTCCCCCGGCCTCATGAAGATCAGACCGGGTTGCATCCTGGGAAATTTTTGTAATAGTGTAGGTCTGGACATTTTCGAACAAGTGATTTTTGGTTTGTATATGTATGATTGTTTTCAGTTTTGCTATTGATTTCCTCTCTTGCGTGCTCTTTTGCCATCACTCTTTTGATTACACAGCTTAGAAGGTTTGTTCTCGCACGAACTGTCTTCGTTTCCGCGCACGCGGTTTAACTCGAGGAATACATTCTCCCACTTTAGTCTAGCTCAAAGGCGTAGGACATGGGCCCTGCGGTCTAGCTCGAGGGCGTATGACCGCGCATCTTGGGTCTTAGGGATTTCACAAGGAAATAAGCCCACCAAGGAATACATTCTCCCACTTTAGTCTAGCTCAAAGGCGTATGACATGGGCCCTGTGGTCTAGCTCGAGGGCGTATGACCGCGCATCTTGGGTCTTAGGGATTTCACAAGGAAATAAGCCCACCAAGGAATACATTCTCCCACTTTAGTCTAGCTCAAAGGCGTAGGACATGGGCCCTACGGTATAGCTCGAGAGCGTATGACCGCGCATCTTGGGTCTTAGGAATTTCTCAAGGAAATAATCCCACCAAGGAATTCATTCTCCCACTTTAGTCTAGCTCAAAGGCGTAGGACATGGGCCCTGCGGTATAGCTCGAGAGCGTATGACCGCGCATCTTGGGTCTTAGGAATTTCTCAAGGAAATAATCCCACCAAGGAATTCATTCTCCCACTTTAGTCTAGCTCAAAGGCGTATGACATGGGCCCTGCGGTCTAGCTCGAGGGCGTATGACCGCGCATCGTTCGTAGACTGGCAAACGGCATCCGCATCGCGGGCACGCGGTCTTGCTCGTGAGCACATGACCGCGCTTTGAGAACGAACATACTTGAGTAATTTCAGAGAACGATAGCAATATTTTCATTGTACTTGAATAGATTACATTGCCATTTCGTTACAATACATGAGTAATTCCACAATTTCTAACTGCTATTGTTTGCAAAAAGATTTCAAGATCTACAATTGTCTTCTAAGGGTAATACTTTTTCAGATGATCACTATGCCAGGCGTTTTTCAAGTCTTTTCCTTCTGCCGTTAGAAGCCTGTAGGTTCCTTCTTTGATTATGCGGGCAATCTGATAAGGGCCTTCCCAGTTGGGCGAAAGCTTGTTGTATCCGGGCTGCCTCCCTGTGACTTCAACTTTCCTCAGAACCCAGTCGCCCACGGCAAACGATCTCTTGTTCACCCTTTTGTCATGATGGACTTTGGCCTTCTGCTTATAATTGATCAAAGGAGTGAAGGTGTTGTCAGTTCTTTTGAAATTGGTCGCGCCCCTCGGTCTTCCTCTATTTCGGCCGCCACTGCCCCCCGAATAGCCCGCGTGGTACCTTGAGTCATGAGCTGGCTCGAGCCTATCCCGTATGCTCCTGCGGGCATCTTCCATGAACGAGGGCTCAACTCCGGCCATGGCAATGGCTCGATTGTACATTTCCTCCGTTCCCTCGGGCTTTCGACAAGCGAACTCTTGTCTCAAGGTATAGGATGTCAATCCTCCCAAGAAGCACAGCTCGATGTCATTTCTAGTTAGGTCCACGATTTGTTCGGTCATTTTTCTAAACCGAGTA
Source organism: Campanula takesimana (assembly GCA_026119855.1). Taxonomy (NCBI): domain Eukaryota; kingdom Viridiplantae; phylum Streptophyta; class Magnoliopsida; order Asterales; family Campanulaceae; genus Campanula; species Campanula takesimana. The sequence continues at coordinate 341,235 of JAOWBW010000687.1, forward strand.
ATGTATGCTTTCGTACTTTCTCCGGGATATTGCTTCACACCGCATAGATCGGATTTCGGTCTTGCGACCTCCCCAGCGCCCGCGAACGAATTCAGGAACGACGTCCGTAATTGCTCGTAGCTGCAAATGGAGCGGGGTTTATGGGCCAACAACCATCCCAGCGCCTTCCCCTTGAAGGTGGATGCTAGAGCCTTGCATTTTACGGCCTCATCCGTTGAAAATAGAGCCATCTGCCCTTCAAACCGCCCAACATGGCTTTTGGAGTTAGACGAGCCGTCATAAGCGTCTAGCGTGGGGACCTTTCCCCGCTGGATTGGGGAATCAGCTATCCAGGAGGCAAAAGCATCTATGGGTCCAATGCATTTTGCCACACTCTGCTTAGACTCCCATAGGTCCCTGATCATCCCCTGGACCTTGTAGTCAATCTCTTCCCCGGTTTTCACCCTTTTTGCCGTCCCCGCAAATTGCTCTCCTGTTCTAATAGTTGCTTTTCCCTTGTAGTGGCCTTTGGACCTTCGAGGTTGAGACTCTCCTTCTTCACTCTTTCTCCCTTCCTCTCCTTCTTCATCGTCGTCCTCCACAACGATCGTTCTTTTCTTCTTTCCCTCCACCCTGCTGGCTATGCTTTTAGAACCATGAGTTTTTTATCTTTCAAGAGGGATTGCCGTGTCAGCCTCGGCATTAAATAGCTCTTCCAGGGCCAGGTTTAACTGAAGCCCTTCCGCTACTAGATCCTGCCTGTCTTTCAGGAGCTGGATTTTCTTTTGAATCTGCTCAGGGGTGAGGGGAGTGACGGGGAGTTTCTGTGCCTTGCGTGCTTTTGATGTTTCGATACGATCTCTCAGATCCGCCTCTCTTCTTGCTTTCTGAGAGGGAGTGCCCGAGCAGCCACTAGGCGCCTTGTCTCCTAATCTGGCAAAGATGGATCCTTGAGGCGCTTGTTTCGAAGGGCTAGCATTTGGGTTTAAGATTTCTTTCCCAGTCATTGTAAATATTTGGGACGTCGAGTGTATTTTTAGAACCGTAGAAACAAAAGAATGGCTTCGAACGGTGGAAACTCAAGATGAGATAACCGAAACTCGAACTGACGACTGGGAATTCGAAAGAACTCAGAAGATTGCACTAGAAAGATTTTCGCTTCCCGGCAATGGAACCACTGATGACGCCCTAGATTTCTGGGGTCACGGAGATAGAACTCCAACTTTGCTGCCTCTTGATCCTGATCACAACACAAACAAGAACACCGTTAAGACCAAGGCCGGGTTGGAATCCGGCTTAGGCCCTCGGGTGTGAGAGTAAGATCTCTGAGGAAAACCTAAGTAGAAAGCTTGTGAAAGCTTTGTGTGTGTGAATAGGATAGAGCACGTACCTCCTTCATGGGAGCCAAAAGAGGTATATATGTGACCAAGGGAAAGAAACCTGCACAAGGTACTAACCACCCTGGTACTGGGGGGACACGTGGCGAGTCCCCAGCGGATCGGTCAGGAGAGTCGCTGGGAAGGTGGCGTGTCTGTCAGGGAAGCATGGTTCTATCACCAACCGTTATGGTGTGTCAGGTACGGATAGGTGACGCCTCGCGTACGTTTGTGCCAGCTGGGCACCACGGGCTCTTCAGGATAGCGGGAGGCAGAGCCATCTCGGGCATATATATCAGGGGGATCGGTCCCCTCGGGCTTACTTGCCCGCGTTCCCTGCCGGTTCGGCCCCTAGAGTTCAGATCCGGTTCGGGCGCGTTAGGTCGCATTAATCTAAACCAGCGAGCATCCGGCCCAGACGGCTCGGTCTCATCAACTCCCTCCGTCCCAGCACAAGTAAGACTAGAGGAGTTTGCACACTAATTAAGACAAACTAGTAAATGTGTGGTAGAAAATGAAGAGAGAGAATGAGTGGAGTAAATTGTAGTGTTAGTTGGATAAAATGAGTGGTGGAAAATGAAGAGAGAGAATGCGTGAGATAAATAGTAATGTTGGTTGAATAAATTGAGTGATGCAAAATGAAGATAAAGAATGAGTGGGGTTGAAACATTTCCATTTTGAGCAATCTCACTTTTAGTGGGACTGTCTAAAAATGAAAGAAGTCTCACTTGTGCGGGGACGGAGGGAGATATTTTAAAACGGATGGAGTAATTACTCCCTCCGTCTCAAATTAGATGTCGTTTTGGGAGTTAATTTTTGTCTCAAAATACTTGTCGTTTTACAATTTTCAAGACTTATTTATTGTTGTATACCAATTGTACCCTTATTATTGATAAGGAACTATCTCTTGCACAAGCATTTAATAGTCTAGGTAGTTGGATTACTTTAGGGGTATATAAGACATTTTCACATACATTAATTGAATTTCTTAATACGTGTGAAAGTATCTAAAACGACATCTATTTTGAGACTGAGGGAGTACTTGACAAACCTTTTCATATTCTTAACCACCCAAATTAAAAACTGGATTAAGAGTTATGAAACAAACTAAATCAATACCACAGCAAGCCTGTGCCATATTAGCAATTCCGTTGTAACCTTAATAAAACAACGGTAAATATAAAGTCACAAAAAAGTGCAACAAAATTTGGTCAATAAAATGATGTGTCAAGATTTTATTTGTGTTTTTTTTTATTAGAGTGTGTCGGGTCCACTATCGATGTAACCAATAAAATTTCTTCACCTCATTTTGTATCAATCTTTTTGTGAACTTCTTTTGTGCCCCTAGCGTCACCCGTAAAACAAAAACAAAGTATTTTGATCATGTGTGCAAAGAAGATGGCGAGCTGAGCAATGATCCGGGCGATTGATTTTGCTTGAAATGATGATTGACAGAATCCATAAAACTGATAAATTCAATTCGACATCCATCCATAGAGCCCAAAACTTTATATATCTATTGACTAATTAAGAAACAAACGTCTTTGTGAAAATAAAATTGGTATGTGTATATTATTATCTAAGGCCAAGATATTTCTGATTCCTGTTGTTGATTGATGTTTACACCCTCCGATCTAAAATAACGGTTACTTTAGCACTTTTCACAGTTTTTAAAAATGTAATTATTACTTCATTTTAATAAATAAAGTATCAAATTTACCCCTATTTATTACTCCCTATGTCCTGGAATAAATGTCGCTGTTTTTCGGACATTTGTACGAAAGAACTTTGAGTACTAATTTGAAGTTAATGTAATCATTCTAATAACAATTTGAAAATTGTTATTGATACTCCCTCCGACCCAAAATACTTGTAATTCTAGGATTTTCACACAAATTAAGAAAAGCAATCAATGCATGTCTAATGGACTAAATTACCCTTTAAATATTTCTATTATCAAGACAATTAAATGCTTTTACAATGACAACTACCATTATAAATAAGGGTATATTTGACAAACAATGTCAAAGATGTCTAGATAAAAGCAAAACTACAAACATTTGAGACAAATTTCAACCCCTTAAACTACATATATTTTGGGACGGAGTGAGTAGTATTTATATGTATGTATCAATAACAAGTTTTACAATTATATTAGAATAGCTGAATCAACTTAAATTTATCGCTCAAAGTTCCTTCGTATTACTCCCTCCGTTCCATTATACTTGACATTCTAAGGGTGAAAGATTTTCCTATTATAATTGACGTTTTGGATGTTCTTTGTGGTAGTGGACTAATATACCCTTCTGACCCTTGATATCCCTCCCTATTAAAAAAACTGTTAAGGCAGAGAAATTGAAAAGTTAAGTATGCTTCTCTCCACCTTGCCCATTTTATTTTGCATTTAATACCTGGTAAAAAGGGTAGTGATGGAAACTTGATAAATATTTAGTGAATTCTTGGTCTGTGTGATTATTGCTACAACGTCAAGTATAATGGAACAGAGGGAGTAACGTCTAAAAAACGACGACATTTATTTCAGGACGGAGGGAGTATCACTCTCACCTACATTTCTTCTCACAACAAACACAATCAATTAATAACAACAATTTCCAATGTAGGGATAAGAGAGTAATTTGAACTCAAAACCACAATTATTTTAGATCAAAATTTTAGTCCAAAAGTAATATATTTTGAACCGAAATAAGTACTAGTGTTTAAGGATATGATCGTATTTTCAGCTACATACCCCACTAAATGGACATCAATTTTTGAATGGATGTTCAATTGTTGGGAACTGCATTACAATTGGATTGCGCGCAACCAATTCATGTTTCTCTCTCCCACTCATAACCTCCCCCCACCACCTCCATTTCCTATATAAGGATTTTAGTCCAAACCCACACTTAATCAGCATATAATTAACACATCCACTTCAAAGCCTCTCTCTCTCTCTTTCACACCCAAACACACACTGGCAAACCATCACCCAACACGGTTACAAGAAGAATGCAACAAAAAAATCGTGACAAACCTCTACCAAGCCCTAGCCACCCTGGACGCCGTCACCGTGCACCGCCTCCTACCACCCAACATTGAGTGGTGGTTCCATGGCCCACCGTCTCACAACCACCTAATGCGCTTACTCACCGGCTCTACCACCTCATTCACTTTTGAGCCTCTCTCCATTTTCGCCTTCGCCTCGATCGTTATTGTGGAGGGCTATGATCAAGGGTGCAGTTGGGTCCATGCGTGGACCGTCGCTGACGGAATTATTACTCAGGTGAGGGAATATTGTAATACTTCAATTACGGTTACCCGTCTGGTTGTATCGTCTGACGTGAAATCTGGGGAGTCCAAGAAGCATGCTACCTGTCAGAGGGTTTGGCAGAGTAAGCATGCTGACAATGCGTCTCTGCCGGGCCTTCTTCTCGCTCTTTAGCTATAAAATCAAGTGTGTTTGCATCTTCCTATAGTATGTTAATACAGTAGTATTCTCTTTAAAAAAAAAATGGTACTTGTATGTTCCATTCCATCCTTAATATGGTGCTTAATTGTTGTAAAGATATGATATTTGATTTTCGAATTTAGAACTCTTGCGTTGCGAATTTTGTTGCTCCACTGCAGTGGACGATTGTGGTGATTGCATGAGATGTGTCATACTTTATATGTGAGATAGAGGGTCGAGATGATGATGAAGGTGCTCCAGGGACTCCATATAGTCTAGGTCATGGACTCCATCTACTCGATTTCATGATATTTTACTCTCTCTCCTACCCAAAATCAAATAGTTGTCGCTATTAGAATGAGTAGTATAGAAAGATCATCAAAATTCATACCCTATTTTTAGTAAACAACATTTATTTTGGAACAAAAGAAAATAGAAAGTAGGGAATTAAATAGTTTCCCATAAAAGGATAGTTTAGTTTATATTTTTATTTGTCTTACAAAATTGTTTCATTTTTAAATTTAATATATTAAATTCATGAAACTTCCTAAATTGTCAACCGATAAAGAAGGGAGAAAGCGTGGGGAGGATGAGGGTCAATTAAGTAAAGATGAATATGGAAATCAAAGTAAATTATTTAAATGTCTAGATAATTCTTTCAACAAAAAAAATGTTTAGATAATGAAATGGGACTATCAAGGTACAACGGACTAATCATTGACGCAACATAAGTGCATTAACCTTTCAACTTCACATTTTGTTAGTATGCATTAATAACTGAAAAATGGTGTACCTAAATTTTAACTTTGAATTAATGCGATCCACCACATTATGATTTTTTTTTCTTTGGGAGAAAAACATTTTATCCCTTTTATCTCTCATTAGATTTCATTTTAACTCGATTAAATTCCGAGTTTGTGAAAAATCTACTATCTTTAACTTGATATCAATTTTCCATTTTTGTCAACATGATTTTTGACAAATCATATCAAAAAATTAACTTTCATAATTTTTATAACAAATTTCATCCAAAAATTTATGTGTACTGTACATTAGTATCTCACATGATAAACGTTGAGGGGTATCATAGACAATTCCAATTTTACCAGACTCGAAAATCTATGATGTGCGGTGTACAAATTTTTATTGGTAGTGCTCCCTCCTCTGTCCCGAACTAAATTTCTTAGTTTGACTTTACACGAATATTAAAAAAAAAATGTTGTGAGTATGAAAAGTATAATAGATGAAAGTAGGAGAGAGAAAGTGGATAGAGAGTATTTGTTGTGAGAATAACAAATGAGTCTTATTATCCATTTTAGGTAATAAAACAACTAAAACCTTACTCTTAATCTGGATAAATAAAAAAGGAAAATAAAAACTTCAGTGTGGGAGTATGAAAAGTTTGCAGAATTAAACTTTGGGGCAATGCTAGGGGCACAAAAGAATTTCACAAAATGATGGATACAAAATGAGGTGACGATATTTTATTGGTTACATCGATAGTGGATCCAGCACACTCTAATTAAAAACACCAATAAAATTTTGACACATTATTTTGTAGACCAAATTTTGTGACACTTTTTTGTGACTTTATATTTACCCTAAACTTTGTGCTACATTGGGAAAGGTTCTCATTATGTGTCCGCAAAATCTCAATCTCTAGAGAGCTGAGCACCCGTCAGGAAGAAAAATAAAATTGCACTTGGGCAATGCGTACAAAATAAGTTCATAAAATAAATGAGGTGACGATATTTTATTGGTTACATCGATAGTGAATCCGACACACTCTAATTAAAAACAACAATAAATTTTTAACACATTATTTTGTAGACCAAATTTTGTGCTACTTTTTCGTGAATCTATATTTACCCATTGCACTTATAAGTGGAATAGAAGTAATTAGATTAATGCTCGTGCGATGCACGGTTTTATAAATTTGTTATTAAATTTTTATTTTTTATTCTTATTTTCATTTTTAATAACATATTATTTGTTAACAACATTTTTATCGTTTTATAAGAACCACAATATCAGTTATCGCAAGCGCGTGTTTAGCAATCAGTATTGTATCCTATTATTTCAATCTTTTAAGATATTTCCAATCAGATTATAAAGATATCAAAGCAAGCATTTATATCTAATCTCTATTTTCAGATCATTTGTAACGATTTTTTTGTTGTTTCCAACACCACCCCAACTATTATTGTGTGTTAATAGATAAGTAGTCGAGTCAATTTCCTGAAAATTTATTAGATGCAAGGTACTTTATCTTAGCGTCATGCACTCATACTCTTAGTTTTTCCAAAAGTAGTAGCAATTATATATTTCTCGCAATTAATATTTTCATCTCAATAATTAACCGTGTAAATGCAATCAAAATACTACTACTAATTATAATCTTTAACATTTAAGTGAGATTTTATTTAATTATTATCTTAAACAATTAAACAGTGATTTTTATGTAGTGTTGGTATGTAAATTGATTAAAATGAATAAGTGAAAGATTTAAAAATGTCCAATTATAATGTGTGCAATTGTCATTGATGTATGTAAATAGTTAAATCGAATAATTAATTGAGATAGTGGGGATGGAGTAATTGTTAAAAAAAAATTAATGCATACATTTTTCAGATTAATTAGGTACTACTGATGATGTTAGCAGCAAGTTTTGGAAGAATTTTTTCTATTCAACAGTTGTCATGTAGCATTGTTGATGTCAGCGACTTCTTTTTAGTAATATTATATACTGTAAATAATACCACTTTAATTTAACAAGTGAAGGCATTTTAGCCACATAAAGTGCCTACCTACCTGGAGTAATAAAGTGAATAGTGAAGCCAAATTGATGGCCAAAGTAAGAGTAAACCATAAAATGGACCCGCGTACTATTGGCCCAACATCACTTTGACATGCGTACTATCAACTCAGTAAATGTACCTTGCGTACTATGGTTTTATTACCAATTTCCCCGAAATTTGTAACGCCAGTTAAAAAGTTAATGGAGCTGTTAATAATTTAACGAAAAGTTGAATTCAAAATTTCAAAATTGACCCTAAATTTGAAAATAAACCCCCATTATCATCATCTTCTTTCTCCGTTTCTTCTTCATATCCCCTCACCCTCACCAACCAAGTGCCCAACTCCACCCACCTACCACCGGCCAAATCCACCCACCCACCACCAGCCAAATCCACCCACCACCAACACAAACATTAATTGTATCAATCCAGAAAACAATAAGTAAAAATTATTTCTATTTAACACCAATTTACAATAATATCTTCAAATAATAAAAAAATAAAAAATAAACCCACATCTGGGTTCATCAATATTTTCAACTTTGTTCTCCAAATCTGAAGAGGGAGGAGGGAATGAGAGGGAGGTTGCAAATCTGGCAAGTCGAGAGCTTTCGCGCTATGCACTGGAAAATCTGATAAGCCGCTTCACTACAAATGATCTGCCTTCCACCGTGAATCGGAAACAGAATTGGAGGCGCGATCTATGGAGCGAAGTTCGCCGACAAGAACTTCATCAAGAAGCACACCAGACCTGAATTTGGATCTAACTAAAAATCCATGTCAAAATTACAAGAACACACCGTCAACACAGGAAGAAGACGAATTTAAATCTGGATCTAACTTCCAGGTCTCTTTCTGCTGAAGAAGACACAAACCAATTTGCTTGCTTCGGATCTGAATCGTAATATTCACCAGATCTGAATAAATAATTAACTGACGACGCTATTGAAGGAGAGCATTCAACAGTGGTGTCATGAAGAAGAGCAGTTGCCAGCGGCGTCCTGGGCGAGGATAGTGGATGGTTGTTTCGGGATGGGGAAATTGGGAAGATGGAGGTGCTGGGATACTTAGGGTACTTAAGGATAGGCTTTTCAATATCTAAGGTGGACATTATTTCCCTATTACGCACCCACTTCAACTGCTGCGGTGGTGACTGGGTGGCGGTGGGGTTGCACTTGACTGGTGAGGGTGAAGGTGAAGGTGAGGGGCTATGGAAAAAGATGACAAGGGGGGTTCATATTAAAATTTAGGGTCAATTTTAAAAATGTGAATCTAACTTTTTGTTAAGTTATTAACAGCCCCATTATCTTTTTAACTGACGTTAGAAATCTTAGGGAAATTGATAATAAAACTATAGTACTCAAGGTACATTTACTGAGTTCATAGTACGCATGTCAAAGTGATGTTGGGGCAATAGTACGCGGGTCCATTTTGTGTTTACTCTCCAAAGTAATAATGCATGTTTCAATCAGCTCAAAATGAATTTTCAATTTGATTTTCTTGTGTACTTTATTAGCCATCTCAAGTTAATGAGCCTCTGTGTACTTTGAGAGTATTTCATATTCCATTCTCCAATTTAAAAGAAGCCAATTATCTCAAATCATTCTTTTTTTAAGTAGTATACCCACATGACTACCATTAATTAGAACTAACATTATGATACATAGACAATTTTGCTGCGTTCCTAAATTAATGTATTTTTTTTTTCTAAATAATTTGTTTATATCAAACATCAAATCGTGCATTATTTTTATAATTTTTCTCAATTTATATATAATAATAATAGAAAATAATGAGATCATATAGATTAAGTTTGGACCCCAATATCAAGCAGTCGCATTGTAATTGGAAGATTTATTGTCGGGCCATGCTATTCATTTTGTTCATCCAAATATATATACGGGATTTTTTATTTTTATTTTTGACAAATACCTAGTTACTTATTTTATTAAGAAGGTAGGCTCAGGGCCTATAAAGTGGTGACACATATTTCTAGCATATACTGCAATATTATGTGCGAATTTAACAACATTTCTATCTACTTTGCAAATATGAAAAAAATTACATTGATATGATAGAAGAATAATGTCTGAGATAAGAGAGTCTAGTAAGTAGTCTCGGCTTTTCGATTCGTTGATGTAGTCACAATCTTAGGTCGAAACTGTCAGAATGTGGTGTAGTTGTTGCTTAATGCCCATTCCAAGCATTTCCAAATAGCTAGACACCCTGTTTCGATACTTGAAGTTGATTTGCAAGACATACTTCCCGATGCTAATCTACCATTTTTGGAATTTCATAGTTCCCATCTAATCTAAGGACTGCAATAATAAAAATATATTAATGAATTTACAAGAAAGTAACACTAATCTCTAGAGAGATGAGTTAGCCATTTTCCTAGGGTAGTACTGAAAACTAAGTTTTCAATTAGTTTTTAAAAAAGTAAAGTTGAAATTACTAAGTTACTGAATTTATAAAACACAAAAATAAACTTTGTTTGATTGATAATCATGAGCTACATGTACAAGATTTTAACTCATAATCCAACTCTATACTCAGAAAATGTATTTGTATTATTTCAATGATTGTATAAACAATTAAAGTTAAATTTGACTTATCCATCACAATTATGATAAAGGAAGGGCTATGACCACTATAATAATTACTCCCTCCGGTCTAAAATAACTGTCACTTTTGGACCAAAATTTTGGTTTAAAATAATTGTCACTTTTGAGCTAAATGTCCCTTTATCCTTGCATTGAAACTTGTTCTCTTTTATTAATTGTCTTAGTGTGTGAAACATTAATGTAAGAAAGTTGCACACTTAATAGGGGTAAAGTTAGAACTTTTGTGATTAAGTCGTGATAATAATTGCATTTCTTAAATGCACCAAAAGTACCTGAACTATAGGGGTTGTTTGGATTTAGTAACTTATCTCTTTTTTGACCCATGAAAAATACCTTAACTTTTTTTTTGTGCAGCGGAAGTACCTATTGCTAACGTCGTCCACTTTTTGCCGTTAAGTTATCATGTGCCACGCACATGACGTATTTTTTGAGGGTAAAAATGTCAAAACATAACAAGGATAGTGTGAGAACATTTTACAAAATAAATGGGTTAAAAGTAATTTTTTCTAGTTTCAATTAACCCCCTTCCCCTTCCCCTTACCCCTTACCCCTTACCTTCAAACCCAGGTCAAAATCAGCAAAAGGAAAGGGAAATTCCCAAATCCCTAGCACTTCATCTACATTTTGATTCCTTATTTCTTGTATTTTTCCCTCTACAGGTACCAGTAGCCCCCTTGCAAAGGCCTGATGAGATGAACCCAAGCAATTCATGGATGCACAATTCGTCAGGGTACGAAGACATGTTTGATGAACAAGGAATTCCAACTATGATTACCTGGAGCTACGATGGCAAGGAGGTCGCCGTTGAGGGATCGTGGGATAATTGGAAATCAAGGTGAATCCCATGGTCTTTTCCACTCAGATTTCTGATTGTAAGTTGTTAAAATGGAACTGCAGTGTAAAATTGGAACTATGTAATGCTGTTGACCAGGAAGCCCTTGCAGAGATCGGGGAAAGATTTCACCATTATGAAAGTTCTCCCTTCAGTGGAGGTATTCCGGCCGGAGTTGGAGCCTGCCAATTAGGGATTGGAGGAGGAGGTTGTCGAAATTTGGGGTGGATCTGATTTTCTGCCGTCGGTCCCGTCTTCATCATCATCAGATATTGATGTTTACTAAGGTCAGATCTGATTTTGATTTTTTTTTTTTTTTTTGGGGGGGGGGGGGGGTTTGAAGGATTGTACAATTTGGGTTTGTACATTGTTAAACCGGTGATGATGGTGGCTGCCGTTCCTGGACATGAGCGGTGGTGGGTGGCGGTTTGGCTAGGACTGGGAAAGAGAAGGGGAAGGGGAAGGGGGTTAATTGAAACTAGAAAAATTACTTTTAACTCCTTTATTTTGTGAAATGATATCACACTATCCTTATTGTGTTTTGACCTTTTTGCCCTCAAAAAATTAGTCATGTGTGTGGCACATGATAACTTAACGGCAAAAAGTGGACGGCGTTAGCAATAGGTACCTCCGCTGCACAAAAAAAGAGTTAAGGTATTTTTCATGAGTCAAAAAAGAGATAAGTTACTAAATCCAAACAACCCCTATAGTTCAGGTACTTTTGGTGCATTTTTTCCTTATATATTTAAGTAAGTTAATCATTTATCGGACACAAATGCCCATAAATTATTTACGCAACAACATTTATTTATCCACTGCATCATTTATAGACTCTATTTTTTGTATGGTTTAATTTTCTTTTATTTTTATCTCAAAAATCATTCATTTTAATTACGCTAAGACAATTTATTATTTAGAAAAAAAATATTTAAAATTGCAAATAAATTTATGATATGAAAAAACTTATTCTTTTTTTCATCTGTTGTTATAATTATATGCAAGAAATTAGAGGTACTTTTCTCCTGATTTTACTTTTAATTCCACGTTGTAAACTTTTGATTATGTTTGATTCTGGATGAAGAGGGTTTTTTTTTATAGAAAAATTGGTTAAGTGTTTACATAAGTTTTACAATGAATTTTGCAATTAAATAACAAGAGTTTGACTATATTGATTGATGAATATTTTTCCATATAATGATAAATTTAATATTATTATGTTGGAAGTCAAAAAACATTTAAATGTATTTTTTAATATTAAAATAAAGAGTGAATTATTAGCAAATGCATTTTTATAATAGATTAAGACCCATTAAAAAAAATGGCAAACAACTAATTTCTATATGTGTTTTCAATATTTTACAATTTTTATAATGTTTTTCTTCTTTGTTGAAAAGAAATGAAAGGTAATCAATTGTATGTGATTTGGTTATTTTAGTATGAACAAAATAAATATGGAAAATATAAATACAAAACGAATGAAAAATTATCTTTAAATTGGTAAATAATAGTTATATTATTCCAAAAGGGCTCTCTTGCGCGGTGGTCACATGCCGTGAGACGGATCGTCCACGGGCCAACCCTCCCGCCCATTCGCCGCCTCGCTTAGATCCGCGCCTCCTCAGCCTTACGTGCGTCATCCCAGCTTGCGTCACGTGTATTTCTTAAAATAAAAAACCTCTAATAACTTTATCTTGAGATTTTGAAGTTAAATAAATTTTCAAAAATACGTTGTGTTCTTCTTGACGAGACGAATCAAAATAGATAGATCATGATATGGTTTGAAATGTAACATTTTTTATGAAAAATGTAGCAGTATAGTCTTGAAAAAGTAACAATTTTATTGCAAAATATAACAGCAGTTTTGCAAAAAATAAATAAATAGTTTGGTAGGTTTTTTATTTATATATAATTTATTATACAGATGAATGTAACGGTTTTTATAGAGTAAATGTTATTTTTCTAAATAAATAAGAATTTTCCACAAATCTATATATATAAAAGTCGACGCGGAGGGCTATAAAGACGCCACGTGGACAAGGAATGATTCACATGAAGCCACATCCCCACTTCTCAAATTAATACTTTGACTTTTGGAATTCTTATTATTAGCTAATACTATTAGTTAATAATAATAGTTATTATATAGGTTAACTATTACTATTAATATTATTAGTTAACTTATATAAGTTAAATATTATTAGTTAACAATAATAGTTACTATATTTGTTAACTATTACTATTAATAGTATTAATTAACCATAATAGTTACTATATAAGTTAACTATTACTATTAATAGTATTAGTTAACCATAATAGTTAACTTATATAAGTTAAATATTATTAGTTAACAATAATAGTTACTATATTTGTTAACTACTACTATTAGTATTAGTTAACCATAATAGTTAACTATAATAGTTAACTATATATTAATAGTATTAGTTAACCATAATAGTTAACATATATAAGTTTGTTAACAATAATAGTTACTATGTGTTAACTATTACTATTAATAGTATTGGTTAACTATAATAGTTATTATATAATAGTATTAACAATAATAGTACTATGTTTGTTAACCAGTATAGTTAACTATAATAAGTTACTATAATAGTATTGTTAACTATTACTATTAATAGTATTAGTTAACCATAATAGTTACTATATAAGTTAACTATTACTATTAATAGTATTGGTTTGTTTTCTTAATTTGTAAAAAGTCTTAAAACTACAAGTATTTTGAGACAGAATGAGTACTCTCTTTATTAAAATCTGGTACTATGTGTGTTTTTGTTCCTACTTGCAGCTCTTTAGAATTTTAAATCAATCATGGAGAGTGGTTTAGTTGGCATTCATGAGGCCGTGATATGTTTGCATGATACTCTATCCGTCTCAAAATAGATATCGTTTTGAAGTGTTTCACACATATTAAGAAATGCTATTAATGCATGTGAAGAAGTCCCAAATACCCCTAAAGTAATTCAACTACCTAAATAATTAAATGGTTAGGTAAGAGATAGTTCACTATCATTATTAAGGGTATAATTCGTATAGAGCTATAAAAAAGCTTTGAAAATAGTGAAACGACAAGTATTTTGAAACAAAATTTAACTCTCAAAACGACATCTATTTTGAGACGGAGGGAGTATAACTTATCATCATGATAAACTCATTAATTTGCACCGTTACAAAGTAACCAAAACATAAACACTCATTTATTATTAATTAATATTCAGAAAAAATTTAGATAAGCTGCTCTAAAAAAGAAAAGTGAAAAGACATAGCATGCTACAATGGTCTCTTTAAACTTTTAAACTGACTCATGCGTTACAATTCATAAAACCATAATTACTCATTTATTATTAATTTATCATTACGTAGAAAATCATAAACTATAAGTTTTTAAAAAAAGAAAAAAAAACAGGTGTTACTGATTAATACTCCCTCCGCCCCAAAATGATCTTCGCGTTTGACTATTCAAACTTTTTAAGGATATGAACACTTTTTTCACTAGCCATGCTTTGTTTAAGCTTAAAATGTAGAAATATGAAGAACTTATGAGATAATGAGAAATGGCAAATGAGTAGATTATTTTGGGACGGAGGGAGTATAAAAATTAAATTGATGGATAAATGTGTAATAGTGGATCGTTCATTATTAACAAAATGAGAAGGTAAATAGGATTATATAAATGCATTAGTAATTTATTTAATTATGAATTCTGAGTTTACAATGTTGAGTAAAGTATTAAAAATATTAGAACTTCTTTTTTTGTAAACTAACGAATGAAAAGAAAAGTCAATTATAACAAGTTACATTCTTTTTTCCTTCAAAAAAAAAAAAGAAAAAGAAAAAAAAGTAACATTCTTTTGACATATTGTAATAAATGTAAATGAATCTATTTAAAGTGGTTTTTGAATCATCCAACCACCCTCATACAACTTAAGAAAAGATTCCTAAAAAAATAGTTTGGTTTCAATTTCAAGAGCAATATGCCAGGACGCCAAAGCCAACTACTCTCATTGAAGCAACTCTCAAAAGGCCGAAATGAGAAAAAAATCAAAATTCGTGTTGTGCGATTATGGAATACTTACAATCCAAGAAAAAATGATGAACTAATGAGCATGGACTTCATAGGCTTGGATGAAAAGGTATTCTCCATTTTACACATTTTATGTTATTTTTCTCTTATTTATAGCGTGAATTTCATTGATTAAATATGCAGAAAGACGCTATGCATTTCATGATTCGCAGCAAATTTGTACCAGATTTTAATAGATTAATCGTTGAAGGAAACTTTTATTTCATGAAGAACTTTAGAGTTGATGGTTGTAAAGAAAAATATCGACTATTGGATCAAGACACTTTTATTTTATTTGACGCTACAACGTGCGTCGAGGAAATTATTATGAATTTACCAACTATTCCAAGATATTATTTCTCATTGGTTCCGTATGACAAACTTGAAAGCGTCGGAGACAATCGTAAAAATTTAGTTGGTAAGCGTACTACTACGTATTGTAAATTTGGATTTATATCATAAAAAATAAATTAACAAACTTGATCTTTATGTAGATATCATTGGCATAGTAGTTGGCGTTTCAAGTTTTGGAGATAGAATGGCGGCTGGATCAAATATCAAAATGTGCAAGCTTGACTTAATGGATACAAGGTATGTTGACACTATTAGTTTACTTTTTTTTTTCGAATAGAGACTTTTATTATTTTATTTTCTACAGGGAGAATCGACTCAGACTGACTATATGGAATCAGGAAGCTAAACTACTTAGCGAATTTGGTGATTTGAGTAATATGGGCAACAAAATATTGATAGTTACGTCAACCATAATTTCAAAGGATGGAGGTGAATTAGTCATGTGTTATATGTTTTTGTGTAATTTTTATTTAAAAGACGAAATTGAATATTTATTTTTTTGACAAAACAAGGCCAAATTGTTGCTTCAAGTAGTAGTGCAACACAATTCTACTCAGATTTAGATAGTCCAGATGTTCATGAGTTTCGGGCCACGTAAGTTACTTAGTCTTACACATATACTAAATTTTAAAGTTAGTCATTTTATCTTATGAATATCCTGATACAAGCGGTAAATGTTTGGATGAATATATAGGCTTCAAGGAAAAGAGTTGGACCATGTTGTCAAGGAAATACAACTGTTTTCATCTTCCGTTTCAAGGTCTGAATATGAGAGGCATAAGAAAAAAATAGAGGATATTCAGACTGCGTGATAGTTTGGTCTCTAAATATATTGTGACTCACAAACCGTTCTAAGTAACAATTTGAGAGCGACATCTATATCTAAATGAGTGAATGTGAAAAATTGGGTATGATACATATAAACCAAATAATAATGGACAATTTAGAAAAGTAAGACTTATCACATGACACTCAAAATACAAATTCGTGTAACGTAGGGAAAATCAGTGTTCACATTTTAAAAAAATATAGTACTCTCTCCGTCTCAAACTTATCGCTGCTTATTTTCGTTTAGATTGTCTCATATTTATTGTTACTTGGCGTCTCATACTTATTATTACTTATCCAAAATGTTCACTTTTCTCTCTCCTATGCACTCACAACAACTATCCACTAACTTATTTTTCCTCTCCTACCGACTCACAATATTCACTTTTCCAACATGTTTTCTTAATCCCCGTGCACTCCCATTTGGTAGCAATAAGTATGGGACGGAGGGAGTATCCACTAACTTATTTTTTCACTCTTACTCATTCACATTACTTATTTTTTCAACATATTTTCTTAATTTTCGTGCACTCACTTTTAATAGCAATAAGTTTGAGACGGATGGAGTACTTCTTAATTTAAACAGCCAAAAAACATAGAGAAAACTCTTTACCTAAAAAAAAGTAGAAGAAATAAATAAAAACAAAAATCAACAACAAAATTTTAAAAAAGTACAAGAAATAAACAAAAACAAAAATCAACCACAAAATAGAAGAATAGTACCCGTGCGGAGCACGGGTTGAGACCTAGTATATGTAACAATTGTTTATACTAATGAATGTATTAGTATGATAGTTTTTTTTTTTTTTTTTTTTGACCTTCAACTTTTCCCCCGCTAATGTTTTACTCGTCAGCAAATGTAACACTTACAATAAAGAAATGTAACTTTTTTTTTTCAAAAATATAATCATAATTTTGCAGAAAATGTTTTTTTTTCTCAATTGTAACAATTTCAATTATGAAATGTTACCTTTCTTTTTGAGAAGTAGCAGTTTTTATTGTGAAATGTAACCATAGGTTTGCACAAAAGAGATTGAGAACAACATAAGATTTACCACAAATACTACTGTTGCATTTTATTGTTAAAAAAAATGTTACATTCATTTGTGGAAAAAATTTATTGGTAAAATACTTAATGATTTATCAATTACATAATGTTGAATGTAACGATTGAAATCGTGTAATGTAACATAGTAGTTTTGCAAAAATTAAAAAAATTGAAATAGAATGATAGTTTTTTTTTTTTTGGAAAAAGGGCACCAAAAATTACCCAATTTTACACTTTTTGTGGATTTGATCACCAAACTTATTTTTGTTGCAATCAACACATCCAACTCATTTTTTTTTTTTTTTTTGCATCCATAGTCATTATCACTAACTCCGTCAGTTTTTTTCGTTAAATGGTCATGTAGCATGCATGTGACTGAATTTTAAGGGCAAAAGTGGAAACTCAATGCAAACTGGAGCAAAATAAACTTTCGGGGTTCTATGTGTATAATGAAAAACTAAAAGGCAAGCTAAATAATTTAAAAAAGATTATTTTGTTAGAAATAAAGTGCAAGGACTTCAAACAGAAAAAATCAAACCCACACGCCGGCACCATCCTTCCCCTTCAGATCTTCCCTTTTAGTAACCAAAAAAAAAAAAACCAGCATTTTTTTTCTTTCATTTTTGTCAATTTTTTCTCCCTCTGCCAAACACAAGCACCATTTTAGTACTAGAAACCAGATCTGGGTTTTGATTTTTAAATTTCTTTGATTTCAGTTTCTTCATTTCCAATCTTAAGTATATGTTTCCTATAATTGAAATATTAATACAAAAATGAAACTCATTCAAGGTAATCAGGAATGTCAAAATTAGAAGGAAAAAAAAGTGAATAAATTGTTCCCCAATAATCGTGAGACGAATATGAGTTTGGGGGTGAGGATGGTGTATCTTTGCAGCTACCCTCTCTTGATTTTGTTTATGGTCAGTGGTGGTGGTGTGGTGTGTTTGGTTGTGGTATGTTGGTTCTGGTCTGTTGAAGACGAAGAGAACATTTACTCTATTTTCCTCTTTTTTTTTTTCTTTTTTTTTTTTTTAGAGAAAGTAACAATTTTAATGCAACCGATTATATATAAAAATTCTTACTCTTTTATTTTAAAGAAAAAAGTAACATTTACTCTATAAAAGCTGTTACATTCATCTCTATAACAAATCATATCATATATATATACTCTGTTATATTTCAATTATTATTTTTTCTAACAAAAAAAAGCTACTCTTTATATTCCAGAGTATATGCCCACCTTTCTTTTTTAGTCTGTTCAGAGTATATGTCCACCTTTCCTTTTTAGTCTGTCCAGAGTATATATCCACTACCTAAAATTACAAAAGAATCTATACTATTGTTCACACTCATTCTCCCTCCTACTTTAATTTTATACTCACAAGTCACAACACATCAACACCAATTAACATACTATTCCATACCCCGTATTCTCTCTGCTACCTTATTTTTCATACTTACAACACTCGCATCACTTCCACCACTTTTTAATTTGCATGCAAATGAGAGGGTAAACATATTCTATGAGATGGAGGTAGTATCAAACTATTTAATTTTTTCTGCAAAACGATTTTTACATTTTACTATAAAATGGTTACTTTTTCAAGACTTCACTGTCACATTTTTCATAAAAAGTTTGACATTTCAGACGACGAACAGTTCAGTTTTTATTTGTTAAAAAATATGATTTTAAAAAATTAATTAACAATCATATCATGATCTATCTAGTTTGATTCGTCTCGTCGATACGAACACAACGGTGTTTTCGATATTTATTTTCGACTTCAAAATCTTAAAATATTACATTTCAAAATTAGTTGAGGTTTTTTTAAAGAGCCGCATGGCAGGCACTGGAAGGCGGGAAAGTTGGCGCGGGCGCGGATCGTAGCTGGGCGGGCGGGTATACCCATGTGAAAATCCTTCCCACCCAAATTTTTGCCTTCTAAAAGTTACTCCCTCCGTCCCAGAGTAAGAGCCCTACCCCCAAATCTCACGCTTATTAAGAAAAGTGCTTAGAGATGAATAAACAATTGCAAATGAGTAGAAATTAGAAGAGAGAGTGTAAAATTACATTCTACTCCTATAGGCCAAGACACACGAAGAGGGTTTTTTCTGTAAATATATCAATTTTATAATGGCATATGTATAAAAGACACTATTCAAATTTTGCCATTTTAGGAATATGACTCTTACTCTGTGACGGACTAAAAAGGAAAATAAGACTCTTACTCTGGGACGGAGGGAGTACAAATATGGTAAGAATTTTGAATGCAAATAGAGCTATTACCATATTTAATCAAATTTCCAGTCGGCAATATATAGTCATATACTCCCTCCTCCGTTGAAACATTCATTTTGAAGTTGGAAAATTAAGGATATAATATTATATTAAGCAAATTTTTTTAGGAAAAACTCGTTTTACACGCGTTTTAGTGTAAAACGTGTTTTTCCTATGCGGAGCGACATTTTTGTAGATAAGCGAAACGTTACTTAAAAGACGCGGTGGCATTGCTGTAAATAACTGGAACTTATAAAACTCATCAGACACTTTTTAACACTACATGAGGCATTTTGCAATACTACCTGAGGCGCTTTTTAATACTAGGGCAGACACTTGTTTTAGAACTTAGAAAAACTCGTCAGACACTTACAAAAACTCACCAGACACTTTTTTAACTGTAGGAGACACTTTGCAATACTACAGGAGGCACTTTTTAGTATTAGGGCAGGCACTTGTTTTGAAAATTTAAAAAACCTACCAAACACTTGTTGACAATGGAAGAGGCATTTTTCAATAATTCAAGAGGCACTTTGTAATAGTAAGACAAGCAGTCTTAAAACTACCACTAAAAGTGCCTATTTGAATGTATAAACGTGTCTGCTTGAATATTTATAAGTGTAATATTACAATAGATACTTTGTAATATTAGAGAAGACATATGATAATATTAGAGAAGGCAATTGGGAAAAACACGATTTTTCCTTAGCTTAGTGTAAAACGCGTTTTTCACAAGAACGACTCTATATTAAGTTAAGAATGAAATGTGGTGAGGAAGAGAGAGAATTTGTGGGGAATGAAAGACAATGCGTGGAGAATAATGAGTGGTTGGGAGGAAGAGAGAGAATGAGTGGAAGATTATAAAAGTAATTAAAAACTTCCATTTTTAGATTGTTGCAACTTAAGTGAAATGCTCTAAATAGCAAAATGTTTCAACTTATTTGGAATAAAGGGAGTATAGCGATAAGTAACTTCTCAAATTATGGATAAGTAACTCCTCAAATTATGGATGGGTATTTATGTATATTCAAAAAAGTTGTAGTGGATAAGCATTTGTTGTAGTGACAATAGTCCCAATTATGACAATCCCTAAAGTACTTCTAAATTCTAATTAAGCTCGTGATTAAATTACCAAATTGACTCTAGCTAGTTAGCTACTCCCTCTGTCCCTAAATGAGTGTCTACTTTCAAGAAATCTTTGTCGCTAAATGAGTGTCTTTTTTTAACATAACTTTTTTCCTAAACGTTTTTTTTCGATTTTTTTTTTCCACCGGTTTCTTTATACGTGCAAAACTAAAGGTTTGGAAAAGAGATTAAAAGATTATATATGAATTATTGTTACCAAATTGTTCAAAAAGTTGCGATTTTCTGTGTCCCTTAAAATGAAATTTGGATACTCGTATTTTGGGCTGGCCCAATAAGGAGATGCGAAGGAGTCCTTTCTCTTAGTTTTGGGCAAATAGAGGCCCAAATATAAAAACAAATGTCGTCGAGGCCCAATAGACTTACGTCAGGACCGCTAAATTATTTCAGTTAGGGCTCAGAATTGGTCTCCATTCTCTCTCACACACGAACACACACTCGTGCACAGTGTTTGCATTGCAGGCAGTTGTTCAGCTCAGCGACGATGCTTACAGGTGATATACCTCCTAATCAGACCATTTACATCAAGAATCTCAACGACAAGGTTAAGAAAGAAGGTAATTTTTGATCTTTCAATAAGTTTTATCATCCTTTTTGCCGGCTACAATTTCAATCACTGTCGATGCCTTGTGAGTTTGGGATTCGATAATTTTATGTTGATTTCATTTTGTAGTATCATTAGGTTTCTTTCTTTCTTGAACTGGGCATTGCTGTTTAAGGAATTTGCAGAATTAGGTTTTAGTTTTCTGAGTGACTGTAGGGAACACGGAGTGGTTTTGGACGTTTTGTTCTAGATAAATGTGTCAACTAATGATTATAGATGTATGAAACCACTAATTATGAAATGGGGTTAATGGGGTATGGAATTTTGTAGCATAGCTCAGCCGAACCCCAATTCTATAGCTTGGAACTGGAGTTGTGTTTTTGATACCAATTCGAGTATTTGGATCATGAAAATGGATGTCGAAGTTTCAATGGACTCAGAATAATGTACTGCCACCGTCCCCAAATACTTGTTGTTTAAGGAGTTAAAATTTGTCCCAAAATACTTGTTGTTTCGCCATTATCTAGTAATCTAGCCCGGTATGAAAGGTCAGGGGTTCAATCCCCCACCCAATGCACTATCAAGTGCACTCTTGTAATAGCTTAAGGCATACTCCCTCCGTTTCATGTGGATTGAGACTTATTTCCCTTTTCGTCCGTTTCACCTCAATTGAGACTACCCAAAATGGCAAACTTTTTAATATTTTATATTCAACCAACCCCACCCATTTAACCCCACTAATTCTCTCTCTTCATTTTCCACCACTCATTTTATCCAACCAACACTACTATTTACCCCACTCATTCTCTCTCTTCCTTTTCCACCACACATTCACTAGTTTCTCTTAATTATTGTGCCCATTTTTTAAGTCTCAATTCACATGAAACGGAGGGAGTATATTAATAAAAAAAAAAAAAAAAAAGAAGAAAGTACTCTTTACCGTTGTTTGCCAATTATACACTCATTTATGATTATAAAACTATGATAGCAAACGCGTTTAATCACCTAGGTAATTGAGATATTTAAAGGGTAATTTGGCTTATTGTATATGTATTGATTGCATTTCTTAATACGTGTGGAAAAAAAGCAACAAGTACATTGATAGAACGAATTCCATATGAATAGTAAATAGTATAAATTCCATGTGGAGGGGTATTAAAATTCAGATATGAATCTAAAGTTGGAAGTGGGTTGCAAGAGCTAACTAAACAGTAGAATATTGATTCTATGAAAATGAAATCCCTTGAATTTATTTCTATTGAATTAACCACTAGAACATTGGCTCTATTGAAATGAAATCCTTGGCTTCAAATTTTGTTGAAATAATTTCTTATTGAATTCTATTTCAATGTCTCTGTAAAGCAATAAGTGAAGTATTCCAGTACACCAAGTCACGTTTGCATGGAATCACCAAAGAGAATGTTACTATTGTATTAGTTTAGGTAGATAATCTTTGTATTATTTGAAGTTATCTAGTTTCCTTTAATTAAGTATTTTCTATTTGTATAGAATTATTGCATAGGACTCTAGGGTGGATTATATAAACAAAGTATGAATACAGCAAGACTCTTAAGTTGGGTCTTCTCATTCTCTCAGCCGTGCATTGCCTAGGTTCCTTCTTCATCACCATATCTCTTCTAATGCTTTCTTTTTCTTATTTCTTATGAATTATCTTTGTCCTTTATGGTATCAGAGCCACCGATCTATGGTGGCCTGACTTCCGCTGCTTCTACATGGGACACGTGCAGGCCCAACGGCCCACGATTCTGCTCCGCGCCACCCGATTAACAAGTCCACGTTGTAAGCCTTGGCAAAGCCCGGCTACACGTGAGGGGGCGTGTAAGAGACAATTATCCCACATCTTCTAAAGAGAGAAATATGGACCGGTATATAGACTTGAGGAGTTACTCCCCTCATCACCAATTGGTTTTAAGGTGGAACCTCCAACATAGTCCATTGCCGGCCAGTCCAGCCCATGCTAACACTCGGGCCTCTCGCTTCTTCTTACCCCATCTCTAATTCTTTATGGTATCAGAGCCATCGATCCATGGTGGCCTGATTTTCGCTTCCGCTGTTCTTCTTTATTCTACACTAATTTCTTATTTTTAAAATTAATTTTGTTTTCTTAAATGAAATTATTTTTTTCTCTTTATTAAGTCAATGGATGATTTTTGGTATGACCCCGTATGTTTTGATACGTTACCATCATCCTACGAAATTTGTCAGTTATGTAACGGTCTTGGTCATACCGCAAGAGATTGCTTGCATTGTTTTGAACCAAATAATACCGTTCATGCTGCTCCTTCTTTTTCTTTATCGAGCTGGTTATATCCAGAACAAAATGAATCCTTCGATTCAAATGATTGTTCATCCGACGTAGAAGAATCATTAACTGATTTTAATGAGTCATCTCCTTCTCTTCTCTGTGCTACCGAAAATTGGTATATTAATGATCTCCTCGACCAACTTTCTTGTCTTCGAAAACTCTCTTCTCAATCTTTGAAAAATTATTTTTCTGAAGTGAAATCGATTTCCTATGCTCTTACACGAGCCGGTAGTCCAATCTCCGAAATCGATCTTATTGATTTTCTTGTTGATGGACTTGATCCATTATTTGACAAATTTGCCAAATATTATCATTTTCGAAAACCACAAATCTCTTTAGATTTTCTTTTTGATTACCTTGTTGATGAGGAATATCGGTGTCGAAAAACATCTCCCTTATTGCTCCCAGACCAGACTGCCTCGTTACAAGTTGGGCTAGATCCTCATGCCCAGTCCGTTTCTACTACAGGCTCATGTTATGATTCTCTTGATAAGCAACACACTGGCCTTCCTTCTGCACCTAGGCTTATTGCACCTGCTAGCCCAGCTCTTTCTCATTCAGGCCTATCCTTGTCTCATCAAACTGGACTGACTGTCCAGTCCATTATTGCTCCCGGACCAGCAATCGTCTCCCCTTCCATTGGGGCTTGTCCTCCTAGCCCAGAATTTGATGAACCCATTCTCCAGATTGGGTCAACTCATTCTCTCCCAGAGCCTACTGTTAACCACTTATTCCAGCCCACTTCTCTGTTGCCCATGGAATTGGGCTCCAATATAGGCCCCTTGATCCAATCTTATAGGGGGGGTGTTAGAGACAATTATCCCACATCGGGAATTAACTAGCTAAGCATTGACTATATAAAGATCCAGGGTCACTCCTCCCATAGCCAATTGGTTTTGGGATGGAACCTCAGACTTTATCAGTCTCTACATGGACTCTTATTGTTTTAACGTATATTGTAGAT
Source organism: Campanula takesimana (assembly GCA_026119855.1). Lineage (NCBI taxonomy): Eukaryota > Viridiplantae > Streptophyta > Magnoliopsida > Asterales > Campanulaceae > Campanula > Campanula takesimana. The sequence continues at coordinate 365,858 of JAOWBW010000687.1, forward strand.
GGTGGGTCCCACAGCTTGTTCTTTCTAACATAGCTAAGAAAATAAGTCACAAATCAAATTCAAATTTGTCTTTTTGGGTTTTCCATAGCTTATGTGGCTTGTTAAGCGAAAGGGTTGTTTTTTTGGATTAGGATAATAAATCCGTGATGGAAATGTCCTTGAGTGAAGTATAGATAAATTGGATCATTCCATGATGAAGTATCAAGCGAACTAGAAATACCTTTAGAGGCACATGTGAAGTAGTTGACATGAAAATAAAAACATGTGATGTGAGGTAGGAGAAGAAGGGCGCAAATCCAAGTTTAGTGGAAGGTCAACTAATTACCCTATTATGTTGGTTAAGACAATGGAAATGGATTGTTCTAATATGTTACTCGATGATACAGTTAAGGAAATAGCAATAACTATCATCTCCTTTATGTATGATGATCATGCCAAAAAATGTTTCGGCCTACAAGTTTCACCATAATTCTACTTTGGGTTTTGGACTTTAAATATCCCACATAAGGTCCACAAGTAACATTGTGACCCAAGCAAAGTTTTAGCCCTAACGGTTCGTTGAAAATCTAACTAGAATGTTTACAGTCTAAAACTTGATTTGCAATCATATATAGTCTCTTTACTAAAAACAAGAATTACCTTTTTCTTTGGTCGGAAGGTCAATGCTTTAAATGACCTATTTATGTTGGCTCATCGGCTGACTTTGTATTTGTTTGTTCTAATTGAAATCTGCTACTACCTCTGTACCAAAGGAATGTCCAAAAAAAAAAAAAAAAAAAATTGCTCTTGATCAAGAGCAAATTTGAAAACTTTTGGACATTCATTTTCGGACGGAGGGAGTATTACTCAATTCCCGCTTATCAGAGAAATGGTCACCCTACTGCGGCTTGAACCATATTTCCCCCTTTTCTTAACAGAATTGAAGAGGTCCCTTTATGCATTATTCTCTCAGTATGGAAGGATATTGGACATTGTTGCCTTGAAGACAACCAAGCTTCGAGGACAGGCATGGGTTGTATTCAGTGAAGTGACTACTGCTTCTAATGCAGTTCGCCAGATGCAGAACTTTCCGTTTTATGATAAGCCTATGGTAGGTTTTATAAAAATAGTACTGAGTACCTTCTATCTTCAACTTGTGATTAAAATAAAAATAAACCTGCTAATATATGCATATTGTATGCATGCATAACAGTAGCACATATATGCTTTAGCTTTGTAAACCCAGTAAAGTTTGCAATTGTTGATGTTCTTACAATAATTTCCATGACCAAATTGGACACTTGATTAAGCTATTCCTCGTGAATCTTTTTAGAATGTGAAATAACTTGTGCCTGAGTGATGTTTTTTATTTCAAATTGTTCCTTATTTACTTCCGATGCCCCAAAATTTTATTATTCCAGATCTTGTGGTGTTTTTTCCATGATATATTAAGATTAGTCAACTATCCTACTTTGGGAAGTTCATCTCAGTTTAGTGTCCGTGAATCACTTTTACTAATCTTTACTTCCTGCTCAGAGTTGTTGTTGCTATGACTCAAAAACATCTTGAGCTCAGAAAGAGGAGGTAGCTATGGTCTATTTACAGTCTTTTGTGGGATGCATAATTTTCCTGCCTATAAGTGGCGGTATTATTTGTCTTCTACTTACAGTGTTGTACTCCCTCTTTCGTGAAATGAACTTCTCATTTGTCATTTTTCATTGTCCCAAAAATTTCTTCCAATTTCTACAATTTGGGCTTAAATGTGCATAAACGCAACATGGCTGGTGAAGCAAGTGTTTATATTCTTAAAAAGTTTAAATAGTCAAATGCGAAGATCATTTTGGGACGGAGGGAGCATTTGTTACAATGTTTATTATCTGTGTGATTTTCCTTTGTCTTCTTATTTACTTATGTGCCATGTAATGAAACATGTCAGTGAAGTGTGTATGGAGTGTGCATGATACTGAACTGTGACACAAAGCATAAATTGTTACAATGGCAGTGAATAATTATGATAGTACATTGTTCAGCAATGCATATACTAATCATATGTTGTTGTGCGATGCAGCGAATTCAATTTGCAAAAGGCAAGTCAGATTGTATCGCCAAAGCAGAAGGTAGCTTTGTCCCAAAAGACAAGAGACAAAAGCAAGATGAAAAATGTGAGTTGGTTCTTTTTGAAGTGTGATTTTTAATTGTGCTCCTTAAGATTTGCTTGTATTAGCAGTAATACTGCAGTCTGCAAACACAAGCAAAATTACTGCTTGTACAAGCAAGTAGAAAAAGGAGCAGTCACTGTAATTATGAGGTATTTTTGCCAGATTTCTGGGGTTTAGATTAGGTTCTATAAGTTTCCAAGGTACAATGCGACAGCGTGAGTATCATTTTCCATTTCCGTGAAATTGATTTTGAGACTGTTGGTGTGTGTATTTGGATAGTCCAACTAGTATAACTTGTGTCTTTTCACTTGCATATTTAAGATAATCTCTATAGTTTCCACTGCATGATCCACCAGAGTCTCAGAATCAATGGTGTTAAACCAGGGATCCGTACAAGCCTCACAAATGAATTGTTTTACTTGGAGATGTCTTTTAATGTCCATATTCGTGAAAATATTCCTCATAGATTACTTTTGTTTAGCGTGAATGATAGAATGGCTCATTCACCTTGATGAGTGTCAATTATTTTACATTATAGGACGCAATGTTTCGCTTTTTAGATTATACTCCCTCCGTCCCAAAATGATCTTCACGTTTGACTATTCAAACTTTTTAAGGATATGCACACTTGCTTCACTAGTCATGTTTGTTTTTGCAATTTTAAACCTAAAATGTAGAAATGTGAAGAACTTTTTGGGACAATGAGAAATGGCAAATGAGAAGATCATTTTGGGACAGAGGGAGTATTTCTTAAAATGAAATGCTCTTACTGATCTGTTTCTTCTCTCTGAGCTATTCTGTAAGGAGTTGTTAGTCTATGGTGCCAATATTTAATTGACATATTTTTGTGTGTCCAGCTGAGAAGAAGAGTTCACAGCAATCTGCCAATGGTGTAAGATTTGAAAGTAACGGAGGCACACCTGTAAGTTAACTGCTTTCATATCATAGATTGCTGAGTCAAGTCAGTGTGTTCAATTCCCGGTGCAGTTTTGACTAATCTACCAAGTCCTTGCAGGCTTCAAGTCATCACGGAAAACCAGGCGCACAGGATTCAACAACAGCACCAAACAACATACTCTTTCTCCAGAATCTGCCTTACAATACAACATCTCTGATGCTGCAAAAACTGTTTGAACAATATCCCGGTTTTAGGGAAGTTAGGATGATTGATGCAAAGCCAGGTATTGCATTTGTTGAATTCGAAGACGACATGCAGGCCTCAGTTGCAATGCAAGCCCTTCAAGATTTCAAAATCACGCCCCAGAATCCAATGGTCATCACATTTGCCAAGAAGTAAGAGGATTTCCTGTTTTTTTGTTCTGGTGTTACGGCTTAGTGTGAGTTTGCCTGAGGAATTGTAATATCAAGAATCATGTAGTGTAGCCTGTAGATTGTTTACGATGCTTATTGCTATATTCAAGAAGATGATTTTGCGCATTTCTCAGTTTCATATGCCAACGCATTATGCAATGATCTTGAGACTCAAATGCTTGGCCTACGGCTTCATTCGATAGGACAACTTAGTAGGGTTATCTTGACAAGAACTGAATGTAATGAGTTCCGGGTTTTGTTTGTTTTGGCCTACTCTCAAGTAACCTGACATTTATCTTCCAAACTTATATGTAATGCACTCTCTTCCCGGAAAGATAGTCCTCTTGTAGTATATCCAAGTCTTATTTCTTGAATCATTGGGCACAAGATCCTTGGAAAAACTTGCTCAGACAAGTCTTAATTATTATTTTTAGAAAGTTGGTACCATTTAAAGAAAATTCGATCAGATTACAACCCCTAATGAGTTATTACAAATCAATTTCCCTATCTATTACAAACCCCTATGGAGTCTATTATAGAACATGATACTACCTAGTCTATTACAAATAGCTAGCCAATTACAAATAGACCCAGGGATACAACTTGAGCCCAATGGGCGATAAGGGTTCCCCACGCCTCGCTAAGGGAGGACCTTCACACACTCACACATACCGCTAGGCCAAAAGGCCTTTGGTCTCAGACAAGTCTTATGTGAGTTCAAATGTTGTATATTTTTTCTATCATTAGTGATCCTACGGTCATCATGATTCGTTAAGACCGATCATCATATCATGCTGACATGGATGATGTTTAAACGATTGGATCACTAGTGTTAGATACAGAAAAAGTGTATAGGCTATTTAAATTGTCTAATGCCATGTATCTCCAAGTCTATCTAGATCATGGCATAAGACTTGTCTACGAGGCAATCTTCAGCCTTCTCCAGCTCTCTTTCCAAACGAACGTCCAGGTATGTGATACATGAGCAGTCATTACAAAGAGTTGTCGTGCTTTTCTTTTGGGGTCTATTGGGGTGCAGATGATTGAGAGACACTAGCATATGGGAAAAGAATGTCGGATAATCCCTATGTATGCCTCACTTTAGTAAGATTTTCTTCTTGTTATGCATCTGAAATCATGGGGGAGTGGATAAAGATCGAAGCAAAATGTTAGATGGCGCCATCTTTAGTGTTTGCAAGAAAATTACTCTTGGAAATGAGAAGATTTCTTATAATGAAGAAGCGGTATCTGATGGGGGATGGTGTGATTGCAAAGATCAGATCGATCATAAGTGCTTACGACCTTGTTATGGTGGGTACGCGTCACGCAAAATCTCAGATCTTATGTCAGCTTAACGAGTGGAATGAGCGTGGAGAGTCAGGCCGGATGGAGAATTTGTTAAATCTGAGGTCTATGTGCAGAGTCGAATTTATGGAGTTTTATAAAGTGTAACTGGTGTAATAAAATATGAAAATCATTGTCACACTTCTTGATTCTCGATAAACGCAATACACGTGTTATCAAATGTAATTCATCTACCAAAAAAATCCGACTTTTGTCAAATCAGACTGCACAGACTCCAGATCATCAGAGTTTCTTGCTTCCTCTCATTCTGATGGAAAAATAAGATATACTGTTTCAGCAATCAAACGCTAACATTTATAACATTGTTTATTTGCCAAATATCCGATGAAACATAAACTTGTATCTAACTTCCACTCTTAAATATCACATCATATTCATATTGAGTTTGCCAAACAATAATTGATGTGTTTCTAGAACTCAAAGGCACCTAGCCCTGTGTTTTGCACTCACTTGAGATAGATGGGCCTCGAGTTCGAGTCACCTAAAGGGGAGGGGGTGGGGGAAGAATATGTAGAGGGGGGGGGGGGGGGGAGGAGTACTATCAAGAATTTTCAATCATTCAAAAATTAAAATCCTTTCAGATAGATTGAAGCTAAGAAACTGAATGTATGAAAAAAAATAAAATCGTGAGAGAGTCTCACACATGAGACGGGTCTCAGAGAGAGTAAATTGTTTGCTCCCCTATGGGTGAGGCGGGGAAAGCCCAAACCTTTCTCATCGAGACCCATCTCATGTGTGACACCCTCTCACACAAATATTTTGCTGTACAAAAGGGTCAAAATGCCCAGAAGCTGCTAAGTTTGCCTTCCAGCATACCTGTACACTGTCAAGTAGCTCCAATGTGTAGCTTTAAGTTGTAAGGAATATTAAGGAAAAATATGTCTATGTGTCTGTAAGAGAGAGAGAGAGAGAGAGAGAGAGAGAGAGATTTCCGCAGAGTATACCTTGAATTTTTCTGCAGAAATTCACTAATCAGATTTTCATCAAGGAGTGAAGATGTCCATATAATCACCAAAAAAATAAAAAAATAGAGAAAAAAATAAAAATCAGGTTTCTATTCATAGAAATGTAACAAAACTGTGTACAATTCAAAGTTGCTATCACTATCAGCCATTGGTATTTTTAAGGTGTGGTACATAAATTTTAACCAACAACCTTCCCATATCTGTTGTTTGTCCATACATCTGTACATACTTTCTCATTTGCATTCTCAAACCTTTTTCTTCCATTTTCTTTTTCTTTTCCATTTTCCTTTGTTTTCCTCTCCTCTTTCCCCTTCATTACAGAACAGCGTAGAATAGTTGTCTGCTACACGGAAAATGGCGCCTTATCTTCCAAAAAGATCATCATCTAAAGGAATTGTACCCGGAAGGAATGATGATGAATTATTAGTTTGCCAATATGTACATATGATCAACTCCCTCGGCTACTTTTGGTATGGCGGTGATCCTTTTGCCTTCAGCTTACCCACTCTCTTAATCCAGTTTTCCGCCATTTTTATCCTCTGCAGAACCATCTACTTCTTCATCAAACCCTTTCAACAAGGTGCCATCAGTGCTCAACTTCTTGTAAGCCCCCCCCCCCCCCCCCCCCCCCCCCCCTCATAATATAAGTTCCTGCCACATATATATGTATGTATATATATATTAATTCCAGACTCTTATTTTTTCTTACGTGTTTTTTTTTTCCAGGCTGGTATGGTAATAGTGGGTCTTATATTTACTCATCCGAATCTGAGGCTGCAATTGTTTCCACCAGGAGGCAGAGTGATAATCGAAACTATTTCAAACGTGGGATTCGTTCTACACGTATTCAGATTAGGCGTCCAGATCGATCCTAGCTTATTAAGGAGGGCAGAAAAGAGCGCCATAATAATCGGGGTTGCAGCTTTCTTGCTACCTCACATTCTTTGCTTCGGGTTACTCAAGATCTTACCTTCTCTAATAACAGTAGATCTCAAAATGATGGAAACCCTTCCATACGTCGTTACATTATCTGCATTGGCCACATTACCAGTCATTACAAGCGTTCTTTCAGATCTGAAAATCCTAAATTCAGATGTAGGTCGCTTAGCCTCCACTGTATCTATGGTTACTGATGTCTGCAATATTGTAACTACGGGTCTGATGGCTCCAATTGCAGTATCGATAAAGCTATCGAAGTGGGGCCCATTTCTCAGTACTCTCGCTTCCACTGCTATTCTTTCCCTCAATCTGATTATACTCAGACCGTTGGTTGTACGATTTGCCAAGAACACACCCGAAGGTCATCCGATGAAGGAGAATCATATCATGACCATTATTGTGATGCTTCTGGTTTGCGGGTTTTGTTCAGAATGTCTTGGTCAGAATGCAGCTTTCGGGGCGTTTCTTTTAGGGATAGGGGTACCTGACGGACCGTTATTAGGGGCATCTTTGGTACAAAAAATTGATATATTGCCTACCGGGATATTCCTTCCTGCAAAGTTTGCACTCGCCGGGATGCTTGTCGATTTTTCTTCCATCGTAGGGACTAGCACTGGTCCATCTTTGCTGATTGTCGAGCTTGTCATTTTACTTGCGCATTTGGGGAAGTTCTTAGGTGCATTCGGTTTCGCAGTCTATTACAGAGTCTCTCTCTGGGACGCCGTTTATTTTTCTTCAATCTTGTGCTGCAAAGGCATTATCGACGTCAGCGCCTTCATGTTCATGCATAATAACTTGGTACGTAAACAGAGTTTTTCCTATTGATATTCTTGACCATTTACGGAAATGAACCGAATTTATCTTGTTTTGCAGGCTATAACGGACCAAGAATACTCGCTTTTGGTACTAAACATGTTGATTATAACGGGTGGGATCCGATTTCTCGTGGCCCGACTTTACGATCCATCGGGAAGGTACTTTGCTTATATGAAAAACAGCATCTTGCAATCTCAACCTGACGGGAGTCTTCGCGTGTTGGTTTGTATCCACAATGAAGACAATGTCTCCTCCATTATAAACCTCCTCCAAGTCTCGAACCCAACAAGGGTCCGTCCTGTCACTGTCTTCACCCTAAACCTAATGGAGCTCACCGGACGGGCTACCGCCGTACTCGCTCCGAATTTCGGTGGGAACGGTAATTTGGGCTTGTCTTCGCAAATCGTGAAAGTCTTCACGTATTTCTCGCAACGTAACCAAGGTTTTTGTACTGTACAACACTACACTGCAATAGCGCCCTACGAAAGCATGCACGACGATATATGCACCATTGCAGTTGACAAGAACGCGCACATTATCATCGTGCCGTTTCACCAGCAGTGGGCCATTGATGGACGGGTGGGAGCTAATTTGACTTCCATCCGGACGGTCAACTTAAACGTTATGGAAAAAGCGCCTTGCTCGGTCGGACTGCTTGTTGACCGGGGAAAATTGGGCAGCACTCATTCCGTTCTGACAGGGCCAAAGTCAACTTTCCGGCTATCACAACTCTTTATCGGCGGTTACGATGATCGAGAGGCACTTGCCCTCAGCAGCCGAATGATTGACCACCCCCACGTTAGCTTCACCCTCATCTGGCTCAGACCGTGGAAAGCTAAGAAACGGTCTCATAAAGATCTCGATGATTCTATCAACAAAGAGATGATAGAGAAATTCCGGTCAAATGCTCCGGGAAAAGAAAAGTTCATTTTCCGGGAAGAGTTTGCAAACGACGTGGTGGACACGACACGGGTGCTTCAGTCAATGGAGAGTGGTTGTGATATGTTTATAGTAGGGAGAGATCACGATCCCGCTTATTCTGAGGTTACATTTGGGCTTCGGGATTGGATGGTGTTCCCGGAGCTTGGGGTGATCGGGGACTTGTTAGTTAGTTCGGATAAACAAGTATCAGTTTTGGTGGTGCAACAGCAGCCGCCGCCGTCTGGTTTAGGTAAGTCCGGCAATCTCCGGCGGCCTTTTAGTTCTAGTTTAGTTATTGCCTCTAAGGTGCATCCGGTTAATGTGGAGACAGGTGATGATAAAGATAGTAACAGTCCAGGACCTACTGGTAGAGTAGTGTAGGAAAATTGAAATATAAAATGTACAGATATTAGCTACAACTTACAATTTTGTTTCAGTATGTATTGTTAGTTAATTTCAGTTTGAACATTTTTAGCCAGTTCAATTTGATAACAGAATGGTAGTACAAAATTAATATGCTTTCTCCTAGGCTAGTTCATTTCCAAGTCAACCTTAGCCCACTCACCCAATCCAGCACAGTAAATTAATACTGCCTTAGTTTGGCGCTTTCCATGTGAGTTTGATGTAAACAAAATGTTGACTTTCTGAAGATCATTGAAATCTTCCTTGCCAACTTCATCAGCAACCCTTTGAAGAATACTTAAAGAAGAGCATATATATATGCACACATATAAATATATATCATTTAATCTTTTTGATAACACCCATGAAATCGCTTGTTTTTATTTCCCATCTTCTCCTTTCTTCTGCTCATCAGATTACTCACACCCGTGCGTTATGCTCCTCACATGATCGCGATGCTCTTTTACCTTTATCTTTCGACATCAAACCTCCATTAAACTGGTCTTCCTCAGTTTCCTGCTGTTTCTGGGAAGGAATTGGTTGCGATACAAATGACCAAGTCACTCATTTATGGCTTCCCTCTAGAAACATCAAAGGACGCATCTTTCCATCTCTCACCAATCTCACCTTCCTCTCTCATCTTAATCTCTCCCACAATTTTCTCTCTGGCTCTCTCCCAGATGGATTTTTCATCTCCCTGACTCACCTTCAGGTCATTGATTTAAGCTATAATCATCTCTCTGGCCAGTTGACTGATTCCCTGCCTGCTACTGTTCAGACACTAGACTTGTCCAGCAACTACTTTGATGGTCCGATTCAAGCTTCATTTCTCTCGCCCGCTTTCAACTTGATGAGCTTCAACATCAGCAATAATACCTTCAGCGGCCCACTTCCGTTTTATATCTGCAGAAATTCACCCTTCATTTTGCTTCTTGATTTTTCCTTCAATCTGTTTACTGGCAAGATCTCACTAGGTTTAGGAGGGTGTTCCAAGCTAGAAGTATTGCGCGCTGGTTTCAATGATCTCACTGGACAGCTTCCAAGCGATATTTACAGCCTTGAATCGTTACTTGAGATCTCCTTCCCACTAAACAAGCTTTATGGACAGTTTGGTGAAGGCATTTCAAATCTAACCAGTCTCAGAATTATTGCAGTATATGGTAACCTCTTGTCTGGCTCGATCCCTCAAGAAATCGGGAGGCTCTCTGACTTGGAACAGTTACTTCTTCACAATAATGACCTGAGTGGTACCCTTCCTTTGACTCTGATGAATTGCACAAATCTCAGAACCCTGATTTCAAGGAACAACTCTTTAGTTGGTCAACTCTCGAGTTTCAATTTCTCAACGATCATCCACCTTGAAGCTATTGACCTTGGAAACAACAACTTTACAGGTACCTTGCCAGGAAGCCTTTTCTTGTGCAAGTCATTAAAGGCGATCAGGCTGTCCAGTAACCAGTTGACCGGAGAGATTTTACCTGACATACTTGAATTAAAACATCTCTCCTTCCTCTCACTTTCTAACAACAGCCTCACGAATTTCAAATTGGCAATCCAGGTCTTGATGAAACTCGAGAATCTCAAAACCGTCATCCTCTCCAAGAACTTCTACAATGAGAGAATGCCAGACGACCTAGGTAAAGAAGGATTTAGCAATATCCACGTGCTAGCTTTAGGTGGTTGCCAGCTTCGGGGTCAAATTCCAACTTGGTTAGGAACACTCCAGAAACTCGAGGTACTTGACCTATCAGTTAATCAAATTACAGGCTCCATTCCAGGATGGTTAGGGAATCTTCCAAACCTATTTTATCTAGACTTGTCAGAAAACAACCTTTGGGGAGAATTCACAAAAGAACTCACATCTCTTCCTCGACTAGCAACTACGCGAAAGGGCGTGGATCAGGCAGATAGTAGCACTGATTTAGAATTCCCAGTCTTCGTTCAGCCTTACAATGCTACATATTTGCAGTACAATAAGCTGACCTACTTGCCACCCGCAATATACTTGAGTAAAAACAGCTTCAGTGGCAATATCCCCATTGATATTGAGCGGTTGAAACTTATCCATATTCTTGATCTCAGCAACAACAATTTCTCAGGCACCATTCCAGACACCATATCAAGACTCACTGACCTGGAAAAGATTGACCTCTCAGGTAACCATCTTTCTGGTGAGATCCCAAACTCACTCAAGAATCTCCATTTTCTATCATATTTTAGCGTCGCAAATAACAATCTACGAGGCCTGATACCAACAGGGGGACAATTTGACACTTTTCCTAGCCAAAGTTTCGAAGGAAATCCGGGGTTGTGTGGTCCGTTGTTGCAGAGGTCTTTCATCTCTAAGTCAACCCCCGCAAATCCTTCAACTCACAAGAAAGGTATAAATGATAATATCATTCTTGAACTGATTATTGGGCTGGGATTTGGAGGTGGCTTGGCACTCACAGTGACCGTGTTATGGATATCTCAAGCAGGACAACGGCTGATGAACAGGATTGTTGATTATATTGTTAATTATTTCTTGTTTTAGGTTTGGGGTGGATCTGTACTTAATTATGATAATTTGTTTTGTATGTATTCTTCTTCTTGCAGGTTGGTTTGTCTTACAATACATGTGTGATTGTTTTTTCACATGTACAAGAATGTACAAATAAGTAAAACACAATCTTTAAAAGATTTGACACGTCAAAAACATTTCCATTCCCCTTGGAAACGAGACACCCCTCCCATTTTTTTTTCTGATTCCAGCACTTTTTAACGAGTCGAGATCTCCTGTACCACTCTTGTGTGCCACTCCATGTACCACTTCTAATCCAACCGTTAACATGTTTGGATAATATTAATATCATGTTAATCTCAATAAATGTTAGCCGTTAGATCACTTGTGGCACATGGAGTGGCACACAAAGTGGTAAAGAGGATTTGGGCTCCTTTTTAACACACAATTGAAAAAACAGACTCTTTGACAACCGAAGAAAAACTCTTCAGTTAGCTTACCAAAGATTACTAGATATCTGCAAAAAGTGAGTACCCTTTAGTGATTGGTGCAGAGGGCAAATCAATTTAACCAGGGATCGAGCATTTTACTTATTCTGCTGCGATCAAGTATAACAAGGGTGACAAACTGTTCATATTTATTTGTTTTAAGGATGCAAATGATAGATTGATTGGTGCTAAGAAATCTGCCGATAAGGTGGGATTACCAGTCGGGTTTAAAATAAACTAATCAATCTCAGTCCATCCAGCTCATCACAATGCTCATCAACTGAACATGGCTGGTTAGACAATAACGCAAACACCTAGAGTGCATTAAACAAATATGTTGGACCAAAAGCTAATTAAGCAACATCCCAATACGAAAACAAGCAAACATATGTAAGAAAATTACGAAATGATAGCACATGGATAAACTTTCAATGTGATTATTGAATTAAAAGAGATGAGAAAGAAAGTCACCTCAAAACTGAAGCAGCCATTGGGCATGGACTTCAAATGCATTTGTCTGCACAACCCTGAACAAAAAGAAAACATGGGTAAACTTACTTCTTCATAGGTCTCCTTTTCTGATCTTAAGAGAAGAACATCATTCAGTAGAAAATTCAACAATTCTTCAGCCTCCAACTCAGATAAATCAACTCAAGTAATCAAATCAAGCAACTACCCATTAAAAAGAACAAGGAAAAAACAACTCACGTTGTAATCGACAGCTGTTGAGGTAGTCAAGAAAGTCAAACCAGTGGGAAAGAAGTGACGGCAGAACTTGTAACCGTTCCTGAAAGAGTACGAAATACTCATTTACTTATTTTTGTGCATCTTTGTGATTCTGATTGGAACGAGCAACAGGGACTTCACCAACAGATCGCAGCAACTGTTTGAAAATTAAAGATTGGACTCGGCTGAAGAATTCTTTCGTATAGGCAAAAAGTTTGATGCATTAACTAACTGCCCCTAAGAAAGGAAAATACTTTACTGTATAGTAATATCTAGACTTGAACCAGCTCTTGTTACTCTGTAAAATCCCACTTTGAACCAGCTCTTACTCAAATCATCTAAGGCGTAATTGAAATTAATTTTTCTAATCAAATCACTAATGGAAACCATTTTTCACAAGCATACAAGTTGACCAACAATTGAATCGAGTTTCCAACAGAACTTGCATCTCTTCCTCGACTAGCAGTTACACAAAAGGGAATGGATCGGGTAGATAGTAGTACTAATTTAGAACTCCTAGTCTTCGTTCAACTTTACAATGCTACCCATATGCAGTACAATAAGTTGGCTTACTTGCCACCTGCTATATACTTGGGCAAAAACTTATTCAGTGGTAATATCCCCATTGAGATTGGGCAGTTGAAACTTATCCATGTTCTTGATCTCAGCAACAACAATTTCTCAGGCACCATATCAAGTCTCACTAACTTGGAAAAGATTGATCTCTCATGTAACCATCTTTCTGGTGTGATCCCAAATTCGCTCAAGAATCTTCATTTTCTGTCATCTTTTAGCGTTGCATACAATGAACTACAAGGTCCGATACCGACAGGAGGACAATTTGACACCTTTTCTATCGATAGTTTTGAAGGAAATCCAGGGTTGTGTGGTCCTTTGTTGCTGAGGCCTTGCAGTTTAAGTCAACCCCTAAAAATCCTTCAACACACAAGAAAGACATAAATGATAATATCATTCTTGAACTGATGATTGGGCTGGGATTCGGAGGTGGCTTGGCACTCGCAATAACCATGTTATGGATGTCTCAAACAGGACGCTGGCTGATGAACAGAGTAGTTGATTATCTTTTTATAAAATTCTTCTTTTAAATTTGGGGTGGATCTGTACTTAGTTTGTGGGAATACATGATTATATTTTGTCTGTGTTCTTTTTCTTGCAGGTTGGTTTGTTGCCTTACAATATCTGTGTTACTTCATTTTCACAATGGTGCAAAGAATGAACAAATAAGTAAAATCTATCCATCTCCCTTGGAAACAAAACACCCTTCCCATGTTTACTGATTCCAGCAGTTTTTACCACACATTCGTAAAACCAGACCCTTTAACAACTGAAGAAAAATTTGATTTTCAGTTAGCGGACCAAAGGTCAATAGACATCTGCAAGAAAAGCCAATGTCCCATTAGAATTCAACCAGGGATCGACCATTTCACATATGCTGCTGCGATCAAGTATAACAAGGGTGACAAACCAATCATATTTTCAACCCTTAATGAACGACGCAAAAGATAGATTGATTGGTGCAAAGAAGGCTGCCGATAAGATGGGATTACCAAATAAAAGCAACTTTTCCACCAGTCCATCCCACTGCTCATCACCTGAACATGCTTAGACAATAATATAAACACCTAGAGTTCATTAAACTAAAGAGCTCGCTGATAGTCTAATACAAACACCAAACTTAAGGGCTCCAAGTACTTGTATGTTTTGGACCATTACCTTTCTCTTTATCATCCAAAATTCCAATGATAAAACACGCAAACATAGAAGAAAGTTACATTACAATAGCATATGCATAAACTTACTTCTTCATAGGTCTCCTCTTTGGCTCTTGACAGAACAAGAAAAGCGCTGATCAACACTTCGTTTGCTCCATACAGTAGAAACTCCAACTACTCTTCCGCCTCCGACTAAACAACAAATAAAATGTCTACTCCCATTATAATCAGACAGCAGTATTAGAATTTAACTAAACTTGCTCGTATAATATTGGTTGATCGTGGATCGATGAAGGGCAACATTCATATATCTGCAAGCAAATATACATACAGCATTGGAGTACTATTCTTAGGAGGCGAAGATGGCAGGGAAGCATTAGCTTATGGTTCCCGGATGGCTAAACACTCCAATATAGCCTTAACAGTGGTTCATTTCGTCAACTCCAACGTAAATGAATGTGAAGCCAATGTAGTAGAGCAAGATCTGGAATTGATTGCAGCATTTAAACTCGAGCATAGAAAATGTTTTTGACCTAATTTTGGTTGGAAGACGCCATTCGGTAAGATCCACATTGTCAGAGGGATTGACAGAATGGAATGAGTTCCCGGAGCTAGGGGTTATCGGAGACATGTTAACGTTTTCGGATTCATATTGTAAAGTATCAGTGTTAGTGATACAATATACATTTTTGGCCAAAAAATGTATATTGTAGATCAAGATACTTTGGATAGTCCTAAGTTCCTTAACGAAGATTCAGAGGTTAAGGGGACCCTGTCAACTGTTAAAGTGTGGCCGATTCCATAGTTGACAATATACATTTTTTGGCTCTTTTTTTTTTTTTTTTTTTTTTTT
The DNA here is from genome assembly GCA_026119855.1 of Campanula takesimana. Lineage (NCBI taxonomy): Eukaryota > Viridiplantae > Streptophyta > Magnoliopsida > Asterales > Campanulaceae > Campanula > Campanula takesimana. The sequence goes on from JAOWBW010000687.1 coordinate 381,015, forward strand.
TTTTTTGCGTATGTTCATTAAAAAAAAAAGTATTACTAACAATCTTGAAGATTCAGAGTTTTCAAGATTGTTTTTCAAGTGATGCAGTGCAATATTATTCCTATTAACCTGATTTTACAGAGCTTTGTGCGAAGAAGAAGGCTGCTGCGAAGGACACCTGCAGTGGTTGACTTCACAGTGGAGTCAAATACGTGAAAAAGGTAATTAGAATAAATCTTGCAGAATAAATTTCCTAAAGTTTATGTACAGAACATAAGCAATCTTGAGAAGATTATCAACAATCATGTTGATCAGCAAACGTCCTGTTTCAGACATCCATAACATGGTTACTGTGAGTGCCAAGCTACCTCCAAATCCAACCCCAATGAATAGTGCGAGAATGACATTATCGTTTATGACTTTTGCAGGCGCTGAAGGATTTGTAGGAACTGGCTTGGAAATGCAGGACCTCAGCAATAACGAACCACATAACTGGGGATTTCCTGCAAAGCTACGCTCAGAAAAGGTCTCAAACTGTCCCCCAGTTGGCACTGGACCTCGTAGATTGTTGTTTTCCACGCTAAAAGAGGACAGAAAATTGAGATTTTTGAGAGATACTGGGATAATACCAGAGAGATGGTTATTGGAGAGATCAAGCTTTACCAAGTTGGTCAAACGTGATATGGTGTTCGGAATGATGCCTGAGAAATGGTTGTTACTGAGATCAAGAACATGAATTCGCTTCAACTGCCCAATCTGTATGGGGATGTTACCACTGAAGTTGTTTCTTCCCAAGTATATAGCAGGTGGCAAGTAAGTCAGCTTATTGTATTCCAAATATGAAGAAGTACTGTATGGTTGAACTAAGACCGGGAATTCTATATCTGTAGTGTGATCTACATGATTCTTTTCCTTTTGTGTTGCCAGTCGAGGAAGAGATGCAAGTTCTTTAGGGAATCCACCCGAAAGGTTGTTTTCAGACAAGTCTAGATAAAAAAGGTTTGGAAGTTTCACTAACCATCCTGGAATAGAGCCTGTTATTTGGTTCACTGACAGGTCAAGTATCTCGAGTTTCTGGAGTGTTCCCAACCAAGTTGGAATTTGACCCCGGAAATTGCAACCTCCTAGAGCTAGCACCTGGATATTGCGAAATCCTCCTTTACCTATGTTATTCGAAATTCTTTCGTGGTAAAAGTTTTGGGAGAGAAGGACAGTTTTGAGATTCTCGAACCTCATCAAGATCCGAATTGCCACTCTAAAGTTTGTTAGGTTGTTATTAGAAAGCGAAAGGAAGGAAAGATGTTTTAACTCAAGCATGTCGGGCAAAATCTCTCCATTCAACTGGTTATGGGACAGCCTAATGGCCTTTAAGGCCTTGCACAAGAAAAGGCTTTCTGGCAAGGTACCGCTAAAACTATTTTGCCCAAGGTCAATAGCTTCAATGTGGACTAACATGGAGAAATTAAAACTCGAGAGCTGACCAACAAGGGAGTTATCCCTTCCAACCAGGGTCCTGAGATTTGTGCAATTCATCAGAGTCATGGGAAGAATGCCGCTCAGGTTGTTATTGTGAAGAAGTAACTGTTCCACACCCGAAAGCCTCCCAATATTCTGAGGGATGAAGCCAGTGAAGAAGTTACCATATAGTGAAAGAATTCTGAGGCTGGTGAGATTAGAAATGCCTTCATTAATTTGTCCAGAAAGCGTATTTCTTGGGAATGAGATTTCTTGTAATGATCCAAGGGTGTAGATATCACTTGGAAGCTGTCCGGTGAGACCATTAAAACCAGCACGCAAGACCTCTAGGTTGGAACACTTGCTGAAACCATCTGAAATCTTTCCATTAAACAGATTGAAGGAAAAATCAAGAAGCACGAGTAAGGGGGAAGTTTCGCAGATGGAAGTGGGAAGTGGGCCAGTGAAGGAGTTGTTGCTGATGTTGAGGCTCATTAAGTTGAAAGCAGGCGAGAAAAATGAAGCTTGTATTGGCCCTTCAAAGTGGTTGTTGGATAAGTCTAGAGTTTGGATAGTACAAGGAAGGGTATCAGGCAACTGGCCCGAGAGCTGATTATAGCTCAAGTCAATGACCTCAAGGCGATTCAAGGACGTGAAAATCCCATCTGGCAGAGGGCCAGATAGAAAATTGTGGGAGAGATTGATATGAGAGAGTGAGGTAAGATTGATGAGAGATGAGGAAATACCTCCACGGATGTTTCTAGAAGGAAGCCATAAACGAATGACTTGGTCATTCTTATCACAGCCAATTCCCTCCCAGTAGCAGCAGGAAACTGCAGAAGACCAATTTAATGGAGAGCTGGTATGAATGTTGAGGGAGAAAGATAAAAGAGCATCGCGATCAAATGAGGAGCATAAAGCATGGGTGTGACTACTTTGAGCAATATACACGAGAAGATGAGAAACAAATACTACAACTAGTTTCATTGGTGATTGATAAATAAGGTACGTCGAATCAAACTAACAAACTTTTTTTTTTTTTTCAGAATCTGATGTGCATATTGCAACTAGAGATTTTCCGTGCACTTTATAGTTCATCTTTAAGTCAACTTTGAAAGTTTTAATGGTCTTGGTTATTCATTGAGTACAACTGGGGTATATATACAGACTCGTACAATGAGTCCTAAGCACTTATGGAAGTGATCTACTAAATCTCCTAATTGTGATATACATGATCATCTAATACAAGGTAAGGATTATCTTTCTATACAAAAGGCCTAGTAAATTGGGAAGAGAATATATTCAGTCTTGGAGAGAAAGTAACGAGTAGATAACGGAGGAACTAACGGTAACGGAGTATGACAGATATCCAACACTCCCCCTCAAGTTGGACTGTGAAGGTCTCGAACACCCAACTTGCCCAACAGGAAATGAAAGCGGTCTGTACCAAGGGCCTTTGTGAATATGTCCGCAACTTGGTTTGCCGTAGAAATGGTGCATGGAATAACATCATTGCGATCAACGCGTTCCCGGACAAAATAACAATCCATCTCGACATGTTTTGTCCGCTCATGAAATACGGGGTTATTTGCAATATGTCGAGCCGCTTGATTATCACAAAATAGTGCTGTAGGACTAAACTGTGGTGCACGAAAGTCATTAAGCAACCATCTAAGCCAAATAATCTCACAAACCGTAGAGGCCATGGCTCTATATTCTGCTTCAGCGGAAGATCGTGCCACTACCGACTGCTTTTTCGTACGCCATGAAATGGGTGCACCACCTAAAGTGATAAAATAGCCTGAGCTTGAGCGACGTGTCATTTGGCAGCCTCCCCAATCTGCGTCGCAGTACGCTTCCAATGTATAGTTCTCATTGGATGGAAGGAGAATTCCCTGGCCTGGTGAAGACTTTAAATATCTGAGAACACGATATACTGCATCAAGATGGGACTGCCGAGGTTGACTAAAAAACTGACTTAGCATACTGACTGCAAATGTGATGTCCGGCCGTGTAACAGTGAGGTACAATAGTCTTCCCACTAATCTACGATATAGGCCTGCGTCAATCTCGGGTGTATCATCATGCAACACCAACCTTTTGTTCTGCTCCATAGGGAAACGACTGGGACGACAACCTTGCATACCTGTTTCAGCCAATATATCCAACGTGTATTTTCGCTGGCTAAGGACTAAACCATCGGGATTTCTTGCTACTTCGACACCCAAGAAGTACTTCAGGGGTCCTAAGTCTTTGATGCTGAACTTAGTGTTGAGGTAGCATTTGAAGTTGCTCATTTCGGCATTATTGTCCCCAGCAAGAATTACGTCATCAACGTAAATTAAGGCTGCGATATACGTTTTCCCTTTGTCCAATACAAACAGGGAATGATCGGCTTGTGACTGACGGAATCCATAGTGAAGAAGAGCCTCAGTAAACTTCTTATACCAATTGCGTGAGGCTTGTCGAAGCCCATACAGAGACTTGTGAAGTTTGCATACTCTCGTTTCCCCTTTACGCGCAAAACCTTGTGGGACCTTCATGTACACTTCCTCCTCTAGATCACCGTGTAAGAATGCGTTGTTCACGTCTAATTGGTGGAGTAACCAATTCCTCTTCGCAGCTATAGCAAGAAGTGTGCGGACAGTGACTAGCTTGGCAACCGGTGCAAAAGTTTCGTGAAAGTCGATGCCTTCAACTTGCGTAAAACCTTTTGCAACGAGGCGTGCTTTATATCGTTCGATCTCTCCGTTAGGTTTATACTTTATTTTATAAACCCACTTTGAGTCGATTGCTCGTTTTCCCGGAGGTAAATCTTCAAGGGTCCACGTCCCATTAGCCTCTAGTGCTGTGATTTCTTTCTGCATAGCCTCGCACCATTCTCGATGTTTGACTGCCTGATGAAAATGCTTTGGCTCATCATGTGATGTGATGGCCGCCAAGAAAGTTTTATGATTATGAGAAAACCTTGCATAAGAGACAAAGTGAGATAGAGGGTGTACCGTCGAGGTCTCTGAATTTGAAGTGGGCAGCGCATGGTCAAGAGACTGGGGCAAGTCGACCTCAAAATCCTGGAACTTGCTGGGCCTGTGGTGCAACCTGTTGCTTCTTCGGACGCCATTTTCTGCCCCTATATCAGCAGCCTGTGGTTCAGTTGGCCCATGATCCATCTGTCCTTCTCGTGCCTCATTCACCACCTGTTCTTCTGTGATGTTCGGTTCATTATCTGGTTGGATTATAGGCTGCAGTTCATTGTCTGGACTATGAATGGGCTGGATTTCATCATCTGAACCATACTCCCAGTTCGCCCCTTCCCTCAAGGTGCGTTCATTGTTCTGTCGAGCTTGGCCATCCCGGAATGGAAACTTTGATTCAAAGAATTGCACATCTCGGCTGGTATAAATTTTCCCACTCTCAAGGTCGTACATACGGTATCCCTTTTGTGTGTGTGGATAGCCCACAAAAATGCAACGTCTCCCCCTCTCACTAAACTTATCTCTACCTTTTCGGTTATCTTTTGCGTAGGCTAGGCACCCAAAGACTCTCATGTGACCGTATGTGGGTCGTCTATTTAGGAGCATCTCATAAGGTGTTTTATTCGAAATGACTGGTGACGGCAACCTATTTACAATATAGGTAGCTGTCAAGACACATTCGCCCCAAAACTCAATAGGCAACCCGGCTTCAAAACGCAGTGCTCTAGCCACCTCAAGAAGATGTCTATGTTTTCGCTCAACTACCCCATTTTGTTGTGGTGTGTCGGTGCATGAAGTTTCTAGCTCAATCCCATGTTCAAAATAATATTTCATCATATGATTGGACTGGAATTCATCTCCATTGTCAGCCCTGATTCGTTTTACTTCCTTTTCAAATTGGGTTCTAACCATGTTACAAAACATAGGTAAATAGTGGGCAACCTCAGACTTATTTTTCATGAGATAAACCCAAACAGTTCTCGTAAAATCATCGACGATGGAAAGAAAATAATGTGCTCCGGAAAAGGATGCAGTTTTATAACCTCCCCAAATATCACAATGCAAAAGTTGAAAACATGAACTAGTTTTAATAGAACTTATAGGGAAAGGAAGTCTAGTTTGCTTGGCTCTTAAGCACGAGTCACAAGGCTCAATATTACTCTTAAAATTTAAGAAACGAACATTCTGAAGCTTAGCGTTGGATGCATGTCCCAATCGTCGATGCCACACTCGTGAGTCCGTGTTGACAGATAAGGCCATACCTCCGTTCTTTGCCGGCTCCAGTTGATAAAGACCATTTTGCTGCCTACCCACTCCAATCAGGTTCCTCGAGGGTAAGTCCTGTATCACACAAAAATCCGAGAAGAATGTAAGTGCACAGTTTAAATCTTTAGTTATGCGACTGACTGAAATTAGATTGCATTTAAAATCTGGAATGTTCAAAACGTGATTCAAGTTGAACCCATTTGGCAGTCGAGCATTCCCAATACTTTGGACTGGAATACGTGCCCCGTTTGGTATTTGGACTGGCATGCCGCCCTCATACCTCCGATGTTTTTCGAGGGTCCTTGCGTTACATGTAATGTGTTCCGTGGCACCAGAATCAATTATCCAAGAATTTTCAACGAATGTCTTACCAGCCATGTTCACACTTGGGGAATTAGATGGTGCGTTGGCACTAATCTTTTCACTGCCAAAGAACTCCAAGAACTTTGCATACTGCTCATTGTTAAGCCCAGCTATCGGACTCTGCTCTGAAGGTTTTTGTTCAATCAGTCCTGCTTCTCTGACTTGTGCCGCTCTTGGCCCTCTTGGTCTCTGGTTCCTCCGTTCGCCATTTGGTTTCGATGTTCTCCCCCAGTCCGCAGGGTATCCAACCAGCTCATAGCAACTCTCATTCGTGTGCCCTATCTTTTCACAGTGGCTGCATTTGGGTCGTTCACGTCTTCCTTGTCTCCTGTTGTCGTAGTTCCCTCTCTCATAGTTATCGGCGAGTGGTCTTGGTGCAGCAGTTTGGAGAGCTGCCGCCTCTACATCAGGTTTTCGGGCAACAGAAATCTGCTTCTGCGCTTCGTCTTCAGCCACCAAATGATAAGCTATGCCTATGCTCACGGTAGGCTTAGTGCTGAGTATTTGAGTCTCCACAGTTCCAAATGACTCATCGAGTCCCATGAGAAACTCGTACAATTTCTCCCGTTCATTCACCGTCTGCAACTTTCTTGAAATATCACAAGTGCATTTACCGCATTCACACTTTGGCAACGGAGATATAGATTGGATCTCATCCCAGAGCCCCTTTAGTTTCGTGTAGTAAGACGAAACTGAAAGGTTCTCTTGTCTAGTTAGTGTCAGCGCCCTCTTCAGATCGTAGGCCCGTGGCGCACTCTCCTTTCCAAACCGTTCTTCTAGGTCTTCCCATATTTCTCTTGCAGTCTCGGCATACTTCACACTGCTCCGAATCTCTTTGTCCATGCCACTGTTAAGCCATCCTTTCACCATGGCGTTACAGCGCTTCCAAAGCATTGAGTCGGACGATTCTTCTGCTGGCTTCTCGATTGACCCATCGACGAAACCAATCTTGTTTTTGGCAAACAATGCGTTGGCCATCTCATTCTTCCAGTCACCATAATTCCCATCGCGGAGGATCTCGCTAACGAAAATTTGGCCGGGATTATCTGACGCGTGAATGTAGTATGGAGACATTACATCCACGGTGGGGTTAGGGGTTTTTGCCGCAGTGGAGGAAGAGTTCACCATCGTGCGTGACTGAGTTTGTTTATTTTGGTAGTGGTCTGGAAACAACCAGCTCGGGTACCATGAAAGTTTTAATGGTCTTGGTTATTCATTGAGTACAACTGGGGTATATATACAGACTCGTACAATGAGTCCTAAGCACTTATGGAAGTGATCTACTAAATCTCCTAATTGTGATATACATGATCATCTAATACAAGGTAAGGATTATCTTTCTATACAAAAGGCCTAGTAAATTGGGAAGAGAATATATTCAGTCTTGGAGAGAAAGTAACGAGTAGATAACGGAGGAACTAACGGTAACGGAGTATGACAGATATCCAACAAACTTCTATGCTACAAGGTTTTGTTAAGTTTCCATTACAGTGCTTAGAAAATTTTATTTACATGACTATTGACTTAACTACAGTAATATACCGAGGGGAACCAGTAAGATCAATGGCGTACGACATTATTCGATGAGCTGTTTCAAGTCTATATTAGCATAATAAAAATCCTAACCATTTTACAGACATTAAAAAAGTGGACTTTTACAGAGTCGTAAGATGCAGTCCTTCACCTTTCAAAAAAAAAAAAAAAAAAAGATGCAGTCCATTCAAAGGGTCTCTGATGAAGTTGGTGAGACTGAGAATTTAACATCATTTAGCTATAGATTTACAGTTGACATAAGACTTTTCCTCCTTTGGTTGAAATATTACTATATTTTTCTTACGGGTGGTTAATTTAATGAACTTACTTGGAAAGGTCGAATTGTCGTTCTAAGAAATCAAACATATTGCTGAATAATTTTACTAAATGTCATAAATAGGAGAGTAATTTAATAGTTCTAAGTCTTTAATATTTTGAGTTTAATTCTAGCGATTACTTGAATCATGCATCATGTTTTTATGATTTGTATGAAAGTTGTTTGAAATAATCTGAACTCGTCTTTATAGAACTCTGGCTGTTATTTGTCCTGCCTATGTTTCTTAATAGCTTGTTCTTACATTGAATTGAAATCGAGCTGTGCTGAATTCAAGATCAAGGATTTCCCTTTGAGATCTGTTAATAATGGCTATAGAACATAAAACTGTTACTCCCTATGTCCCGAAAGTTTGTCTCATTTTGACTTTTTATGGTCAACATAAATAAACTTTGACCGTTGATGTCGATCTAATCATTATAGTGAAATTCTAAAAATTGTAATTGACAAATCATTAAGTGATATATCAATAACAATTTTTAAAGTTTCATCGTGATCATTAGATTGACACCAATACTTGATCATAGTTCATTTATGTTGACCATAAAAAATCAACTTTTCGGGACAAAGGGAGTATTAAATTTCCTAAAGCTTGAGTCCAGAACCGAAGAAATTCTTAAGAAGAGCATATTATTGTTTGCAGCGCTAAAAGAGGATAGAAAACTGAGTTTTTCGAGGGAGTTTGGGAATATACCAGAGAGATGGTTACAGGAGAGGTCAACCTTTGCCAAGCGAGTGAGATTTGATATATTGAGTTTGAGATGATACTTGAGAAATTGTTGTTGCTGAGATCAAGAACATGGATTAGCTTCAACTGACCAATCTCTATGGGGATGTTACCACTCAAGCTGTTTCTTCCCAAGAATACAGCGGGTGACACGTAGCTGAACTTGCAATAAAGAAAATAGGAAACAATGCATGGCTGGATAAGTCTAGAGTTTGGACAGTAGCAGGCAGGGCATCGGGTGATTGCCCATAGAGATGATTATAGCTCAAGTCAATGACTTTAAGCCGAGTCAGGGAGATGAAAAAACCATTAGGGAGAGGGCCAGAGAGTGAGAGAGATTAAGATGAGAGAGGAAGGTGAGAATGGTGAGTGATGGAGTGATGCGTCCTCAAATGTTTCTAGAGGGATGCCATAAAAGAGCGACTTGGTGATTCGTATGGCAACCAATTCCCTCCCAGTAACAACATGAAACTGAGGAAGATCAATTCAATGGAGGTTCAGTGTTGAGGGAGATAGACAAAAGAGAATCACGATCAAGTGAGGAACATAAGGCATGGGTGCGTGTGAGCAACATAAAGGAGAAGATGGAAAAGGAAGCGTTGAAACCAGAGCAACTTTGGTCTCTTCTAAGTCTCCGGATGAATTTGGAAGAGATATAGGCGTATGCTAATTTTGGATGGATTTGGAGATGAATCTTCTTCTTCTAAGCTACTGGCGTCACTGCACACTTTCTAATTCTGTTTAGCCATGGTTATTGCAATTTACATAGGACTATTTTTATAATGGTACAAGCCATTGGAGAGAAGAGGAAACGAGACAACAAGATGCCAAGAACATGTATTCTGGTTTCACAATTTTGAGTTTCAGTTCACTCCATGCCGTATCAAACTAGACTACGGTTGAATTGCTGCAGCAGGCAAACCCATGTTCTGCAATCTACAGTTAGATAGCAAGTCAAGCTTTCCTCAAACTAGTTGTGTAGCCAAGATTAATTGGGTAACTGTTGGACAAAAAATATAATATTCATCTCGATCATCAATCTCATGTATGCTGAATCTTTCCATTGGAATTGGACTCTGAAGGGCATGCTCAATAGTAGATGTGCGCAGCCACACGCTAAGCCAAGTGTATATACAACACAAGAGACGGACAACCATGATTTGGTGGTCGATGTCTTTCCGTTTGTAGTTTGTGCTGGGGATTTGGGTCCCTTAGCAGTACATAACTCATTGCAAGGTGCTAATGAGAAGAAATGACGAACATGCAAGGATCCATATGAAAGCATTAAACAAGAAAAGAATCCACTTCGTCCACATTAACTACATCTGGGAGCACTAACAAGCCAGAATATTAATGTCCTCAAAATGTCATGTGACAATCAAGCTCGTGCATTCTCTAGGGACACACACACACACGGCCTGCTTAGCCTTTGTCTTTGACTCTCTCGCAAACCTCATAATTTCTCTCTGGCTTTTTTTCTAGGTGCATGATATTTTTGGCTGTCACTTTGTTTACAGTGTCACAATATCAGCCCTACACCAAAAACACAAAGAATTGTGAAGTGGGCTGATTAGGCCAAAAGGGTATCCCGCACCTATTCATGCGCTAATGCAGCCGGATAGGTGTTCACACGTCCCCGACATAAATCCTATCAGTGTGGGCATGAAGCAACGGCTGCATAGTCACCAAAAACTCCCTCCGCATATTTGCCTCTTTTTTCAGTGTTCTTCCCCACGTTTGTCTCCAACACCCAACAGATAGGAGTTTGATTAGTCGAGTTGTACAACAGTCCTGCACCTCATGCACATCTCATCCGTCCATTTCTTATCTCGCTCGTCAGCTGCCCCGCTCGCTTACTTTTATGCAAGACTTGTATATTGGTTTCACTAAATTTCACAGCAACAATGTAAGGCATAAAAAAAATGCTAAAACCAGAACAGTGGAAGGTGTCACAAATGTAGAGAGAGTCAACCCAAATTCCTAGCAGGGAACAGGTGAGTAGTAAACCCGTGAACTGAGCCTGCATTTCATAATCCCTTTTCCCCCAATCTTTGCAATTATGTGCCCAACAACACAACTCAACCCTCAATTTAAGTTCATTGGGATCTGCATCTTCCCAAACCTTTTCTTATTTTATTTGATTTTCATTCACCAGGCTGACTGACCGTATCTGATTTATCTTGTTAAAAAAAATTACTTAATGCTGTTACTTCCCAGAAGCAAAATTTAAACCAAAGTATGAATTATTAAATGAAGTTTTAAATCTATTTCATTTACTACTCCCTCCGTCCCAGTTTATTGTTCTTACTTTCCCTTTTGGTCTGTCCCAGATTATTGTTCTTAGTTGCTTTATTCCATAAATAGAAAAGAATGAATAGTGCTTTGGAGGAGCTTGCCCTCAAAAGGTTAATTTAATTACAAAAAAACCTTTACTTACCTAACTTACTTTCACCCAGTACTTCATGAATAGTGTTTTTGGACATTTATATCCTTCACTCTCTACTTTTGGTTGACTCATTTCATTTGTTTTTACATTGGTTTTTTAATAAGCATGCATAGTCAAACTAATAACAATAAACTGGGACGGAGGGAGTACCATTTATGTAAGTTCAAGTATAGTTTACGTTTTTTGAAGTGCATGTCATACTATTATATGACTGCCTTGTAACATGAATTCCCTCTACACACACACACCAGTGGCGGATCTACACTAAAACATTTGGTGTTGCCTATTTTGTGCGAGAAAAAAAAATACCGTGAAACTAAAATGAACGGGGGTTCGGGGGCAGCGCCCCGAATTTTTTTTTTAGTGTACTCTGGTATTAGTGCTTCTTATAGGCGAAAGTTACCCTTCAAATGTGACAACTCAAAAAGAAATATCAACCTTCAACCTTTTCAAGTGGGACGGAGGTAGTAAAATACTTAGGCAATTTACCCTAAGTAAAATTTTGGGAATTATTAGAAAAGGTTGATGCTCCATTCTAAAAATAGCTAGTAAAGAAAAAATCATTCACACAATAATAGTTGATAAATCGACAAAATAGAAAATGAAAATGATGAGCAAATTTTAAAAACATAAGTGGTCAAGATTTTTATTTATTTATTTTGAATTTGAACAAGAAAGCTTATGTCATGAACAACTACAAAATTTTATATTAATGTCAGTTAAAGTGATGGTTAAGATTTTTTTTTTTTTACATTGATGTTTTTAAAAAGAAAATCATAGTAGAGGGAATAAATATTTTTAAGTGGTATCAAAAGAATTTTACAAAAACTTTGAAGAAAGCTCACCTATTAGAGTTTTTTTTTAAAAAATTGGAAACTATTTGCAACTAGTGGGAGTTGAACCCATGTCACTTGGCAAAAAAACTAACATCTCAACCAACTAAGCTACCTAAAGATTATGTAATCTAGGCGCACAGTTATAAACTTATTTACTCAAAATGTAAATTATTTTTTTTTTTTTTTTTTTTTTACCATTGCCTGGGCAATGGTAGGCACACTACAACATCCGCCCCTGACACACACACACAATTACTAAGAATTTTGAAAAAAGTACTCCTTATCTCAAAAATAAATGTCGCATTTAACTTATCAAGTTGTTACGGAAGGTGCTTTACAAGTTTGTACATTACTTGTACAATGATAAAAATGCACCAAATCCTTTTTCTTATTTCAAAATGCGACATTTATTTTGGTACACATCAAAAAGGAAAATGTGACATTTATTTTATTATTGACAGAGGGAAGTATGATATAATTTCTTAGTAAAACATCAAATGGGTAAAATGGAACACTCAATATTGTCATAGAAGAGCCTCTCTTTCTCTCTCTCTCTCTCTCTCTCTCTCTCTCTCTCTCTCTCTCCATATATATATATATATATATATATATATATATATAATATACTAAAACTTTGATTTAAATAATTAATTAGTAATGCAATTAGGAGGCTTGTGGTCCAGCTATTAAAAAAAAAAAAAAAAAAAAAAACTTGTAGAAGCGTTAAAGTTGGTGAGGAATTTGAGACATAAATTGAAAGGGAGTGGTGGGTGATGGAGGAAGCTGAGGGAGGAAACCATGTGAATACTTACAAACAAAATACATTAATTTATAAATCGCCAGGTTGTTTTGTTTTTCCATATATTTAAGCATAGCGTGCTCATGTCGCAATTTCACTACTCTTCCTACTCTGGATTTATTCCACAATTAAATATAAATATCCATCCATACCATGATAATGTTACGCTTTTCATTTTGATCTGTCGCAAAAAAGTTGTAGCGTTTTAATGTAATGCTACTATTTACAAGCAATGTAAAAAAAAGAAAGTACTCTGATCCATATGTTTCTTAAATAGGTCACGTTATAAAAAGTTTTAATAATAATTACATTTTTTTAAAATATGAAAAAAAATACTATGACATATGTTATATATTTGAACCGGAAAGAGTACCAGTTTTGTAATAATAAATGAGCTTTTGTACACTACCCTTATTTTTGTACTTGACAATAACTCAATTATTGTGTAGTTGTCTATTTTATTTTATTTTTTGTTGAAAGGCGTAATTGTTTATAAAGAAAATACCAAAAATTGAAATTTAGTATCAATCGTTATATTCGTACGCGTGTTTTGCGATCTAGTTGTGCATGCGTTGTATTGTACATGAATGAATGAAACCCTACTAATCAGCTACCTTGGCCAAAAGATAATAAACTTTGAGGACCAAGTAGAAAGAAATTTGTTTAGTTCTAGACGATAATATACAAGTTTGAATAAATTTTACATAATAAATTAAATTACTTTTAATTATTATAATATAAAGGAAAAAATGCACCAAAAGTACCTGAACTATAGGGGTTGTTTGGATTTAGTAACTTATCTCTTTTTTTTGACTCATGAAAAATACCTTAACTTTTTTTTGTGCAGCGGAGGTGCCTATTGCTAACGCCGTCCAGTTTTTGCCGTTAAGTTATCATGTGCCGCACACATGACTAATTTTTTTAGGGTAAAATCGTAATGTCAGGTGCGAAAGAGCGCTTCACAAACACAAAGGGGTTTAAGTAAAATTTTAAATTTCAATTACCCCCTTCCCCTACCTTTTTTTCTTTCCCTCACACATTCACCCACCACAACTTGCCTTAACCTCTGCAATTCTCATCCCCCTCCGATCTCCATTGCCGACAGCGCTCCGACGACGATTCCCCATACCCGTTAAGTTATCATGTGTGCGGCACATGATAACTTAACGGCAAAAACTGGACGGCGTTAGCAATAGGTACCTTCGTTGCACAAAAAAAAAAGTTAAGGTATTTTTTCATGGGTCAAAAAAGAGATAAGTTACTAAATCCAAACAACCCTTATAGTTCAAGTACTTTTGGTGCATTTTTTCCTAATATAAATTTAAACTAGAAATCTAAAAAAAACGTGTTTTACGCTCACATTAGGGTAAAACGTGTTTTCAAAATGTGGAGTGACATTTTTGTAAATAAGTGGAACTTTTTTACAACGTGCGGTGGCATATTTGTAGATAATCAAAGCATACAAAAACTCACCTAACACTTTTTGACACTGTAACATACATTTTTCAATAATACAACGAACACGCATTAACACTAGGGCAGACACTTGTTTCAAAACTTATAAAAACTCATTTGGCATTTTTTGACGCTGTAACATACATTTTACAATACTACAACACTCACTTTTTGGCACTAGAAAAGATAATTGTTTCAGCATTACCACCGATATTATTTAATACTATAACAGGCAATTCTTAACACTCTACAACCGGAATTTTTTTAACACTATCACTAAAAACGAAAGTTTAAATGTTTATAAGTGCCGGTTTGAATGTTTTATAAGTGTTATATTAGAACAAACACATGATAATATTTGAGCAAACAATTACGGAGAGCTTTTTTTTCATCTCTTAGTGTAAAACATGTTTTTTGTAAAACCGACTCAAATTAAAATGTGTTATTGTTATTTATGATAATGTATTATTAATAATAATTTTAAACTTTCAATAAGATAATTTTAGTAGTTATTACTCGAATTTCATTCAAACTAACCGCAACAATGAATAATAATCATACTCCCTCTGTCCCTAAATGAGTGTCCATTTTCAAAAAATCTTTGTCTCAAATGAGTGTCTTTTTTGAACATAACTTTGTCCCTAAATCTTTTTTTCGAATTTTTTTCACCGGTCTCTTTATTCGTGCAAA